>NW_010729110.1:2770639-2819135 GCF_000365185.1 Nelumbo nucifera | reverse complement strand
TCAATGGAGGCACTTCTTCTTTGCCAAGAATTTGTATTCGGACCTGATCAAATTCAGCATTCAGTCCGACCAAAAAATCATACACCCTATCTCTTTCAATAAAATTCTTCAAGATCACAGCATCATCAGGGCACTTTGTCTCAAGAACCCAATAATGATCAAGCTCATGCCATAAATTTTGCAGCAAATTTGCATACTATGTAACACTTCTACTCCCTTGTTTGACCGCCATTGTCTTCACTTTGACCTCATAGACACGAGCAGTGTCATAGGCTTTGGAATAGGTTTGTCGAACAGCATCCCAAATAGCCTTTGCAGAGGGAAGAAACATACAAGTATCACTGATCTCGGGTGTCATTGAACTCCACAACCATGACATAATCATGGAGTCCTCTTCGTCCCAAGCATCAAAATTTGGCTCGCCCAACTTTGGCTCTGTTACAAGAAGGTGACTAATTTTTCCTTTTCCCTTCAAATAGGTACGCACTAGTTGTGACCACTTCAAGTAGTTCTGGCCATTTAGTCTATATGTTGTCTGAATATTCTGCAAATCACCAGTGTGAGGATGAGAATTTGTTGCTCCTTCATCGGTTTGGACGGGAGCACTTGTTGCAGTCATGTCGGACATTGTTAATGGAGGAAAAATAAGGCCARCAGGAAAGGAGAATAAAGGAGGGAAGAACTGGCCGGAATAAAGGAGAATAAATGACCACTTCTGGTTACAGATCAACACTGAAGGCCAGAAGAGAAAAACTGGCAATGAAGGCCGAAAAAATCTCAAGGGTGACAAACCTAGAGCTTTGATACCATGTTTTGGAATGGTAGAATACTGATGTATTTCATTCTATTTCCAATCGGCATATTTATACAGTAAGTTGCTGCAATAAATAGAAAGAAAAGAAAATAGAAAGTACAAGAATAGAAAGAAAGAAATAGAAAGAAAAACTTTATAAATCAATCCTTCCACAATCCTAGGAATATATACAATTCTATTTTTACACAACTACCAAATATAGATCTGCACCAGTAACCCCACGTTTTCCAACAATTTTAATAAAGTTAAAGTTAAAACCATCAGGTCCAGGCGCCTTGTCCCCGTTTAACCTCTTCAAAGCTTCCCTAACTTCTTTTTCAAACCACCTTTCTAGCCGCCCAATGACACCCAGCTCCATTGTCTACCTGAATACAGCCTCGTAAAAGTCCACCACCGTCTCTTGAATCTCTCCCCAAGTTTCCACCCACTTGGATTCTTGTTATCAGATTTATCCTTCTTCTGCCACTTGCAAAAGCATGGAAAAAGGCAGAGTTGTTATCTCCTTTTAGCCAATTAAACCTGGATTTTTGTCTCCATCTAATTTCCTCCCTTAAAATTAGACTTTCTAACTCTTTCTCCAAAACTGGCCTTTCCACCTGAACTTCTCTCTTGCCATCCCCATCTTCTAGTAACCTGTCCAGCTTTGATAATTTCTCCAACACTTCCTTCTTTCTATTCTCCTCTTCCCCAACCACTTCTTTCCTTCTCCCCTTCAGCTCCTCCTTGATTAACTGTAATTTGTGGAACGTTGTATTGACCATATTAAAGGATAGATTGATTTCTTGTGATGTATGAATTAATGCTCTTCAGGAAAAGGGGTTAAGATATTGTGAAAGATAAGGATATATCCATGGAGTTGTTCTTAACATGGGAAGGTGATTTGACTATCAAGAATGGAAGGCAATGTGAGACGTGAATTGATGGGATTCTGGTTCAGCTTCCAAAGTGTTAATGTGATGCCCTTGGAAAGCCATTAAGGCTATCCTACCTTTCTTTTCTGAGCATGGCATGTATGACCAGTCTATGGCCGAAAGATCAAGTTATTGGAGGATTGGTGGAGGAGAGACTAAACTTTGTGAGTTGTGACAACCTTTCCCAAGACTTTTTTTTTTATTTCTCACCTTTCTCAAGACTGAACAAACTGCTTCTCCTTTTACTTATTTCTCAAGATTGAGATTTTGGCTTTACAAGGAGTCTAAGATACCATGAAAGTGACGGGGTCATTTCCCTTTTATTGATCAGTAACTGAATATTCATCTGATATGTAAAATGGAGTATACCAAATATCACACTAAGTTCTAGGCTAGCCCTACTACCTAACTCATTCTCCCCTATGCCTTTATTTGTTGCCTTAGATGCATCATGTCATCATTCCGAGAATGACCCTCCCCCAATACAATTGTGTCCTGTTAGCCCCTTGCTAGGTCAACTCATCTGTCATAATTAGCCAATCTTTGAATCCAAAGAAAGCTAGCTCCTATTTCTTTGGTTAAATGTCTGATTTCTCTCAGAATATGCCTGTATTTCCAGAACCCCACACTATTGTTCTTGAGCCACACACAATCATTTTTAAATCCGCTCCCACCAATTCTTTGGAGTGTTTTTGAATGAAAGAAATTCAAGAACATTTAAAAACTTGGAGCAAAAATTGCATATTCTTATTGATCTACTATCAGTTAGAATTGCAAATTGGATTCTACCAAGGAATTCAAGGGGAGGCATGTAGCCCATTTAGAGGGGCTCTAACTTGGAGTGCTTGCAATGAGAGTGTAAACTTTGATGGGCAACCTTTGGGAAAAGTGGGTACCTCTAGTATTTGAATGGTCTTTATAGAAGGTGCCGGTAACATTCTGTTGACCTTTTCAGGCCCAATCAGAGAAGGTACCTCTCTTAGAGCAAAATTGCTAGCTCACCTGCAAGGACTAAAACTGGCTTTCTCATTCGGTTGGAATAATGTCTTAGTAGAGAGGGTGACTACCAAGTTGTTATTGAGTGTATTGTTGGGTAGTCTTATGGGACCTTGGCTTTTAGATTTTTAATTAGAGAGGCCAAAGTGTTAGTTGTTTCATTGAACATCAGATTCATCTGGACACCTAGATCAGCAAACTCTTTAGATAATGGTCTCAAAAGAGAAAAACTTTTAAGGTATGACCTATTATGGCATGGAGAGTCCTGGGGCCAGGGGTTCATTTACAAGACTGGTTCTTATGTTGAGTTACAGATTTTTTTCCTATCAGTTTCAAACTGTTTTTTCTCTTATCTGTTCTCTGGTGTTTGATTTGAATAGCAGGGATTTTTCTTTATCAATAAAATCCTGTTTGATTGGCATTCACCAGTGTTAATATGATCAAAAAGGAATTGGAGGTTTATGCTTTTGCATATACATTGGACACCTAGGTTGGTACATGATTTCGAAAAAGAATGATTGAATATATCATTGTGGTTCTTATTGTTATTTTATCTCTTTACAATTTTCCCTTGGCTTACACCAACCATTGTACACTTCATCTTTGGTAAAATCAAATGTTATCAAATGAAAAAAAAAGTGATAATTTCTTACTGCATTCATCACAGCTCTTAGCATATCATATCTCCATTCTCTGTCTCCATATATAGCAATTCTTTCTGGTGATAGTATAAGTTGACAACCTCTGGTATGAAAGTCAGGATACCCTTGTTCCAATTTTGAGTCCCCATGCTTGAGATTGTATGAGATACTAATATCATTATGAACTGCTTGAAAATCAACCTGCTCATCCTTGGATACCAAAATTCCTATCCCTGGTATGAACCAAACACACTGTTTCCAATGGTCACACCAATCTGCAAAAAAAAAAGAGGAAAGCCTCATTAGTCCACTGTGACATGCATTTAATAATTCAAAATCTTCAAAACCTATGCCAAGGAAAGAGCAAACGGATCATATTTAATAATCCAAAGGCTCTTGCCTTGGCCAAACAAGGGGTAAATAGGGAAACATTGTTCTGGGCACAACTGTAACTCTTGCTTTAACATCAAAACTCATGTAATTCTGTTATAGTTCTTTTATTTGCTGTTAGGAGAGGCGGCATCTCGCACCTTTAAGGGGATTTTCTTGTATCCAATCATTATTTTAATGGAAATGAATTTATTTATCAAAAAAATAATAATCCAAAGGCTCTTTTCTTAATTAGAAGCCTTATTTTCTTTTTCCTTTTTTAATTTGTTTTGGATGTAGATAGAACGAGTATGACCACTCACTATGAGATTGTGTTTGCAAATCTTCACAGTTGAAAGGCAAGTTTATCCACCGAGGGGCAGTTGAATAGAAGATCGTCCCCTCGTAATCAAGCTGAAGTACCCACCTGAGAAGACAAGAGCAAAATAATTGTGTGAAACTAAATTGCTTTGGGAAAACTTGTGGTAGAGGACTATTATTACTGGACAATATATTTACCAGGAAACTATAGCATGAACTCTACCATCACTAGTTGCCTTTATGTGTAGTTCAGTTTGTCCATGACTTTCTGGTCGTTTTGAAAAGTCAAATTCAAAAACTTTGAATGGATCTGACAACTGGATAAACACTAAATTGAATAGAAATTAGACCACTTTTATGCTAAGGAACTAATTACTTTTTAATGGAAAATTCAAGCTCATACCAATCTTATCTCTTCTGCTATTGCATCACAATGCATAGCATATTGTTGTGGTTTGACTCTTAAAATTCTCTCCAATTCAGCTGGAACAAGATGTACATTATCCAATGCTTTTGCTTCATTATTGTATAAATCATGCAGTTTCCATAAGAATGTACTTTCAACCAGCTGAAGCATCAAAAGATGAAATGTAATTCAGCCTTGATATCATTAGAATAATCCTCTCTCAACACCAAAAAATGTATTAAAAAAACTACTTTACTACAAACTAATATAAATCATAAAGAATAGATGTTCAAGCATAACAGGAACAAAAAATGACGAATAAAAGGAACATAAAAAATAAAGTTCTCGCCTGTTTTTTGAAAAGTAATAGAAATTTTATTAATTTAATCAAAACAAAGTAATATACAATTAAAACTTCCCAACCAGATGTGTGAGATGCAGCCTCAATTGCATAAGATATATTACAATTGAGCCCAACGCATATGATACCTAGTCACCCCTTTCTTAGCTAAATAGTCTGCCATCCCATTTGCCGGTCTCCTTTCCTATTGAATCCTTACAGCCATATTTGTAGTCATCCACTTAAATCTCTTGATAGCTTCCCTGTAAGTCCATATTATTGTGTCTGTCTCCTTCAACCAACCAACTACCAGCTTGGAATCCCCTTCAATGAGTACTCTGTCAAAATTCAAATCTCTAGCTATCTGTACCCTTTGCAACACTGCTTGGAACTCAGCTTTAACGGAGTCCCCTATTCCTGCTGCATCCAAGTATAAAGAAATAATATGCCAGTCTTTATTTCTGTAAACTCCCCCTAATTCCCAAAACTACCGGGTTACCTAGACTGCTTCCATCAAAGTTGAGTTTTATAAAACCTTCTTCAGGTGGTACCCAACCCAAGCTGAGGGAGCCTTTTCCTTGTTGGCTGAACCCTTTGCTACAGCTTCCCAATTCTTCCAAATATCACCAAAAGAAAAGTGGTAACCCAATGTCTAACTCTGTTCACAACACAATCCAACACTGCATTCTCAGTGAAAATTCTTGCATTTCTCTCCTCCCAAGTCGTCCAGACCAATGCTGCCCTGACACACCTCCACATTATCCTACCCCTCTTAAAGGTCTGGCACTAATTGTAAGTCTCCTAACTTAAAGGTTGCTTATAAGTAATAAAGGGAAGAAATAGTGAAAGAAACCTTGGAATAAGCATTAGCATAGTTTAAAATGTTGACATATTTCCTAATTCCACAACATATTTCCATTTCCATCAATTATCAAAAAAAAAAAAAAAACATATTTCCATTTACATGGGTACTGACACAAAACATTACTAAAGAATTGGCATACTCCCTAATGAAAAACTAATAATGCTATGTGAAGGAGTACACAATATTGTATTATAACGTGATGATGACCCCTGGTCCAAAATTATTTTTGGATGTGATGTTAAACCGTAGTTTTTATTTGTGTAATAGATTATTTGGTTGATCTATTAGAAGTATTTGCACATTTTGTAAGTTCAATTCGCTTGAACTTACTGTATTGTATAGATTAGTTTAAACTCTTAAAGTCCACAGAACTTTGCAGCATATTCTCTTGTCTATTAACCTTCATTTCTTGGCTTTTATTTGATGGTTTAGAGCAAGATAATAATTATGCTTCTCTTATCATTTCATAAAATATCATTGTATAATTTTTGCATATTTCATAATGTTTCCACCATGTAATTCTCACAATATTTACATACAACATTTCAACATCCCACCATTTCTGGCATGTTTCTGTACTTGGATGATTGGTGTTTCCACCGATATGAATATTTTAAACCTTGGGAATAAGACACCAAACAAAAATAAATGTAACATGGACTTGTACAAGAACACATAGGTATATGCTGATATGCACAAGTGCACACATCACATGCCCTTAGACAGGTAGAGTGAATCTGACTGTCATAATTTTTCTTTTTATCGAAAACGGTAGCTTCATTAAACAAAACTTAAAAATACAACTGTCACCCCTAGAGTAGGGTTTGAGATACAATCACCAAGTCACAACACTGCCCAGAACATGTTCCCCCTAACAGCCCCCTGAATCTGCCTGTCATAATTCATAAAAGGACCCCTTCTTTGTGACAGTCAACTCGGTAAAATTAAATAGAGCCTACACACCTAGACAGTATCACGCACCACTTCATTTATTGGAAAGTATTTCACTCTACATTTACCTGCTGATACTACTTTACTATATAGGAAAGATTAGCCCTTTTTCGTTCTACCAATACAATCGTAATAAATTAGGTATGCAAATGCATTTCTAATACTTCATAACAGCTTAATTCATATATTCAAGAAAGAAAACACAAATATAAACATCTATGTTCCATGAAAATTTTCACAAAGATAAAGAATAAAATCGGGTTTTTTTCCAAAAAAGTTTGACCAAAAGAAAGTTCAACAGTACAATCTGACATAGCTACCAAGGGGCCATTTGTTAACATCTGAAGTTGCTGAATTGAACGACCTATTGCTTTATTTTTTGGTGGATAAAATAATTAAGTAATAAAATATTCAAGGGTATAGTAATCTACGCAGCTTCAGCTTCAGCCATTAGTGCACAACCTCCTTAAAAATGTATTCACCATAAAGGACAAAGTAATAAACTTTTCGGTTCGGCAACTGCAGCTGTAATGCATAAAGATCACACATTGGGTAGAGACAGTGGAAACCTTTCAAGTCTTCCCTTCGAATGAAATAGTAAGATCTTGGATGGAGGCGGCACAGTCCTCTAAAGAAAATAGACAGGATAATCATGGAATGGAAACCTCCAGAAGTTAACAAGTTAAAACTGAACTTTGATGGGAGTTCTATGGGAAATCCAGGATTGGCAGGTATAAGTAGTGTATTCAGGAATTCTGAAAGCAGGGTGGTGGTTCTGTATCCAGGGCCTATTGGAGTAGGAAATTCTTTGAAAAAAACAAATTGATGGCATTGCTGCAAGGCCTACAATTAGCAAAGCAATCAGATTTCTAACAGTTGGACGTGGAAGGGGACTCAAAGTTGATCATCTCATGGGCAGAGTGCAGCTGTCATGTTCCCTGGACATTTAGGCATGTAGGGAAGTGGAAAGTATCTCAAAGGACTTAAATGTTGAATTTAAGTGGGTGAGAACTGCAAATGGGATGGCTGTTACCCTAGCAAAACAGGGGGTCATGAGACAGCAGCTATTTGGGGCATCATTTTAAACTTTTATGTTCTTGGATTGTTGCTTGTTGGTTTTTCCATCATGTTGTGCTAATCTCAATTTACAGTTAATAAAATTTCCCTGCTGATAAGAAAAAAAAAAAATCAGCTGTTATCAAATGGCTACTCAGTTCCTTAGGTGGGGCTCAACACCTGGCAGCAAGTAGTTGCTTCACATGGAATTGTTAATAAACGTCTTTGACATGTTATGTCCACTTCCAAAAGGAAAATAAGTATAGAAGAAGAAAATCAGGCACCGTTGAACACCTGGCCATAAATAGTTGCTCGGGATGGAACAGTTTGTGGATTTTCCATCAATAGCTCATCGTGAGCCTGTTGTAGAGTCGGTATTAGCCCTTCACCCAATAATTCTGAGTCTAGTATCTCACTAACCTACATTTAAAATTAGATATGTCCAATTAACTTGTAAGCAAGGACTCAAAAGGCAATACCATGTAGTAAATATTAAAAATAAATAACATAATCAAGAGATAGCATATGATATGAGACCCTGAAATATGCAGAATAGGAAATGAAAAAACGTATCTAATTTGACAGTTACCCTTGGATCCCATATGAACATTGACCAGAAAAACTGGAATTTGATGTTCTTTCATGCAAGAAATACATGCATGGATTCTCTAAATTGGCCAATGGGGCATATATGCTAGCCATTCCAGCACAGCTCTTGACATTTTTTTGAGGGTGAACTGCAAGACTTTGCATTAGCATATCTGAGCTGGGAAATATTTCTTTTGTGTCAACTGTTCAACCATCTCCCCAACTCTTAAGAACTGCATAATCCGTCATTTTGAACTCCTTTTACAATATGAGTTTTGTTCTGGTCAAGAGGGTGTATGTCCTTTGATAACTTTACCTTCCATTCACAAAATTTCCTTTGCATTATTACAATGAAAATGCATTTCTTGTAAAAAGCCAAGTCAGATGAGTGACAAGGTGATGATATTCTAAATTAAATCCCCCAAAATTTAAGCTGCCTATTACAAGACTCAAGGATATTCATGGTGTGAAACCTGGAATATGTTCTCTCAAGCAACACTTCAGTCTCCATTCCTGCAAAAGTGTGTTTTAAGACATGGTGACAGCTAACTTTGTCATCACCATACTGTCTGATGCAGGGTCAACCTAGCATTCAATCATCAGAATGGGAAAAAACATTGGAGCATCTCTCTACAAATTACTGAAGCTATGAGATCCTACCTGAAAAGAAGAATATAATAAAACAATTGAAACCATGATAAGGGAAGTGCAATCTAGCCCTCAATCGGGACCATCCAAATGAACCAAAATTTCCTGTTTATGTATCCTAACAGTTTCGTGTTTGAGAAAAATCTCATTAATAATAACAAGAATGTATTTTAAATGAAGAAAAATGGGAACGAAACAAGATACAGAAGGGAGAAAGGATGACATGATAAAAAACAATAATAACAACTAAACAAATTTTACAATAGTAAAGTATACAAAGTAAACAAAAGAAAAAGTAGTTCCTATGGATGATCTTGACCACAAAAAAGAAAAAGAAAAACATTCTTTAGAATAGGACAGTAAAAATCTGATCTAATGGTCAACATTCAATCAACCAAACTGTTGGATCAGTAAACCATGCAGGCTCTGGCTGGCCTACACAACGGCCGTCAACTTTATAAACATTTTCCCTGTTTAAACAAAATCTGCAGTTATTTATGTTTATAGAGCTGTTGTGTTCAACAAAATAAAACCCTTCACATCATTGTGGCGATACAAGGAAGACCAAAGAATTGGCCTTCAAATCCACTACCACTTCTTTAACTCCTCAAGGTAGAGAACATAAACAAATATACCCAATTGAGAAGTGAACTTAATTGATGTGCTGAGCTATAAGAATGTGTTGCTCTCTTTATGCAATTTCTACTCTTTCTACTTTAGCAGAGTTTTCAGTTTTCATGGCATGCACCCTATCTCTGATTACAGAAATGATCAAAAGCAAACAGAATAACTTCTCAATTTGCAGTGGCTAAACTGTTTGATTTTCAAGTCAAGCCTCAAGAAAAGCAAACAATACCAAATTTAAGATGACAATAAATCTCAATTTTCAGTTTTCATGGTTTTAGCTCTGGCTGTTCTATGGGTCATTTGGGGTGAAAGGAATATTGAGCAGAAACTCCTTTCAAGAAGAGCAGCTGATTAATATAATAGTGGAGACTCTTAGAGGCTGACTGAGTGTCAATCCACTATTCAAGCAGAATGTTTATTCTTCTTCGTTTTTGGATGTTGATTTTTTTTTTTTTTTTTGGGGGGGGGGGTGACTGAAAGTTGCTAATATGTATAGAATCCTGTTGTTTAGTGAACAGTCACGCTTGTAATCCTTTTCCTTTTGATTAATACAACTTCAAAAATAAATAAATAAATCTCAATGAAAAATGCAGATGTAATTCTTACTAGAATATTTGCACGTGAAGCAAGATCGTGCCCAACTTTGAGTTCATCAGATCGCTTATGGAAGATTCGTATCTTCTTCTCCATATTATTGATTCGCAGAACTTTCCGCATCAGCTTAACCATGGGAAGGTAAGACTCACATGCGGATAATATCCCTTTGGAACCAGTATAATGTTTTGCATCACTAGAATCCATTGCCCGTGCAGCCATCATTGATAGCAAACCAGTACCAGAACTGCAGAAAATGTTTAATAATAATGTGAAAAGGGTCATCCAGGGAATGATGTAAATGAGTAAATCAGAGTCTCAGACTACCCATATTTTCATTAAATGAAAAGCCAAAAAATTGAAAATAGAAAAGGTGGGAGAGGGAAAAGAAGGATAAAAAAGACCAATACAGTTTATGAAAACAGTATCAAACAGTATTATAAACCTAATCTGCACTAGAATTCTGTTAGAATTAGGGTGGAAGAAATATTAGAGAGACTAGAAGAAGAAGTAGAAGAAGAAGAGAGGAGAATAGAGAAGAAGGAAATTCTGGTTCGAACTAGAGAACTTAGATTCCTCTCTAGTTGGCCAGATTGAATTTATATGTTTCTATCCATAATAACAAGAGACTACTTTGTCCCCGCTCAAGTATGGGACACATCATCTAACAAAAACATTACACATCAGCAGCTTTAAACATAAATATAAAGACTAAAATACCCCTACACAGTCGACATTAACACTCCCCCTCAAGCTGGTGAGTATATATCATATAGTCCCAGCTTGTTACATATATAGTCTACTCTCCCCCGACTCAACCCTTTGGTGAACAGGTCTGCCCATTGATTTCCTTTGTTAACATGTGCAGTATCTATCACTCCACTCAGCACCTTCTCTCTCACAAAGTGACAGTCAACTTCTATATGCTTTGTTCTCTCATGAAACACTGGATTAGAAGAGATGTGCACTGCAGCTTGGTTGTCACAATAAAGCTTCATTGGAGTGTCAATCGAATATCCCATCTCCTGTAGAAGATTTCTCAACCACACTAATTCACAAGTGGTGTGTGCCATAGCTCTGTATTCGACTTTTGCACTACTTCTTGCCACAACTATATGTTTCTTACTTTTCTATGTCACCAGATTACCCCAAGGAAAGTACAATAACCTGTAGCGGATCTTCTATCAAATATAGAGCCAGCCCAATCGACATCAGTATATCCCTCTATTTCGAGATTTCCTCCACTCTTATATATCAAGCCACGACCAGGAGCTCCCTTCAAATACCTTACAATCCTTAAAATTGCATCCCAATATGGAACCCGAGGTTTCTGCATGAACTGACTCACCACTCTAACTACAAATGAAATATCTAGCCGAGTAATGGTTAGGCAGTTTAGTTTACCCACCAACCGCCTGTACCTTCTAGGATCTTCAAACTCTTCACCCATATCACTGCCCGACTTGGTATTTGATTCCATAACTGTTTCAGCTGGTTTGACACCTAATAATCCTATTTCTTCCAACAAATCAAGAACATATTTCCTCTTACACAAATTAATGCCATGTTTAGACCTTGCTACTTTTATCCCCAAAAAGTATTTTAGTTTACCAAGGTCCTTTGTTTGAAAGTGTTCCTGCAGAAAGATCTTCAACCTATCAATTCCCAATCTATTACTCCCGGTAATGACAATATCATCTACATATCCAATAAGATCTTTTCATCCTACGAAACATAACTGAAGACTGAGTGGTCAACCTGACACTGTTTCATACCAAACTTCTTTACCACTTCACTGAACCTACCAAACCACGCACGAGGAGACTGTTTAAGTCCATAAATGGCCTTCTTTAGTCTGCACACCTTACCATCCTCCCACTAAGCAACAAACCCCGGTGGTTGCTCCATATAGACTTCCTCAAGTAGATCACCATGTAAGAAAGCATTCTTGATGTCAAGCTGAAAGAGAGGCCAATCATACATAGCAGCTAGAGATATCATAACACGAACTGAACCAATTTTAGCAACAGGAGAGAAGGTCTCGGTGTAGTCAATATCATATGTTTGGGAATGCCCTTTGGCAACCAGTCTAGCTTTTTAACCGCTCTACACTACCATCAGGTAAATACTTAACAGTGTATACCCACTTACAACCGACAGCCTGCTTACTAGGAGGAAGTGTGGTGAGATCACACATATGATTATGAGTTAAGGCAAAGAGTTCTTCTTCCATTGCATGGCGCCACCCTGGAGAGGCAAGGGATTCCTGGACATCCGTAGGAACAGTAATAGAAGATAACAAGGAGATAAATTGGCGATAGGAAGCAGAAAGATGAGTAACAGAAACATAATTAGAAATAGGATGAAGAGTGCAACTGCGTTTACCTTTCCGCAAGGCAATCGAAAGATCAAGATCAGAAACTGGGGTTGTAGCTGGTGTGGGAACAACTGTTGGATCTGTCGACAGTGATGAAGTTGGAGGAGCCAGTACATGTTGTCAATGTGTATACACTTGACGAATAGGTGGCCGTTCAACAGGAAGTTGCACCGGAGGCAAAGACTTGGTCACAGCCGAGACAAGTGGAATGGGGTCCTCAATAGGGGCTGGAAGAGGAGGTGGTGAGGAAGAAGAAACATCACTTGACCCCGAGAAAAACGGAGTGGACTCAAAGAAAGTAACATCAGCACATACAAAGGAACATTGGGAGCTAGGGTTATAACACTTATACCCTTTCTGGGTTCAGGAATAGCCAAGGAATATACACTTAATGGATCGTGCATCTAACTAGTCCCTTCCGATCCAAAATTATGAACAAAACAGACACACCCAAAAACCCAAGGAGTAAGGGGAAACAGAGGCAAGGTAGGAAACAAAGTGGTGAAGGGAGAATGACCTTCAAGGATGGGTGTGGGCATCTAATTAATCAGAAAGCAAGATGTAAGCACAGCATCACTCCAAAAAGGTTTGGATACATTCATATGGTGCATAAGGGATCGAGCAGCTTCCAAAAGGTGACGGTTCTTTCTCTCAACTACCCCATTTTGTTGTAGGGTGTAGAAACATGAAGTCTAATGGATAATGCCATGTTGTTCCAAATACTCCTGAAATGCTGTATAAAAGTATTCACGGCCATTATCAGAACGGAGAATCTTAATGTGTACACCAAATTGGTTGCAAATTTCAGCATAAAATTTTTGGAAAAAGGAAAACAATTCACTCTTTTCTTTCATTAGGTAAAGCCACGTCATCCTTGAATAATCATCAACAAAAATAATAAAGTATCTATAACCATTGTATGACATTATTTTATTTGGACCCCAAACATCTGAATGAACTAAAGAAAAATGACTCGACATACAATTATCAACCCTAGGACTAAAGGGAACATGATGATATTTCCCCAACTGACACGACTCACAATCCAAAACAGAAAGATTACTCAACGACAGAACAAGTGACTTCACTGCTTTAAGCGATGGATGACCAAGTCTACAGTTCCACTAAAGAGGAGAAAGAGATATCTAAAGAATTGTTGATGCATTGCCACCACCATGAAGATAATACAGTCCACCAGCTTCATGCCCTCCACTAATCTTCATCCCCGTCTTGAGATCCTGAAAAACACAAGAAGAAGGGTAAAAAGTGATAGAGCAATTAAGGGACTTGGTCAACTTACTAACAGACATAAGGTTAAAAGGAAACTTGGGAACATACAAAATTGAGGATAAAGATAAAGGGTCTATGTTAATATTAACAACACCACAAATGAAAGATGTTGAACCATTAGCAAGGGTAACAGAGTATGATGTTGGGCACTGAGAAAGGGAGGAAAACACACCTGGAGTTCCTGTCATGTAATCGGAGGCTCCAGAGTCAATAATCCAAGGGTTGGGTTTGGATGCCAGACAAGCCATACTTGAGTGTGCAAGAGTGGTTGTATTCTGTTGAGATGTGGCATGGACAAACCTCTCATACTCATCACGTGGAACACTCATCATCTCMTTCTCGGGAACATCTGTAGATATAGAGGGCATCTGATCAGCTGGATGACCCTCCTGTCTGGAACTACTATCACTGGTCACCGCATGATTTGCCCAAGTTGAAGGTGGGTCATGCGAATCATAACAATAATCGATGGTATGTCCTTCCATACCACAGTGCATACATCTTTTTGGACTAGAACTACATCCTCTACCATGAACTCCCCCTGAATCTCGACCTCCAATACATCCACCACCACGACTATACATAGGTCCACCACCACCACTACAACCATACATCCACTACTACCACTACGGCCAAATTGAGCTCCCCAAGCTCCACCTCTAACACCACGGCCTCCCCCTCTTGACACTGCAAAGGTCGACCTGTCAGAGATACTAGAATTCTCTGTAGGTCCAATAGAGATCCTCCGAAGACAAGCAAACACCACTTCTAAAGATGGAAGAGCTGACCCTCCTAGTATTTGTGCCCACTGGTTCATATTCAGGTTTCAGTCCTACCAAAAATCTGGTCACATCTAGTTGTTCTCTTTGTTGTTGCTGAATTTTAACATCAGAGGTGAGGGGATGGTACATGTTCAGCTCATTGTGAAGGTTTCTCATGCAAGCATAGTACTCCTCAAGACTTTGTTTACCCTATTGCAGATTAAAGTATTCCTGATAAAGTTGATACACTCTAGTTGTGTTGTCTTATCAAGAATACAGCTTCTTGGCATGGTCCCAAACCTCCTTGGCCGTATCAAGGAACCTGAAATTCATACTGATCTTGGGTTTCATACTATTTCATAACTACGTTATAATATGTGCATCCTCTTGATCCCAATCACCATACTCATGAGACTCAGTAGAGGGTTTTTCTTCCCTTATATGCTTCACTTTCTTCTTAGCTTTAAGAAAGACCTCTACAGATTTCGCCCAAGGCACATAGTTTTCCCCATTCAATTTGATAGAAGCCATCTGAACATTCAGGTAGTCGGTGGGAACCACCGCACTAGTTTTGTTTTCACTGTTATCTCCCATATCTGGAAAAAAAAATTCTTTCTAATTCACCTCTCACCACACTGCACACTACACCACACTGCACTCAGCACCACTTGTCGCTGAATTCTTCACTCTCCACACCACAACCCTACTACATGACTACCTGAATTCTCACCACACTACTTGGAACTCACTAACCATTTGATCCACACTGAAATCTGCACAAAACCCTACTACACGACAACCTGAATTCTCACCACACTACTTGGACACTAACCATTCGATCCACACTGAAATCTGCATAAAACCCACCTATCTAATCACCAAACAATCGACCTGCACTCGACAGTCCACTGCACCACTTGAACCAGCCCTCTTCTCACCATCGATTAGGGGGGCTTCCTACGAATCACTGCAAACACCCACAAACCTGCTGACCGGAGGCACAGAAACCTCCAAGGGAAGAGGGCGACCACTCCTTTTCAGCCCCTTCCCCTATCTTCAACCGATGATGAAGAAAAAATAAAAAAACCCTAGGCTGAATGCGAGAAAACCAAAATTCTGGGCAGATTCGATTTTGTCACAGTAGCTCCGATACCATATTATAAACCTAATTTGCATTAGAATTCTGTTAGAATTAGGGTTGAAGAAATATTAAAGAGACTAGAAGAAGAAGTAGAAGAAGAAGAGAGGAGAATAGAGAAGGAAATTCTGGTTCGAACTAGAGAACTTAGATTCCTCTCTAGTCGGCCAGATTGGATTTATATGTTTCTATCCATAATAACAAAAGACTATTTTGTCCCCACTCAAGTACGGGACACACCATCTAATAGAAACATTACACATCAGCAGCTTTAAACATAAATATAAAGACTAAAATGCCCCTACACAGTCAACATTAACAAACAGCAATTATTAAATTATCAAATTCAAAATATAGGAGATTTCATCCAAAGATAAGGATGGTTTTGCTTGGTATAAAACAAGGCTTGTTTACAGAAACAACGAGATAACCTTAGATGAAAGCCACGAAGAAGGAGAATGTTGTTCAAATAAGAAAAGTTCCACAGGTTGGCCAAGTGCAGAGGTGTGTCCTTCAAGAAAAAGAGGAGTATTTGAGAGGGTACAGGCAAAAATTGAATAATCGATCTTGGTGAGGGCCGCAAAACAGCTGTTTCAAGTGACACCAGAGATAAATTAAGGATAGAGAGTGAATTTCAAAGAGGAGACAACTAGGCTTTTAGAGGAAAAAACAAAACAAGAGATTTCGAAGAGGGTAGGAGGAGAAAGGGAAGAGAGGGGCTGGGGTTAGCGGAGGGACAGAACTTAAGCAATGAGTCAAATCTTGTTTTGGGAAGGGAATGAAAAAGAAAGTGTTGAGGGGAGAGAGGAGGGCAAGGACACTGGTGGTGAAGGAGTTGAAAAGGATAAGTTGGCTGAGATTAATATTAACAAAGCAACATTTGGAATAGAGGTTGGAGAGAAGGTAGGAATATTGAGAATTGTTTAGAGGATCATGACATTGAGGAATGAGGAAGAAATTAGCTAAGGTAGGGAAGGAAAAGGAGAAAAGAATGGGTGTAGGCTCTTGCTGCAGTCACTGAAGCTGATGAATAACTGAGCAATTGGTTGCGCAATTATTTGAAGGGTCTTGTGTTTGTTTGGTGTTAGGGTTGTGGGCATTGGATTCTTGAGGGTCAGTCAGTTAGATCTTTTCAGGTTGTTTAGGGGTTTAAGATTCTTTTATTGTATTTTTGGGTTATTTCCTGTTCAGGTTTGGATAATTTTGATTTTGGCTTTGGGGAACTAATAGTGGAAGGCTAAAAGGGGAAGACAGACCTCTAGGGCTATTGATCTTTCTGTTCTGTATTGAGGGTGACAGGTGACTCCTTGTGACCACTTTGTAAATTTCTCTCTTTTTTCTTAATGAATTCTCTTTTTTATTTATTGCCAAAAAAAGAATAGGCAATATGTATCTCTTATAGATCTGGCATATATGAGAACTAGTTAATAGTAAAATAAATACTAACTTGTGGTAGGGTTTCACTAATAAGAAAAATGTTATTCTCTACCCTAAGGGGCACAGCTAAGCTTATTAGCTTCAGCCCAGGCACAAGCCTTTGGAAATTTTGTGCATTTTTTCTGTTCTCTATGCCTATCAGCTGGGCTAGGGGCTCCGCCCCTAGACCTAAGAACCCCCTATTTGCTAATGTTGCTCATTCATTCATCTTAATAAAAATATATTTTTAAAAGACACTTAAAGTTATTTTAGTGTCGACTGTGTAGGGGTAGTTTAGTCTTTTTATTTATGTTTTGCTGTGAGGTGTAATGTTTAAGTTAAGTGATGCGTCCCACACTTAAGTAAGGGCATAACAGACCTTTTGCTTTATTATAGAAAACTATACATATAACCTGGCCAACTAGAGAGAATTGAATTTTCTCTCTTGTTCGAACCAGTTTCTTCTTCTCCTCTCTTTTCTTCTCTTCTCTTCTTCTTCTCTCTTCTATCACCTCTAACCTTCTTCTACTACTATTTCTAACTGAATTCTAGTGCAGGTCTAAACTTTATTGATGAGAATAAAAATTATCATATTTTTATCACAAAATATTCAGTCTTTTATACTTAATTAGTACTTAATTGGACTCATTATGCTTGTATTTCGATTCAGGGCATGAAAGAAGGCGTCAGGAGAAAAACAAGGCAAATCGGGTAATTTTTCACAGTTTCGGCGCCGCGTAGTAATCTGGACATAACTCCCCCATCCGGACTCCGACTGAGATGATTCAAGATGCATTGGAAAGATAAGAAAAAACTCTACAACTTTCATGTTTTGAGTTTTGATAGATTCGGACTGCATCACAGTCAAAATCGGGCCCAAAGTTTGAGCAAATTCGCAGGAAGCCCAATTCGCAGAAGCCCAGTTCACAGAGAAGCCTTGCAGCAGCCCAATTCGTGAAGAAGCCCAATACGAATACAAGAATAAGGAAACTACAAAGAGTCCTATCAGATTTAATTTTCTGATGTAATTCTAGAAAGATAAAGGAGATTGTGATTACCAGATAAGAGATAGGATAGGATTAGATCTAAAAAGAATTAGGACTTTCTATTTTTGAGAAAGAACTCCAAAAAGGAATTGGAAACAGCCCCTCCTCCTAAAGCTATATAAAGGGGGGGCGGACTAGCATCAATCAATCAATCAATCTCTGGAGCAATCAAGGAGAAATCCTCCAAGAAAGCTTCAGCCTTCAAGAAGCAGTCAGTAACGTAGGAGGAGAAAAGGAGGAAGGCGGCGGCAAGGAGAAGAAAGCTCATCGATCTTAACCTCAAGGGCGACATCATGAGTTCTTTCTTATACCTTGTTTGTTTAAATTCCTTTATCATGAATTAGTTTATTTATAGCTAGGGCTATGGAAAGCCCAACCACGACCATGGATTGATTTTTATTTAATTCAATCAAGTTGTTTTTATTTTCATATTATCTATGAGTTATTATGCGTAATACAATTAGGAGTTTGGCCACCTCTTAGTTGATTTGGTTTATGTGGATGAATCGGAAGAAGAATTCATATAAGAGACTAAATAACTTATAGTGTGAATTGAATGATATATAGGAATATATATACATGATTCATCTAATGATACAGGCTTTTCATAGAACTTAATGCACTTTCTATCTCGAGAACCCTAATCGAGGGATCGAAGAGTTACTTGATAGAAGTAGGTCTGATGTTCATTGGGATGGTTAGGTGGACCAATAGTCCTAGCGCTTTCAATTAAATCGTTGCAAGTTCAGTCGTTGATTGCCTTGGTTTTTATTTCTGTTCTTTCTTTTTCTATCTTTAATTTTTAGTAGTTCCTATTGTTAGAATTCGGTTGTTCAAATAATTGAGGGAAACTATAGTTCTAATACTTATTTTGTTAAATCCTCGTGGGAACGATATCTTTATACTACTTGATAACTAGTGCACTTGCTAGGGTTATATTATTATAGCTATCATTTATCATGGCATCGGAGCTACTATGACAAATTCAGATCTGCCCAGAATTCTTTTCCATCGCCATTCAGCCTAGGGTTTTCCAGATTTCTTCATCATATGTTAGAGATAAGAAAAAGGGCTGAAAAAGAGTGATCGCCCTTTCCCATTGGAGGTTTTCATGCCTCCTGTCAATGGTTTACTGGGTGTTTGTGGTGGTTTGTAGGAAGCCCTCTAATTGATGGTATGAAGAGGGTTGTTTCAGGTGGTGCAGTGGACAGTCGAGTGCAGATTGGTTTTTTGTTGATCAGATAGGTGGGTTGTATGGGTGTTTCAATGTGAATCGAGTGGTTGGTGAGTTGCTATGGTTATGGTGTGTATTCAAGTAGTTTTGGGGTGCTGAGAGTGAAGAATATCAGTGACTGTTATTGCTGAAAACTGTGACTGTAGGTGCTTTCAGCAATAACTTGTCACTAGTGTGTAGTGTGGTGAGAAATGAATTAGAAGTGTGATATACAGGTAAGAGAAAAAAAGGGGGGAAGGGAAAAGAAAAAAAAAAAAGCAGATATGAGAGACGGTAGTGAACACAAATCTAGTGTTATGGTTCCCACCAGTTACCTAAACGTTCAGATGACTTCTATCAAACTAAATGGTGAGAACTATGTGCCTTGGGCGAAATCTATAGAGGTCTTTCTTAGAGCCAAGGAGAAAGTGAAGCATGTAAGAGAAGAAAAACCTCCCACTGATTCTCAGGAGTACAGTGATTGGGAACAAGAAGATGCATAGATTATGACCTCGTTATGAAATAATATGAAACCCAAGATCAGTATGAATCTTATGTTCTTAGATACAGCCAAGGAGATTTGGGACCATGCCAAGAAGTTGTACTCTAGACAAAACAATACTACTAGAGTGTATCAGCTTTATCAGGAGCACTTTAATCTGCAACAGGGTAATCAAAGTCTTGAGGAATACTATGCTAGCATGAGGAATCTTAGTAATGAGTTGAATGTGTACCATCCCCTCACGTCTGATGTTAAGATTCAGCAACAACAGAGAGAACAACTAGACCTAACCAGATTTTTAGTAGGGTTGAAACCTGAATATTAACTAGTGAGAGCATAGATATTAGGTGGGTCAGCTCTTCCTTCTCTAGAAGAGGTGTTTGCCCAACTTCGGAGGATTTCTGTTGGACCTACAGAGAATTCTAATATCTCTAACAAGTCTGCTTTTGTAGTGACAAGAGGGGGAGGTCGTGGGATTAGAGGGGGAGCTCAGGGAGTTCAGCCCGGTCATAGTGGTGGTAGACCGGTAGTGGACCCATGTATGGTCGTAGTGGTGGTGGTCAACCGATGTATACTCATGGTGGTGGACAAATTGAAGGTCGAGATTCAGGGGGCGCTCGTGGCAGAGGACGTAGTAATGGTCCGAGGTGTACACATTGTGGTATGGAAGGGCACACCATCAACTTTTGTTATGATCTGCATGGCCCACCTTCAACTTGGGTAAATCATGCAGTAGCCAATGATGGTAGTTCAAGACAAGATAGTAAACAGCTAACCAGATCTCTTCTACATCTACAAATGTCTCCAGGAAGAAGATGATGAGTGTTCCACGTGATGAGTATGAGTGATTTATCCAGGCCACATCTCAACAGAATACAGCTACCCTAGCACATTCAAGTATGGCTTGTCTAGCATCCAAACCCACCTATTGGATTATCGACTCTAGAGCTTTCAATCACATGACTGGGACTCCAGGTGTGTTTTCCTCCCTTTCTCACTGCCCTACATCACACTCTCTTACCCTTGCTAATGGTTCCACATCTTCCATTTGTGGTGTTGGTAATATTGACAAAGACCCTTTATCATTGTCCTCAATTTTGCATGTTCCCAAATTTCCTTTGAATCTTAAGTCTGTTAGTAAGCTGACCAAGTCTCTTAATTGCTCTATCACCTTTTACTCCTCTTCTTGTGTTTTTCAAGATCTCAAGACGGGGATGAAAATTGGTAAAGGGCACAAAGCTAGTGGACTATATTATCTTGATGGTGGTGGTGGTTTGCCAACAGCTCTTTAGACATCTCCTTCTCCTCTTCAGTGGCACTATAGACTTAGTCATCCATCACTTAAAGCATTGAAGTCACTTGTTTCGTCGTTGAGTCATCTTTCTGTTTTGGATTGTGAGTCGTGCCAATTAGGGAAATATCATCATGTTCCCTTTAGTCCTAAGGTTGATAATCATATGCTGAGTTATTTTTCTTTAGTTCATTCAGATATTTGGGGTCCAAATAAGATAGCATCATACAATGGTTACAAATACTTTGTTATTTTTGTTGATAATTATTCAAGGATGGCATGGCTTTATCTTATGAAAGAAATGAGTGATTTGTTTTCCATTTTCCAAAAATTTTATGTTGAAATACGCAACCAATTTGGTGTACACATTAAGATCCTTCATTTTGATAATGGCCGAGAATACTTTTATACACTGTTTCAAGAGTATTTGGGACAACATGGCATTATCCATCAGACCTCATGTACCTACATCCCACAGCAAAATGGGGTGATTGAAAGAAAAAACCGCCATCTTTTGGAAACCGCTTGGTCCCTTTTGCACCATATGAATGTACCCAAACGTTTTTGGAGTGATGTTGTGCTTACATCTTTCTTCCTCGTTAACTGGATGCCCACACACATCCTTGAAGGTCATTCTCCCTTCACCACTTTATTTCCTACCTTGTCTCCGTTTCCCCTTACTCCTCAGGTTTTTGGGTGTGTCAAATTTGTTCATAATCTTGGACCGGGAAGGGAAAAGTTAGATGCACGATCCATTAAGTGTATTTTCCTTGGCTATTCCCGGACCCAGAAAGGGTGTAAGTGTTATAACCCCAGTTCTCGGCATTCCTTTGTGTGCCCTAATATTACTTTCTTTGAGTCTATTCCGTTTTTTTTTTTAGGTCAGGTGATGTCTCTTCTTCTTCTTCTCCGCCTCCTCTTCCTCTTCCAATTCCTATTGACGACCCCATCCCACTTGTCCCAATAGTGACCAAGTCTTCGCCTCCAGTGCAGCTCCCCATTGAATGGCCACCCATCCGCCAAGTGTATACGCATCGACTACACGTACCAGCTCCTCCAGCTTCTTCGTCGTCAACAGATCCGACAGTTGTTCCCACACCAGCCCCACTTCCTATTTCTAACCTTGATCTTCCTATTGCCTTGCAGAAAGGCAAACACAGTTGCACACTTCATCCCATTTCAAATTATGTTTTTGTATCTCACCTTTCTGCCTCCCATCACCAGTTTGTTTCTATGTTGTCTTCTATCTCTGTTTCTATGGATGTCCAGGAAGCTCTTGCCTCTCTAGGGTAGCGCTATGCAATGGAAGAAGAACTCCTAGCTTTGGCTCATAATCGTACGTGGGATCTCACCATGCTACCCCTGGTAAACATGTTGTATGTTGTAAGTGGGTATACACTGTTAAGTATTTACCTGATGGTAGTGTAGAGCGGTTGAAAGCTCGACTGGTTGCCAAAGGATATTCCCAAATGTATGGTATTGACTACACCGAGACCTTCTCTCTAGTTGCTAAAATTGGTTCAGTTCGTGTTTTGATATCTCTAGTTGCTATGTATGATTGGCCTTTGTTTCAACTTGACATCAAGAATGCCTTTTTACATGGTGATCTCCTTGAGGAGGTCTATATGGAGCAACCATCGGGGTTTGTTGCTCAGGGGGAGGATGGTGGTAAGGTGTGTAGGCGAAAGAAGGTCATTTATGGACTCAAACAGTCCCCCAATGCGTGGTTTGGTAGATTCAATGAAGTGATAAAGAAGTTTGGCATGAAACAGTGCTAGGTTGATCACTCAATATTCAGCTATGGTTCACATACTGGGAAGATTTTACTCGTGGTATATGTAGATGACATTGTTATTACTGACAGTAACAGGTTGGGGATTGATCGGATGAAGACCTTTCTACAAGAGCACTTCCAAACAAAGGACCTTGGTAAATTGAAATATTTCTTGGGGATAGAAATAGCAAGGTGTTAACCTGTGTTAGAGGAAGTATGTTCTTGATTTGGAGGAGATAGGATTGTTAGGTGCCAAACCAGCTGAAACACCTATGGAACCAAATACCAAGATGAATAGTGATGTGGCTGAGGAGTTCAAGGACCCTAGAAGGTAGAGGAGGTTGGTGGGCAAGCTAAACTACCTAACCATCACTCGGCTAGATATTTCATTTGCAATTAGTGTGGTGATTCAGTTTATGCAAAATCCTCAAGTTCCACATAGGAATGCAGTTCTGAGGATTGTAAGGTATTTGAAGGGAGCTCCTAGTCATGGCTTCCTATACAAGAGTGGAGGAAACCTTGAAATTGAGGTATACACTAATGCCGATTGGGCTGGCTCTGTATCTAACAAAAGGTCCACTACAGGTTATTGTACCTTTCTTGGGGGCAATTTGGTGACATGAAAGAGTAAGAAGCAGATAGCGATGGCAAGAAGCAGTGCAGAAGCTGAATACAAAGCCATAGCACATACAAGCTGCAGTCCACATCTCTTCTGATGAAGCTTTATTGTGACACCAAGCTGCGGCATACTCGATTAACACTCCGATGAAGCTTTATTGTGACACCAAGCTGCAGTCCACATCTCTTCTGATCAAGTTTTTAATGAGAGAACAAAATATATAGAAGTGATTGTCACTTTGTGAGAGAGAAGGTGCTTAGTAGAGTGATAGATACTACATATGTTCACACAAGAAGTCAATGAGCATTCTTGTTCACCAAAGGGTTGAGGCGGATAAGAGTGGACTACATATGTAACAAGCTAGGACTATATGATATATACTCACTAGCTTGAGGGGGAGTGTGTAGGGGTGGTTTAGTCTTTTATGTTTTGGTGTGAGGTGTAATGTTTAAGTTAAGTGATTTGTCCCATACTTAAGTAGGGGCATAACAGACCTGGCCGACTAGAGAGAATTGACTTTTCTCTCTTGTTCAAACTAGTTTCTTCTTCTCCTCTCTTCTCTTCTCTTCTCTTCTTGTTCTCTCTTCCATCTCCTCTAACATTCTTCTTCTACTACTATTTCTAACTGAATTCAAGTGCAGGTCTAAACTTTATCAGTTATAAAACCTTTTTTATAGGGATTAAGAATTTACAACCTTGATATAAACTTGTTTGGGCTTGCCTTGAGGGATTTGGTATAAAGGCAACATGTGGAATCAAGAATGCATAATGTTTAACATCACATTAGCTAGACTGAAAAACATCGAGATGTTTTGGTTTCAAAGGCTTTTGCCAAACTAAAAGGGAGTCTCTTTGGGATTAAACCAAACAAGAAGATCTTGAAGATCTAGAAATCCACAAGAAGATCTTAGTGGTCTAAAGGTTGTATTTTTGTGAGGGTGTTTTTGGGCTAGTGGTGCTTGGGAATGAGAGTTGTATCTTTTGTGTTTTTCTTTTGAGTCTGAGTTGTTTTTTGGATTGCTTTTGCTTCCGGTGGTGTCAAGGGGGTTTGTTTTGATGTTTTGCTAGGCTTTTGAGTTTGTGTTTGGTTTTTTGAGCTTCAGTTGGTTTGCTTGGCTGGGAGTTGAATTCTTGCTTTTCTTCATTCTTCTTTCGAGTATTTTTTGTCACTCTTCCCTATAATTTCTTTTTTTTTCTTTTAATAATTTTTTATTTTATTGCCAAAAAAACATCACATAAGTTATTTGAAGTAATGCGGTTGGAAAAAAAATAATGAGATTGAGAGTTTTACATGCTAGAATATGTTTTATATGTTATACTTGATTTTATTTTAAATTTTCATTTTAAATATGTTTTACATGTCATGTTTATGTATTTTAATATGAGATAATAGTTTTTTAAAAACATTTATTTTAAAATTTAAGTTTATACTTTTTAAATTAATATTGTGTTTAATATTTTGCTTTTTTTTATTTTTTAGCTTTTTTAATTTTTAGCATTTTTTGCATTTTTGTGCCTTGCTTTGAAAAGGTGCACACCTCACCATGTGCCTTGCACTTTTAAAACACTGCTTGAGAGCATCATGTCTCAGATGGTGATATAAAGGTTGCACAAACTCAGACAACACCAAAACCCATATTTAGATGAAGAGTTCATCATTTAATGGTCAAGAAATTCTAAAGGTAGCTTGATGATCTGAGTGAAGTAGAGGGAATATATGAGCATGTAGGCATCCTGGAGGAATAGAAGTGAAAATTGTCAACAAACGCATAATCTAGTTGAAGACCTATTCATCGTCTCAGTAACAGTATTTTCGGGATGAGGCTTGAGAAGTATTTAGGTTAAGAGTCCATCCTTTAATGGTGAAGAAATTCTAATGGTAACCTAATGATATAAGTGAAGTAGAGGGAAATATGAGTGTTTAGGCATCCTGGAGGAATAAAAATGAAACTTGTCAACAAACTCATAAGTTAGCTGAATATCTATTCATCATTTCAGTGACAGTATTATCAGAGGGGTTCAGAAGTAACTAAAATAACTAACTACAGAAAGAAATGCATTGAATTACATAGAGGGGAACTTCCACTTTTACTTACAATGCGCTGAATTTATTTAAAAAGAAAAGTTTCAACGCTCCTTGTGTTTATAAAGTAAATCAGCTAACTCAAATCAACAATCTATGCGGTATCACTGAGACATCAGAACTCGAATTTATTTAAACGAGAAAAAATAGAGATAGAAACCCAAAAAAGGAAAGAACGTTAAGGTACCCGATATCAAGAACATGGCATGGCTTTATTACGGTCTTTTCTATGGCTTTACAGAATGCTCTATTCCGCGGTGAGTCGTTAAGCATGTCGAGATAAGACGTCGATGACAATAGGGCTTTAGGTGAATTTTCTTCTTCGCTCTCTTCGATGACTACCCATTCCGAGTTTCCTGTCAAGGGATTGAATCTCAACTGAAAAATGCGCTGAGACAATTCAGAGCTCATGCTTCGAACCGGCTGGCACTTGATGCGGCCGAATGATGAAGGGTTGAGACGGGTTATGGGGTGAAGGACAATATTGGAAACAAGTGTTCTGCATATTGAGGAAGCCATGAACATCGAACGTCGAGCTTCAAATGAAATATGCAGAGAGACATTATGGGTAACTAAGCAGTGAGTGAGCGCGTCGAGTCTTCTCTTTATGATTCGGAGGCATGAGTCTTGTTAGTCTGACAAAGAAAGGGTAAGGGGAAAGGAGTTGGTATGTGCTTCAATTTCATTGTACCAGTCTTCAGTTGCTGGTCTCGTCCGGTCTTCGTTTCACTTGGTTTCGTAAAGGAGTTGGGGTATTTGAATTGAAGGCTTTGAAGCCACTATATTGGAGTTCGGCTTCAGTCAGGGCAAAGCCCATTCGAGCAGCCTTGTGCAATTGAGTTTATTTCATAGGAGATATTCCTAGTGCAAGATTGCAAAAAACTGTTAGAACGGTATGGTTTGCCCTATGAAGAGCAATCAGTGTTCTAAATGGATCGCTGTCTGAACAGTTAAACGGATTTAACCACTGCTCTAAAACCCTACCCGGATGTTGATCCGGTTCACTGTAAAGATCATGATTCATCCGCTTCAGCTTTCTGCTGTTGGTTGAACTGGTTGGACTGTTACAACTCATCTAGATATTTTATGGATGCCCTCAATCATTAAAATCGTCATGGAAATAAAGTGGTGGGATAAATTCCATCTCACACCAACATTAAAACCAATGGAAGAAAAATGAAGTTTTCCAAGCTATTTGAATCTTATCAGAAAAAAGCTCAAATCCAAGTTTCCTAATCTGGACTCTGTCCAGCTCAAAGAGATAAAGAGATAAATAAGCATCTCTTAAGGGCATCATTACTAGTTTATCTCAAATCCAAGTTTCAATTTTGGATCATTTAACCTAGTATGTTCTTTCTTTAATAAGAAATCGAATTATACTATTTTGTTGTTTTCATGCATAGTATATTGCCTCCCTCAGTCTCAATCTCAGTTATTATACTACTTTGTTACTTTCTTACTTTGTTACTTTCTTACTTTGTTACTTTGTTATTTATTATTTTATTAGTATTTATTAATTAACAACTTAGTATTTATTCTTAGTTTATGAATATTTTATTATTTTATTATTACTTTATTAGCTTTATTAATAGGTTATTATTGAATTATTATGTCATTATATTTTAATGTTATTTTTTATTATAATATTAATATTCATTATTTTTTGTTCTATTATTTTAATATTATTTTTTTACTAGTTAATAATTAATATCTTTATTTTTTATTATTATAGTATTAATATTTTATTATAGTACTAGTATTTTATTATTTAATTATTATATTGCTTTAATTATATTATATTATTATTTTATTATAGTAATATTATTTTATTGTTATCTTACTAACATTTTATTAACAATTATTTGTTTTATTATTATTTAATTATTAATACGATATTATTTTATTATTACTTTAATAATATTTAATTAATATTAGGATTTGGGTTTTTTTGTGATGAGTTCTTTACTTCTTAGTAGACTATGGAATGGGAATCCCATTCCCAAGGGGGGGAGCTTGGAATGGCCATTCACATGGGGAATTCCACTCCACAAAGAATGGGAATAGGAATGGCCCTTTCAATAAACGGTTAGAATTAAATGGGTAATAATTCTAATTCCCATTCCAGACACCTGTTCTAGGGAACCAAATGGATCCTAACTAGACATCTCTCTCTATGTGTGTGTGTTTAGTCATTCTTATCATTAATAACAATAAATCTAATTTATTTTACTTATGTTTATTCAAAATAAGTGATATTGAATTGACAAATCTATGATGTTAGAGGCATGTCCAATTTATTTTCTATAACTTTAATTTTTGATATATTTTTATTATTTCTTTTATGATGTCATATCTTGACCAATTTGGCCTAGATGATTGAAAGAATGACCCACCACAAGACATTAAAAAAAATACAGAACATCAATTGCAATGCCCTTGAAAATTTCAACCTTGCCACAAGGCAAGTGCTTCGGAAGTCGCCACGCTCTATATTTTTGGGATTATAACAGATAAGGGCAACTTTTGGGCCCTAATATCAATAAAAGTAATATTTTTAATAAAACTTCAAAAATAGGTTAACTTTTTAAAAATAATATCAAATAAGGATAAAATTGCTGTTCATATTCTTCCTCTTGCATATCATTCATTAGCGCCACCGCCCCCCACCGCCTCCGGCAATGCCTCCACCTTAACAACACTTCTACGATTTAATGAGTCTTTAGGAGCGAGTGTTCTTCATTGGCAAAGGTCCTTACAAGTTTGTAAGTAAAATAGTTTAGGAGCAAGTGTTCTTCATTGGAAAAGGTCCATACAAGTTTGTATCTGAAATAGTTAGGAATTTGCCACAAAAATTAGAATCTTGATCAGAATAGAATAGTTTAACACGAACGGTTTTATTGATTGATTTAAAAATAATAGTGGTTCAATATATAGTGGGAACATTTTTTAACATACATATTAAACAATAGTAAGTATGTTAAATAGGGGTGGCAACGAGCCAGGCTTTTCACGAGCAGCTCGATCTCGGCTCGTGAAAAGCTCCGAGCCGAGCTGAGCTCGAGCCCAATTCACTAGCTCGATTATGAAACGAGTTGAGCTTGAGCCTACTAGAGCTTGGCTCATGAGGTTCGCGAGCCAGCTTGAATATATATATATATATATATATATATATATAATAAAATTATAGAAAATAATATATAATAAAATTATAGAAAATAATATATAATTAAAATATTATAATTATTAATTCTTTAAATATCAAGTAAAAAATAGTTTTATATATAATTTTTTTATAAAACATGTTTTCTCAAAATCGAGCTCGATTTTATGAATTTTTTACTCGACTCGAGCTCGAGCTCGAGCCTTGTAGAATAGTCTCGAGCCAAGCTCAAGCCTCGTACTATTTGGCTCGGCTCAGCTCGGCTCGGCTCGAATCCACCCCTAATGTTAAATAAGAAATGTTTTTATTAATGATGAAAAAGGAATGTAAAATTTAAAACCAATTGGAAATAAAAATGGATGTAGTGCGATATGGTCACTCCTAGCTGGCAGGGGCCTCGCTCCTAACTGGCAACGGACAACACCTGAGAAGGAGAAGAAGACAAAGGATTCCCAGGGAGCTCACCCGGTGGGAACACTCCGATGCTTAAGTTAGAACTCGGTGGAGAGCTTAGAGAGTTGTAAAGGAAAAATGAGCTAAGAGTGGAGATTCGCACTTCGTCCAAAAAATTACCTTGGAAATCGAGGCCTTTATATACTGATGCTCTGTCAAATCGAGTGTAACCGCCTCTAATTCTCTGTTACAGCCGTTATTCGCCAGGCTGATTCGACTGGTGCAGGTAACCGTCGCAGAGTATGGTCCTGTCAGTTGAGAGACATTATGCAAAGCTGGCATGCACGACACCGCCTGACGTGAGACGTGGGTGCAGTCCTCTGGACTGGCAGGCGTTGTGCCGCCAGACAAGAGATGTGGGAGCAGTCTGACAGGCATGGTCTTGTCGGATAAGAAGTTTCCCGAAGACTCCGGGTTACTCAATAGTGAGTTGCCTTGCAACAAGCCGTTCTGTAGCGAGTTGTCTTGTGGCGAGCTGTTATGCTGGGATTTCAGCAAGCTCATTACTCCGAGTTGTAGCCAAGCTGTCATGCTGAGTTGTCGCTTACGTCGAGTCATGTCCACGTGTCCCCTGGTTAGGAGGTCGGGTCAAATCACCCTCCATCAATTGCCCCTCACTCCTTGGGCTAAGGGTCTTGTTCTAGCGCGGGGAGTTCATGAAATGACGGGTGGATTTGACCCGTAATTCAAATTACTTTGACCGACCGCACGTGGTTTTCAGTTTTTTCGGGCACCAAAAAATGCGCCAAACTGCCTTCAATTTCGGAAGACATGCGGCCGTCTTTATTGTGAGCCGTTGGATTCGCTTTAATCGGAGCCGTTGGCTTTCGGGCATAGTGGCTATAAATAGGAGGGCCCCAAGCCTCATTTTCTTTTACGCCAACTTGCCTTGCTTTCGGGGTTGAGGTTGCGCCTTCGCCTTGTTTGCTCGAGCTCTCCCCGTACTTAGTGGGGGTGATTTTATGATGTACACCGAGGTGAGCAACATAGTAAGGCATATGCCCGACCTGTGTTACTGAAGTTAAAGTCAGTTGTCCCTAACAGGTCCAACTTGTATACCGGGGCGGGTTATGCATCATAGGATTTACACCCGAGCTGCCTGCGCCTTTGGTACTAATACTTAGCCTATGCCGATGAAGCGGTTAGGTCTTATACGATGTCGAGATCTTCGTTAACTCGGTGTTTTAGCCCTTAGGCTGGGGGAGTGACTTATAGTCCATTCTCCTAGAGTTCGCCCATGCCGAAGAGGCGACTGGGTCTTATAGTGCCGAGGTCTTTGTTAGCTCGGCATTTTGGCCCTCAGGCTCTGGGAGCGACTACGGTCCACCCCCTTCTGGAGTTCGCCCATACCGAAGAGGCGTCTGGGTCTTATAGTGTTGAAGTCTTTGTTAGCTCAACATTTTGGCCCTTAGGCTCTGGGAGCGACTATGGTCCACCCCCTTTTGAAGTTCTCCCATGCCGAAGAGGCGACTGAGTCTTATAGTGTCGAGGACTTTGTTAGCTCGACATTTTGGCCCTTAGGCTCTGGGAGCGACTACGGTCCACCCCCTTTTGAAGTTCGCCCAGGCCGAAGAGGTGACTGGGTCTTATAGTGCCGAGGTCTTTGTTAGCTCGGAATTTTGGCCCTTAGGCTCTGGGAGCGACTACGGTCCACCCCCTTCTGGAGTTTGCCCGTGCCGAAGAGGCGATTGGGTCTTATAGTGTTGAAGTCTTTGTTAGCTCGGCATTTTAGCCCTTAGGCTCTGGAAGCGACTACGGTCCACCCCCTTTTGGAGTTTATCCATGTCGAAGAGGCGACTAGGTCTTATAGTGCCGAGGTCTTTGTTAGCTCGGCATTTTGGCCCTTAGGCTCTGGTAGCGACTTGTAGCCCACTCAACTTGATGATTACAGGTAATATTGCCTTAAGTTGACAATATTCTATGTCCAAGGTACTTGTTTCCCTTCTAGGGTTTTGAGCTCATACGTTCCTTCCCCGAGCACCCGCTTTACTCAGTAGGGTCCTTCCCAATTTGGCCCGAGCTTACCAACACCGGGCTCAGGAACCATCACTACGAAGAACTAGGTATCCGACGCGGAGGTTCCGCTTCTTGACCCTGGTGTTATAGTTCCGAGCTACTCTTTGCTGGTTGGCCGCGATCCTAACGTATGCGAGGTCCCGTACCTCGTCAAGTAGGTTGAGGTTGGTGAATAGCTCGTCTTCGTTTGTTTTGTCGTCATACACTTCTAGACGTAGCGTGGGAACCTCGATCTCGGCTGGGATGACAGCTTCAGTGCACTTGGTAGTTCGTCTGTTGCAGTCTTTACGATGGTCCAATAATCCCATAGTACACTGGTAGTTCGTCTACCCATAGTCCCTTATCTCGGTCGAGACGTGCCTTCAGTCCGTGGAGAATGGCTCTGTTCGTGACCTCCGCTTAGCCGTTTGCTTGAGGGTGTGCCACCGAGGTAAAGTTTTGTTGAATTCCCATATCTTTGCACCAGTTCTGCAATTTAATATCCTCGAACTACTTACCATTGTTAGAGATCAGTACTCGGGGTAGTCCAAAATGGCACACTATATTTTTTCAGAAGAAGTTCTGCACATTCCACGCTATGATCGTTGTGAGAGGTTCAGCTTCTACCCATTTAGTGAAATAATTAACTGCCACCACTAAGAACCTCCTCTGCTCTATCGCTAGCGGAAATGGTCCAAGTATATCGATCCCCCACTCTGCGAAAGGCCACGGGCTGGTGGTGGATGCCGGCGTGCTTCTGGCACTTGTCACATCTTCTGACGAGCTCGATCGCATCTGCCTTCATCGTTGGCCAGTAGTATCCCTGTCACAGCACTTTCCGGGTGAGAGCCTTGCCCCCCAAGTGTCCATCACACAAGCCCTCATGAGTGTCACGGAGCACGAGCTCAGCCTCGGAAGGTCGCAAGCAGCGCAGATAGGGGAGCGTATAAGATTTTTGGTACAGCCGTTCGTCTATTATGACGTATTTGGCTGCTTGACGCTCTACCCGCCTGACGGCATTACGATCCGCAGGGAGGGTCCCGGGCAGCAGGAAGCTCGCGAACGGATTGATCCAGCTCGGCTCTTCTTGTACGACACAGGCGGCCACCTCTGCCCCCCCCCCCTCACCCCGAGAATACTAGGTTGAGGCAGGTTTTCTATGTACACGGTTCTCATGGTATTATCACTAGTGCTGGCAAACCGGGACAAGGCGTCGGCCTTAGTGTTCTCTGATCTCGAGATTTGCTTGATGAAGTGTGATTGGAAGTTGAGCAGAGCCTCTCTTACTTTGGCTAAGTAGGCGATCATGGTTGGCTCGCGAGCTTCATATTCACATGTAACTTGGTTGACCACAAGCTGAGAATCACTGCAGATGACGATATGCTTGGCTTTCACTTCTTTCGCTAGAGCCAGGTTGACTATTAATGCCTCGTACTCCGCTTCATTGTTGGACACCGCAAAATCAAAGCGTAACGCATACTCCAGTTTCGCCCCGCTTGGCCCATACAGAACGATTCTAGCTCCGCTGCCCTGCTGGTTGGACGAGCCATCCACGTGAAGGATCCAGGGCTCCTCATCCCAGCTCGGGTTCGACCTAACTAGGAGAGAAGCCGCACTGGTTGCTACCTCACGGTGCTCGAGCTCAATCGGCCTGGGAACCTCGGGCTCATCCGACCTGGGGGCCTCGGGCTCGACCGGCCTAGGGACTTCAGTGCTAAAAGTGTATTCCGTGACAAAGTCAGCTAAGGATTGGGCCTTGATAGCAGTTCGCTGAGTTCGATGGCCCACCTCGTCAACCTACCAGACACCTCGGGCTTGAGCAAGACTTGCCTTAGAGGCTTATTAGTGTGAACAACGATAGTATAAGCTTGGAAGTATGGGCGAAGCTTCCGAGCTGCAACAACTAGAGCATACGCCAATTTTTCGATCTCTGGATACCTTGTCTCTGCCCCCTGCAACACTTTGCTAACATAGTAGATAGGTCGTTGGACCCGATCTACCTCTTTTATTACTACCGAGCTGACTACCTCGTCACTCGCGGAGAGGTATAGCTCCAAAGCATCACCCTCCTCGGGTCGAGGTATCTTTTGAGCTCGTCGAACGCGAGCTGGCACTCTTCGGTCCATTCAAAGCATTTGCTTTTAATTGCCTTAAAGAAAGGCAGACAACGATCTGCCGATTTTGACATGAAGCGGCTCAGGGCGGCTATACGACCATTCAACTTCTGAACCTCCTTCAATTTCTAGGGTGGTCTCATATCTAGGATAGCCTTGATTTTATCCTGGTTGACCTCAATGACACGCCGTTTGATGATGTACCCTAGGAATTTACCCGAGGTGACACCGAAGGCACACTTGTTTGGGTTTAATTTCATGTTAAACTTACGCAAAATTTCGAAAATAGAATGCAAATCTTTTATTAAATCATGTGAAAACTGAGTCTTGACGACCATGTCGTCTACATAACATTCCACTTTTCTGCCAATTAATGGCTCAAATAATTTATTTACAAGTCTTTGAAAGGTAGCCCCGGCATTTTTTAGTCCAAAGGGCATGACCTTGTAACAGTACAGGCTTCGTTCAGTTATAAAAGGTGTTTTTTCTTCGTCGGCAGGGTCCATTCTTATTTCGTTATAGCCCGAGTAGGCGTCTAGGAAACTCAGCAATGCATGCCCTGAGGTCGCGTCCACCAGACGGTCGATCCTGGGGAGTGGGATGCAGTCCTTTGGGCAAGCTCGGTTCAGGTCGGTATAATCGACGCACATGAGCCATTTATCGTTACCCTTTTTTACCAGAACGGGGTTTTCCACCCAGCTTGGGTAATGGACTTCCCTGATAAAGTCGGCTGCGAGCAGCTTCCCGACCTCCTCGTCAACTGTTCTCCAGCGCTCTGGGCGAGGTTGCGTTTCTTCTGTCTAACGGGCCTAACTATAGGATCAGTGTATAGTTTGTGAGTGATGATGCTAAGGTCTATACCGGGCATCTCTGCCACGGACCATGCAAAAATATCTAAATTTCTAAGCAAAAAACTTACCAGTTGAGATCGCAGAGGCTCCTTGATTGAAGCGTCGATCTGAAGTGTTCGAATTGGGTCCTCTGTCGAAGTTGGCACGGAAACAGTCTCTTCCGTTGGTGTAGCTTGCTCTTCGCATTGCTCCGTAGATCGCTCCAACTCGAGGTTGTCGGCCACCTTGGCTTTCCCTTTGAGGGCGGCGACGTAGCACTTGCGAGACTCGAGCTAATCGCCTCGCGCTACCCCAACTCCGAAGTCCATGGGGAACTTCATCACCAAATAATAGGTGGAGACCACCGCACGAAGAGCATGGGTGATGGACCGACCTATTATGGCGTTGTACGGGGAGGGAGTTGCGACCACCAAGAAGTCGTGGTTAAGCCTCACTATGCTAGGCCAGGTGCCCTCCTCTCGCTGAACCTACCAATGGAGTACTTGCGGGCTTGAGATCACTCTCCTGGAGCTGAAGCCTGTCGAATGCCGCCTTGAAAAGAATGTATGCCGAACTGTCAGAGTCAACGAGGACGCGCTTGACTTCAAAGTCATTAATCCTTATCTTTACGATGAGCGCATCATCGTGGGGGTAGTGGACCCCGCGTGCGTCGTCCTCAGTGAAGAAGATCAGGTCTTCTGTCCTTGGCCGCTTCGGGGGGTTCTGCTCCTCCCATTCGACCTCTCGAGCTGAAATCCGAGCTGCACCCGAAGTGTAGCCCGCGACGATCGAACCTCTGACAATCACATGAATAGTCCCCCGAACTGGTCTCTCTTCAGGGGGCTGCCTCTGTGGCTGCTCTGCTTGCCTGGTGCTGGACTCGGGAGCATCTCCACCTTGCTCTCCCTGCCGACCTGCTTTATTATTACTTTTTTGTACAAAATTTCTTAAGTATTCGCGATGGATGAGCTCTTCTATCTCATCGCGGAGGTTCTTACAATTCTCGGTACTATGACCATGATCTTTATGCAAAGTACAATACAGATTCTTATTTCTTACATTGGGGTCCCCTTTCAGTCGGGGTGGCCACTTCACATATGGGGCATCTTTGGTCGCCATAAGGATCTCGGCCCACTTCGTGTTCAGGGGTATGTAGTCAGTCCTTTCTGCTGGAGGAGCTCGGAAAGGCTGTCCTGGCCTTGCCCCCCGAGCTGGGTCTTTTTTCTTCTTGTTGTCCCCTTGGATCGAGGACTCACCTTTCCTTTTCCTTTTCTCGGCACACTTTCATTTTTCTGGTTGATCTCCTCCTCCGTTCCTATGAACTGGTCCGCGAGCTTGAGGAACTCGGTTATAGTCTTGGGCCGATTGACCACCACGTGCCACTTGAACTCTTTGTGCATGATGCCTCTCTGGGCTGCTGTGAGCTGCACTACGGGGTCCAAGTCGGGTATCTGCAAACAAGCGTCATTGAACGGCTTGATGTAACTCCGGATGGACTCTCATTCCCTCTGAACTATGCCGATGGAGCTCTCTTGGGTTCTCGGGCACCGCTTGTTGGTGATGAAATTAGAGGTGAAGACTTGCACGAAATGCGCCCAGCTTTTTATAGATCTGGGCGCGAGGTTCCTGTACCACGTGCGGGCTACTCCTTTGAAGGTTGTTGAGAAGGCCACGCACATGCAGGACTCACTGGCCCTTGCCAAATGCATCTGCGACTGGAAGGCATCGACATGGTCATTTGGATCGAACGATCTGTCATACTTGTCCAAGGGAGGAAGCTTGAAGTCCTTTGGCATAGGGACGACTATAAGTTATGGAGACAGGGGAGACGGCACTGAGAGGAGCGTAGTGGCTTTCACTTTGTCTGAGCTTACCTCTTCCTTACCCTTGAGCTCGGGCAAGTTGTTAGTGGCAGTTCGGCGAGCTCGACGGCGTCTCCGCTGCTTCTTCGCTGGCTCGGCATTAGTACTGCTTGCTTCCTGTCGAGCTCGGTAGGCCCAGGAAGGGGCTCGGACTGCTGCCGGTGGCTGTGAACTGAAGGGCCTTGTCTATAGTCCGCGGCCAGGACCTCGAACTGATTCTCGGCGAGCGGAAGCTCGAACTGTGAAGGCCGAGGCGAGCGGGTTTGACTAGCTGAGAGGCCCCCAACCTGACTACAGGCTACGAGGTGGGGGAGTAACTTGTCTTTCCCTCCTGCCATGGGATGAGACCTGGCTTTTGAGAGGGTTCTGAGTTCGAGAGGTCTCTCCTCGGCGGGGGAGACGCTCGTCGCAACGGCGGGGCTGGGCCTGCTGCATAGCGGGGTGTCGAGGTGGAACTTGCTGTTGATGCTGAGGCAGCGGGGGGAACTGCTGTTGGTAGACGTGGTGGAGCATTTTCTACTGGTACAACTGAAACTGGTGAACCTACTGCATTTGACCTTGCATAGCTCGCACGCAATGTACTAGGTTTTCTAGCTGGTTCTATCTGACCACCGGGAGAACTGATGGTTCTGCAAAGGTCACCTCTATCGGCGAAGGGAGTGGAGCATTTACTGGCGCCATGACCTGAGGCGCGCCCAAGGTAGGGATTCCGTCCACGAAGAGGGGTACAGTGAACCGGTAGGGAGCTGAGGTCGTTCCCCGGAGGTGTTTTGGTCGGCACTTCGTCCGGCGTTACTAGAGGAAGCCATTGAAGTTTACTGAAGTTGCTTGGTGAGAGAGGCTTTTCGAAGTGTATCCCACAGACGGTGCCAAATGATGTAGCGCGATCTGATCACGCCGAGCTAGCAGGGGCCCCACTCCTAACTGGCAACGGACAACACCTGAGAAGGACAAGAAGACGAAGGATTCCCGGGGAGCTCACCCGGCGGGAACACTCCGATGCTTAAGTTAGAATTCGGTGGAGAGCCTAAAGAGTTGTAAAGGAAAAATGAGCTAAGAGTGGAGATGCACACTTCGTTCAAAAAATTACCTTGCCCCTTGGAAATCAGGGCCTTTATATACTGATGCTCTGTCAAATCGGGTGTAACTGCCTCTGATTCTCTGCTACAGTCGTTATTCGCCAGGCTGATTCGACTGGTGCAGGTAACCGTCGCAAAGTACGGTCCTATCAGTTGAGAGACGTTATGCAGAGCTGGCGTGCACAACGCCGCCTGACGTGAGACGTGGGTGTAGTCCTCTAGACTGGCAGTGCTGCGCCGCCATACAAGAGACGTGGGAGCAGTATGACAGGCACGGTCTTGTCGGATAAGAAGTTTCCCGAAGACTCCGGGTTACTCAATAGCGAGCTCCTTCGTAGCGAGCTGCCTTGAAGCAACCCGTTCTGTAACGAGCTGTAGCTAGAGCTTGGCTTTTACTTCTCTAGCTAGAGCTACCCAGCTATCAACGCCTCATACTCCGCTTCATTGTTAGATGCCGCAAACTCGAAGCATAGCGCGTACTCCAGTTTTGTGCCACTTAGGCCATGTAGGACTATTCTGGCTCCGCTGCCCTGCTGGTTCGAGGAGCCATCTACGTGAAGGATCTAGGGCTCCTCATTCCAGCTCAGGCTTGGCCGAACTAGGAGAGATGTCGCATTGGTTGCTACCTCACGGGGCTCGGACTCGACCGGCCTGGGAGATTCGGGCTCACCCGAGTTGGGAGCCTCGTGCTCAATCGGCCTGGTGGCTTCAGAGCTGAATGTGCATTCGGCGATGAAATCTGCTAAGGCTTGGACCTTAATGGTAGTTTGCGGCTTGTATTGGAGGTCGTACTCGCTGAGCTCAACGGCCCACTTCGTCTGCCGACCAGAGACCTCGGGCTTAAGTAAGACTTGCCTCAGAGGTTTGTCGGTGAGAACGATAACAGTGTGAGCCTGAAAGTACGGGCGGAGCTTATGAGCTGCGATTACCAGTGCATATGCTAGCTTTTCTATCTCTGGGTATCTCGTCTCTACTCCCTACAATACTTTACTAACATAATAGATGGGTCGTTGAACCCGATCTACCTTTTTTATTAGTACCAAACTGACCACTTCGTCACTTGCCGAAAGGTACAGTCCTAAAACATCGCCCTCCTCGGGCCGGGTTAAGAGCGGCACCCTAGCAAATTGTTTCTTGAGCTCGTGAAACGCGAGCTGACAGTCTTGGGTCCACTCGAACCCTTTGCTCTTGATTGCCTTAAAGAACGGCAGACAGCGGTCTGCCAATTTGGACATGAAGCGGCTCAGGGCGGCTATGCGGCCATTCAACCTCTGAACCTCCTTCAACTTACGGCGTGGTCTCATGTCTAAGATGGCATTAATCTTATCCGATTGGCTTCAATGCCACGCCGGTTAACGATGTATCCTAGAAGCTTGCCCGAGGTCACACCAAATACACATTTGTTTGGGTTCAGTCTCATATTGAACTTACGCAGAATTTCAAAAAYGGAATGCAAGTCTTGTATTAATTCATGCGAGAATTGAGTTTTGACGACCATGTCATCTACATAGCATTCTACTTTTATGTCGATTATCAGCACAAACAATTTATTTACAAGCCTTTGAAAGGTTGCTCCAACGTTTTTCAACCCGAATGGCATGACCTTGTAACAGTACAGGCCGAATTCCGTGATGAAGGCGGCATTTTCTTCGTTCGCCGGGTCCATCTTGATTTCGTTATAGCCCGAATAGGCATCCAAGAAACTTAGCAACTCAATACCTGAGGTCGCGTCCACCAAACAGTCAATTATGGGGAGCAGGAAGCAGTCTTTCGGGCAAGCCCGGTTCAGGTCGGTGTAGTCGACGCACATGCACCACTTGCCGTTGACCTTCTTTACCAGGACGGGGTTGGCTACCCAGCTCGGGTAGTGGACTTCTCTTATGAAGTCAGCTACGAGGAGCTTCTCGACCTCCTCGTCGACCGCTTTCCACCGCTCCGGGGCTAGGTTGCGTTTCTTCTGTCTAACGGGCCTAACTACAGGGTCAGTATTCAGCTTGTGAGTTATAAGGTCGAGGTCTATACCGGGCATCTCCGCCGCGGACCATGCAAAAATATCTAAATTTTGAAGTAAGAAGCTTACAAGTTCGGATCGTAGGGGCTCCTGGATGGAAGCGTCGATCTGAAGCGTCCGAGCTGGGTCTGCTGCTGAGGTCGGGACCGCGACTACTTCTTCCGTGGGCGCGGCTCGCTCATCGCCTTGCTCCGTGGGTCACTCCAGTTCGAGGTCATCGGCCACCTTGGTTTTCCCCTTCAGGGGGGCAACATAGCACTTGCGGGACTCGAGTTGGTCGCCCCGTGCTACTCCCACACCGAAGTCTGTTGGGAACTTCATAGCCAAATGGTAAGTGGAGACCACCGCCCGTAGGACATGGGTGATTGGTCAACCTATTATGGCATTGTAGGTGGAGGGGGTCGCGACCACCAGGAAGTCGTGTTTGAAACTGACCACACAAGGCCATGTGCCGACTTCTACAGATACTGTTATTTTCTCAAGGGGACAAACTTCTTCTCCGCTGAAACCCACCAAAGGAGTGTCTGTAGGCTTCTGGTCACTTCTCTGCAACTGAAGTTGGTCGAACGCAACTTTGAAAAGAATGTCCACTAAGCTGTCTGAGTCAACGAGTACACGCCTAACCTCGAAGTTGTTGATTCTTAGTTTTATTATGAGCGCATCATCGTGGGCAAAGTGGACCCCCCGCACATCGTCTTCCGTGAAGAAAATCTAGTCTCCCGTCTTCGGCCACTTTGGGGGGTTCTGCTCTTCCCGGGTGGCCTCAGGAACTGACGTCTGAGATGCTGCTGAAGTGCAACCCGCAACGATCGAACCTCCCACTATCATGTGGATGGTCCCCCGAACTGGCCTCTCCTCCGGAAGCTGCCTCTATGACTGTTCGACCAGCCTGCTATTGGACTCGAGAGCATCCTTACCATGCTCCCCTTTCTCAAATATCCACGATGAATGAGCTCCTCTATCTCGTCGCGGAGGTTTTTACAACTCTCGGTACTGTGACTGTGATCTTTGTGAAAACTACAATACAGACTCTTATTTCTTTCATTGTGATTCCCCTTAGACGGGATGGCCACTTCACGTACGGGGCGTCCTTGATCGCCTTCAGGATTTCGGCCCGTTTCGCGTTCAGTGTGGTGTAATCAGCTCGGTCCGCTGCAGGAGATCGAAACAATTGACCCGACTTTGCCCCCCAAACTGTTTCCTTTTTCTTTCGGCTGTCCCCTTGACTGGAAGGCTCTCCTTCCCTCTTTCTTTTTTCGGGTGTGCACTCGCCCTGCTGGTTGATCTCCTCTTCGGTGGTTATGAACTTGTCCGCAAGCTTCAGAAACTCGGTTATGGTCGCGGGCTGGTTGACGACCATGTGCCATTTGAACTCTATGTGTGTCACGCCCTTCTTGGCTGCTGCAAGGCGTACGACGGGGTCCAGGCGCGGTATCTGCATACAGGCATCGTTGAACCGTTTGATATATCCCCGGATGGACTCTCCTTCTCTCTACACTATGCTGAGGAGGCTTTCTTTAGTTCGCGGGCACCGTTTACTGGTGACGAAGTGAGACGTGAAGGTTTGTGCGAACTGCGCCCAACTTCTTATCAACTCAGGTGCAAAATTCCGGTACCACGTGCGGGCGTCTCCTCTAAAAGTGGTGGAGAAGGCCACGCACATGCACGACTCACTAGCTCTCGCCAAGTGCATCTGTGACCGAAAGGCATCTACATGATCATTCGGGTCAAACGACCCGTCGTACTTGTCAAGAGGGGGGAGCTTGAAATCTTTGGGCATCGGGACTGCCAGGAGTTCGAAAGACAGGGGGGATGGAACTGAGAGGAGGGGAGCTTTGACCTCAGCCGAGCTTACCTCTTCTTTGCCCCTGAGCTCGGGAAAATCGCGGGTGACGGATCAACGAGCTCGGCGGTGGCATCTCTGCCTCTTGGTGGGCTCAGCGTTCATGTTGCTGACCTCTGCGCTGTCTGGAATGGTTTGCGCAGGAAGTAACCCGGTCTGCTGGTGATGGCTGTGGACATAGGGGTCCTACTTGGAGTCTGTTGCCAGGATCTCAAACCGGTTTTCAAGGATCGGGGTTCCAAGCCTTGAATGTCGAGGTGATGTAAACCTGCGGAGCTGGGGTCCTCCCGACCTATCCGCCCACGGCGAGATCGGGGTAGCTGGTCTCTCCTGTCTGCCGCGGGGGGAGGCCTGATTTTTTGGGAGATTTTGGGGGGCCTCTCCTTGGTCGGAGGGGTGCTCGTTCTGGCGGCGAGACTTGGCTTGCTGCGAGGCTGGGCGCTGAGGCAGGAGCTGAGGCTGCTGAAGCTGAGGTTGGAGCAGCTGGGGGAACTGCTGCTGATACTGATACTGGGAGACCTAGTGCAGTACATGTTGTTGATAGAGCTGAAGTTGTTGGAACTGTTGCATTTGAGCCTGCAAGGCCCTCATGCACTGCATCAAATCCTTTAGCTGGTTCGGGCTGGCCGCTGGGGGCACGATTGAAGGTTTGGTGAACGTCGTTCCGACTGTAGCAGGGAGTGGGGCGATGACAGGTGCCATTGTGAGAGGCATTCAAGCTGGGGATTCCGTCCGCTGAGAGGGGGACGGTGAACTGTCCGATACAGATAGTAGGAAGCTGGGGTTGTTCCCTGGAGTTATCCATTTTTGTGCTTCGTCCGACGTTGCTAGAGGAAGCCATGAGCATTGGATTGTTTCAAGGTGGGAAAGAACTGAAAGAGTTTAGAGAGAAAGGCCTTTTGAAGCGTTTCCCACAGATGGAGCCAAATGATGTAGCGCAATCCGGTCACTCCTAGCTGGCACTCGCGTGGCTCTTGAGAGGTACCTGAAATGAGAGGAAAGAGGAAGAACTCCCGGGGGGTTTCCCCACGGGAACGCTCCGATGCTTAAGTTAGTATTGTGTGCAAAAAGCTAAAGGAAAACAAAGGCTAAGAGTGCAGGTTGCGCGAGTGATTTAAGATACCTTGTTCCTAGAGAATAAGCCCCTTATAACTGAATTCCGTTGCTTCAGGCTTTCTGACCTCTGACAGAGCAGGTATAACCGCCATTGTCAGTCTACCACAGCCGTTACAGGCAGGGCTGAGGTGGCACACGCGGGGCCGTTGTTGCAGGGTACGTGTCCGTCTGGTGCGAAACGCCTTTCTAAAGGTGGCATGCGAGGCGAGGGGGACATGCCTACTATCCACAGGTTTGTCGGGTACGGCGGTAGGGCAGGAAGCCCTTCTATGGTATACCGAACTGGTCTCCTGCAAATTACCTTGAGCTGGGCTATCCTTTGAGTGACGGGCCGCCTGTAGCCGGTTATGCCGAGCTAGCCGATCCGAGGTGTTTGTGCCTCGGGGGGTCCGGAGAAGAATCAGTGCGTTCTTGCCTGGGAGTGACCCGAGGTCCATTGAGGGGAACTCGGGTCTCAAAAAAGGGGTCAGGGTGCCCCGAATTTGGGACCCCCCGAAGCACCTTAACCCTGTGGAGGAGGCGCGGGCAAGGCGGCTTTCGATGAGTAGTTTACCTACCGAGTTGCCGTGCTGAACTCGGTGGGACTTTCCCTCCGAGTTGTGCTCACGCTCATTGCGCTGTCATGCTGAGTCACTGTTTGAGCAAGGTCACGCTCACGTGTACCTATGCTACAAGGTTGGGCCAAATCACCCTCCATCAATTGCCCCCCACTCCCTGCATTGGCGGCGGTGACCCAGCGCGGGGAGGTCATGACGCACCGGGTGGATTTGGCGTCGGTATTTATGTCGCTTTGCTCCGTCCAGTTGTACTGGTCTAGCGCCTGGTTCGACCGAAAAAAGATTCGAGTTGCGTCCAAATTACGTGCGGACTTCACGCGACTTGGACTTTGCAGACGCCAAAAACGCGCTAAATCGTTTTCGCCTCGATGAACCCGCGGTTGTGGCTATAAATAGGGGGTCCCTTGGCCATTTTCTTCGCCACAAAGCTTTCGTCGTTCGCGTTTGAGTTCGCGCCAGGGGTCTCTTATCTCGGGTCCTCCAGTTCGTTCTGTTCTTCCAATCCAGTTGCATTTCTTTGGTGAGTCCTCTTGAGCTTCCTTTTCCCTTCTAGTTTGTTTCTTTCTTTTAGTTCAGTATGTCGTTTAGTGTATACAGTCTCATCGACGAGCCCAAGGTAGGTACCTCGACTCGAGGTGTCTCCTCTACTGCCCAGCCATCCGAAGTACGGGTAGCTTCGGGTCATCTGGCGTCCACCTCCCACCGAGGTCGGGATCCAGATCAGTTTGGGCCTTCTATAATGACTTCGGAGAGGTTTCAGGACCTCATACAGGTTCCACCTCCCTAATGAGTACTCATATAGTCTTCCCACCGGCAACTTTCCATGGGAGCACAGTCCCAACAAGATCGTGATCTTTAGGGAAAAACTGATAGTCGGGCTCAGACTTCCCCTTCACCCTTTGATCGTTGAGGTGTTGGTACACTTTAATATCACCCTGGACCAACTCCACCCGAACTCCATATGGAATGTGGTGGGGTCCATTTCTCTTTGCTTTGACCGTTCCCTCTCCATAGATTTAGATGTTCTCAGTACAATTTTGGCTATAAAGAAGAGCGTTTCGGGCGCTCTCCCCGGGCATAGGCGGTCTTATTACCTGTCCCCCCGCCCGGGTTTCAAACTCATGCTCAAGCTCCCGAGCAAAGTCTCAGCTTGGAAGCGGGACTACTTCGTAGTCCGGAGCAATATGGGGTGGCCCTTCCCCACCCCGTACTATAATTGCTATAATTGCTTATTGCTATAATTGCTATAGAATTCGGACCTGAACTTATTGCTATAATTGCTACATATTTTGTGGTTCAGATCTGATCACACTGCTTATCACTTTTGCAATCAGATCTGAACACTTAATGAAACATTTTTGTTCTAACTTGGTGCTTTCAATTCAGAGTTTCAGATCTGAAATCAGACCTGTATTCACCATGATTTCAGATTTGAAACCCACATCAATTCGGATATTTAGCAAGTCTTATGGGAAGCAAGTTAGAATAGACCTGATATACAGACCTAAAACTTTGCTACCATTCATAACCACTGATTTCGGATCTGTATACACCAATTCTCCTTGCTGACTTCTCATATCAGCCCTAATCACAGTAGATGGCAGCCATACAAGCTGCTGAAATTTAAGAATGCAGATCTGAATGTGTAAATAATTTATGCATGTACCCTCATAAATTTCAAATCTAAATGTGTAAAAACCATGCATAGCATCTGTACTCAATAAGGTTAGTGGTGTGAACTCAGATTGCAGATATGAACTCATTATAGTTGCTATAGCTTCTGCTCTTTTTGGTTTGCTTTTTCTTTTGAAAATAATGAGATTTCAGATCTGATTACCTTACCTATTACTTCTGCAATCAGATCTAAACACAATTGTACTATTCTCAGTGGCTACCGAATTTAGATCTGATCTCAGTAGCAGTCACAGTTGTTCTAAGTATCAGTAGTTGCTGTTATTGCTGTTTTCAGTAGCTTCTGAGATTTCAGATCTGATCTCAATTTTGTGTAGAACTGATGTTTGAATTGCTTTCTCACAATCCTATTTACACTGATTTCAGCTCTGTGTTTTGACCTTCAGTAGCACACAGTAGCCTTTCCATTTGAAGCTCAGACCTGAACACAGTCACTACTGATCCACATATGGCTGTCCTCAATAGCTGCTAAGATTTCAGATATGTATATTTCTGTTCTCAGTAGCTACTGAGATTTCAGGTCTCAGCAATTCAGATCTGTGTAATCTCATCATTGATTTCAGCAATATGAAGAGAAGGAATTTGTAAACTATTGTACTACTCTCAGACGTTACTGATTAAGAATTTGTAAATTGCTACTGAATTTTGTATATTGAATAAGATGTTGGTTCAGATCTGCTTTTAGTTAGCTGCATTTATTTATTTTAGGATGTAGGTTTTTGTATTCCAATAATTCACTACATTTTTCAGTTGTAATAAGATTAGTTATTTATTTTCTTTTGTGAATATTGGCCTTTTTATTGCTTTGAGCTTTACAGTTTATGACAAGCAGAACTGAACTAGAGGAGATCCTTTACGACCCGGAGATTGAACGGACTGTCCGTTTGAGAGCTGCTAGGCAAGTCAGACAAGAAGCACAAGAAATGGTTGAACAAAGAATTATGATGGATTATGCTAAGCCCACCCTTACTGGGACTGCCTCCAGCATTATCAGGCCAACTATTGCTGCCAATAACTTCGAAATTAAATCGGCCATTATCCAAATGATACAAAATACGGTTCAATTTTGTGGTATGGTCCATGAGGATCTGAATGCCCATATTGCTAATTTCTTGGAAATCTGTGACACCTTCAAACACAATGGGGTAAGTGATGATGCCATCCGGCTGAGGTTATTCCCATTTTCTTTGAAGGATAAAGCCAAGGCTTGGTTGAACTCATTACCAGCAGGATCTATAGCCACGTGGGATGAAATGGCTAGCTGATTCCTCTCTAAGTATTTTCCCCCCTCTAAAACTGCAAAAATGAGGAATGATATTACTACATTTTTCCAGCAAGAGGGGGAATCTCTCTATGAGTCTGGGAACGTTACAAGGAGCTACTAAGGAGGGTTCTTCACCATGGCCTTCCGATTTGGCTACAAGTGCAAACATTTTATAATGGTCTGACCGATTCAAACAAGACCATCTTAGATGCAGCAGCTGGGGGCTCCATAAACAATAAGTCTCCCGAGGTTGCCCATGCACTCATCGAGGAGATGGCAACCAATAACTACCAATGGCATTCAGAAAGGACACCAGTTAGAAAGCAGCATGGCCTTCATAATGTGGATACATACACAGCTCTCTCTGCACAAATTGGAGCACTTAGCAAAAAAATTGATGAGATGCAGATGGCAGCTATGCATGTACAGTATGATAAGTGTGGGGGAGGCCATAATAGCACTGAATGCCAAGTTGGCAATCRGTCTTTTCAGTCCACAGAACAAGTAGACTTTGTTGGCAACTTTACAAGACAGCCAGGAAATCAGTACCATCAGGCCCATAACCCCGGATGGAGAGGCCACCTGAATCAGCCATGGCAGAATCATCACGCACCTAAGCCTTTCCACCAAAACTTCCATCAGCCGGAACCGAAATCTAACTTGGAGGAGCTGATGACCAAGTTCATAGCTAGTGCAGAAACTAGATTTCAGAATAATGAAACATTGATAAGGAACTTGGAAACTCAGATTGGGCAGTTGGCACAGATGATTTCAGAAAGGGTTCCGGGTACCTTACCAAGCAACACCGTGGTCAACCAAAGAGAACAAGAGGCTGTTGAGAGAATCCCCAATTCAGATGCCTAGTCATAAACTGTCTTACTTGCTTTCTGTTTTTCTTTTTCATTCATAGCATTTAAGTTTAGTTAGTTTTTCTTCGAATTTAATTGAATAAATTTACTGATCTCCCCCTTCTAGCAGAAGAAGCTCCCCACTGACAGCCTATTGTAGAATTTAAGGGAAGTGCTCTAAACACCTCCTATTACTTGATGTTGCTCTTGTTGATTTTATTGTTACTCCCTATCACTACGAACATTGAGGACAATGTTCATCTTAAGTGTGGGGGAGTGAGCCTAAGAACTAGAATTTGGGGGCTAAAGCCATACACCTCATTCACCCCAACACACATTTGCAGGCAATGACATACCCAAATAAACTGGAACCCCCCAAGTCCATTGCTATTTATTAGGTGATTTTTTAAGAAGGAATACAATGAGTTGATAGAGACCAATGTATTTGCTAAGTTTTTATTCTTGCAAATGACCAACTTAGTATATGCATGAGAAAAAGGGGAGCTGAATATGTCTTTTAGCATGACTAGCCCTAACTACCTTCATGTGTATGAAAGCACTTGATTTCATGGTTAATGGTCAAGAAAGCTAGTGCACATCTGAAGTGATGATTCTTGAGGTTCAATAATTGCAAAAAAAAAAGGACAAAAGCCCAAATTGACTCCGCTATTTTGAGCTGAATAGTAAAACTAGCAGCTTAGAGCATGAGTCTTACCTCAAGCATGTGACCAGTGTGAGATGGAGCATAAGATGCACTCATACCAAAAAAAAAAAGAAGAGTGTGAGATGGAGTATAAAATGCATTCACACTAAAAGAAGAAGAAAATGGTGAGACGGAGCATAAAATGCATTCACCCCTACAAATAAGTAATTTTGGTGACAATTGAGGTTTAAAGGGGCACTCCAAAGTTGAACTCTCATTAAGATTTAGTTACAGATGTGAAACTTAGTGAAATTCGATCATTAACCTTGACAATTAAGGAGCGGATTTATATATGGATTAGGAGTGATGGCTAGACTATGATGATATTCATATTCTCCTTCCCCTGGAACTTATACATGTGTTAAAATGGTAATTTATAAGAATAGGAACTGAACACTTACAAAAGTTCCCTGACCACTCAATGCATTTCTATCTTAAATTCATCAGGTAAATAGTGAAAATAGAGGGGGGAATGTTCAGTTTATGGCTAATGTCTTTGCTTGAGGGTATTTGATGAACCTACAATTTATCTATATTTTATGAGATTTTGCATGAAATTTTATGCCGGTTTAATTAGATTTTGCCCTATTGCAAGAAAGATTTCAGGGGCAGCCAACTCAAGAAAAAGAAAACAAAAGCAAAAAATGAAAGCCCAAAATTTATCAAATTCAACCCAACCCAGCCATGAGAGCAAGGGAGTTTCATTCGGCCCAAGTAATGCAAGCTAACTCTTTGGAAAACCCAAGGAAAGAAGCCTAGCAAGAAGGAAATTTCGGCCCAGCCCATTTTTAGCACAAAGAACAACCTAGAGTGCAGCCTACATGAGCTCAAAAGCAAGCTAAGTTACAGCCCAAAGGGAGCTAGGGGCGGCAACTCCTAGAAATTTCTTGAAGAGAATGAGGGAGCACTCTAAAAGGTTCAAGAGAGGTATAATACACCCAATTCTAGAGACTTCAAGAAGAGGCAAGAGCTTCCTTGAAAGCCTATATAAGGAGGCCTCTAGAGGGGGAAAAATGGTCCAACACCTGATTTCATACTCTCCTTGAGCTCCTGTTATAAGAGAGAAGAAGAGAGAGAGATAGGCGCAACAGAGGAGAAGAGAGGAGGAACAAGCAGCTTCAAGAGAAGAAGAAGCTGAATTCAAAGGGGGAGAAAGCAATTGGAGATCAATGTTTTATCCTCACTTGATTTCTGCACAAATTGGTAATCGAATTCAGTTAAGATTTATGTAACTTCTCCATCAAATTTTCCTTTCTTGCTGTAATCAAAGCATGTTTTATGTAAATTCAATTCTGTAATTTGTTTTCTAAGTTCATTCGAGTAAAGTAGATT
>NW_010729110.1:2748811-2770119 GCF_000365185.1 Nelumbo nucifera | reverse complement strand
ATGCGCTCGAGAGAGGTTGTTCATTGCTTTGGGATTTCACCAAACCAAGGCTGAATCCTATTCTACTCGAATTGCCTAGAAAACTAGTTGCTGAATTTATTTTTCTATGCATCTTTAGCTTGTCTCCTCACTTGCATACAAGGTGTTTGGTCTAATGTGTTAGAAATAACTTGTAGTTAGAATTTCAGATTTTCATTAGTTTTACATTTCGGCTGATCAGATAACAGTTGACTGATTTATTACTAGTAGTTGCTACATAAGTCCTTGTGGTAACGATACTCTACTCACTACTCTATTACTTGAGCGGCTAGTGCACTTGCTAGTGTCATAATGAGCCACACATCAGTCATCCAACATAGTTTCGGCTATGTTAGTTTCCGGAGAATGATGGAGAACATAGAGACTATTCTCAAGTTCTCTATACGCAAGGAATTTGTTATTTCTTTTGATAGTAATCGCATTACTAAAAATAACAGAATATCCATCCGCACACAGTTTTGAAACAGAAATCAAGTTTTTCTCAAATTCTGTACATAAAGACAATCTTTTAGTACAATAGTTCATTCTTTGAAAATTAACTCTACAGTTCCTATAGCTGTAGCTGCAACACTTGCAAAAGTCCCCAAGTAAAGAGTTACTTCTCCGTCACCCAGTGAGTTACACGCATGAGTCGAAGCCCTGGAATCAATACACCAGGAAGCAGAAGTTACCAACAAATTGGTTTCTATGACATAGGATTCGAAATTACCTTGTTTCTTGGATTCCAGGTACTGAGGACAGTTCCTCTTCCAGAGACCGGCCTGTTTGCAGAAGTGACAAGCATCTGATGCCCTGTCTTTTTTCTACTTCTTATACTTAGTAGCTTTCTTCTGAGGCTTTTTCTTTGCTTTCCTCTTCTTCTTGCCCGATTTGCCGGCTTCAACAAGCATGGCAATGGGCTAATCCTTCTTAATCATTTCTTCGGCCCTCTGCAACATATTGCTGAGTTCCTGAATGCTAACATTTAGCTTGTTCATGTTGTAGTTCATAATGAACTGATTGAAGGAAGGAGGTAGAGAATTTAGGATGGCATCTACCTTGGTCACATGGTCCAACCCGGATCCAAGAGCCTAAAGTTCATTAATATAACCCATCATCTTTAAACAATGGTCATGAATTTACTGGTTCTTGGACATCTGCGCGATCATGAGTTGTTTCAAAACCTTCTGCTGAGTAGAACGATTTTGCTCTTTGTACATCGTCCTCAGACTATTCAAGATATCCTTAGACAATTTGATCTGATCGAACTGTCGTTGTATCGGATTATCCAAGCAGGCAATGATGTAGCAGCAGGCTAGGGAATTTTTCTCTTCCCATTCCTGGTAGTCCCTCCTACAAGCCTCAGAAGCCCTATCACCCGAACATTCTAGGGCAGGATTCTTAGCTACTTTGTCCAACTTCTCTGAAGTGAGGACCAGCAAAAGGTTACGGGTTGGTTCAGTTCAATTGTAGGTTAGGCGTTGTGTAGACCTGCTTGGTTCAAGTCTTAATTCTAAGAGCAACTTAACGCCCAAAGCATATGGAGAAGGTTAGGCGTTGTGTAGACCTACTTAATGCCTCGTCTCTAATGGAGGTCCAATCTCGGGTTCAAAAGGACTCAAATCCTAATACAATCATCTATTACTCAATGGAAGCATTCCAAGCTTGGCTTGGCTTAGAGAGAGTATAATTTCATTGGAAAACTAAAGGACAACACATGTAGAGACCACATTATTCAAAAATGCCCAACGCCATACATCAGACAACTGACAAACTAACTCAACCAACAGAGATTTATCAACCATAAGGCAACTGGCATAAACATGATAGTATAGTCTACCTTACTTGATGCTTAATCCGCGTTCATTTCTTTGGTCCACTAGACCCTTTTTAAGAGTGGCTCCAATTCCATCATGGATTGAAGATTATCAGAACAAAAGGTATGCCATGTGGCCTCAAAGGAACCCGGTTTAATCAAAGAAATTGATAGCAAGTTTAATCTAACTGCCCATTTTAGCCCAACAATGATTCAGCCTGTATTCATTATTTGCTGGTTAAATTTGCTAATTGCTGCTGTTTTTTTTTTTTTTTTCAAAGACCAGCTACCATCCTCAAAATGCTTGAAGTTCACATAAAAGTAAGGAATTTGTGAGCAAACACGAATCCTCTACTGCCTTTAGCCATAATCGCGGCAAAACATCTGTTATTTACACAAGACACAACAACAAAACTCAGATTGTATGCCTGTACCTAAAATCCAATCAAAAGTTTCATAGAACATTCTAAAACCCATATTAGGACAAAAAGAGGACTAAGCCTGAAAGTAAATCCAAAAAAAAAAAAAACAGAATTTTCCTCTTCCACCTTCAAATCTAAAACATGGCGATCAAAAGGAAAGTCACGTGGCTAGTACAACAGATGTTTGTACTCTCCAATCACCATTATTCAATCTTCTAAGCCAAATTTGCAGGTCATCATGCAGCTGAGTCTGAGCATGTACAGGAAAGCAGAAAGGTAAGATAAGCCATGATCCTTAGTTTAGCCTACCTCAGTTTGGTATCTATCTTCTTCCATGGGAGAAGAGACATTTATTTCTAACAGAGCACTGAAATTGGCCATAAGATGCTGGTGAAGATGGCGATTACAACTAAATGAACACACAGAGAAATCAATTCAGATAGGGGTGTGTCTACTGCATTATCCAAGGCTGCGAACAATGGAAATTTGCATTAGACAACTCCATCCTACAGGCGGGGCTATTCCCACATCTAAATTGAGAGTCAAGCATGGGAAAGAAAAAAAATTACTTCTTTAATCATTCCTTGGACAAAATGGGAAGCAACCTTAGCATGGGAAGAAAAACTTGTCTTGGGCCATCAAACAAAAGAATTCTGAGATTCAATAACAGTAACTTATTTAAATCAAGAAAAGATGCATACAGCTCAATCAACAAGTCAAACTTCCCAATTCCCATTCGAGGTGGATGTTTACCTTTTCAGTGGTTCAACAATTAAGAATTAGCAACAATCACCATGAGAACCACTGTAGGGGTCCAAAGACACCATGGAGATTTCGCAAGGGCCTCTCTAGATTTGAAATCAGGTCTAAATTAGCTATTGGAAGTAAACTGGCATGGGTAACACACCATGGAGATCCCTTTCATGGATTAACTAGCCATCTGAAAGCTCACTGTGCAGAAAGATTTTCTGATGGTGATATGAAATTAACAGTCATCTACACAACTAAAACTTTTGAATGGTAATTTCAGTGTAGGATTCACTCATATCATTCTTCTTTTTTGTTTTGAGTTTTTTTTATTCTTCTTTTTATTTTTTTATACTTCTTTTCTTTATATTTTTTGTTTTTATGATTTTCTTTTTGAGTTTGGCAAATTGCACATAGCCACAGACCTTCTTATGGTTAAATGGTGAAGAAATGTGGTGTGGGACCTAAATTCAAGGGAATCCACGTCTCTATGGATTAAAACAACTGCTACCCTATGATGTTAAATTAAGCTAACCACCAAAGTGCTCCCCGCAGTCAATCTTACAACCCATACATCTGAGTTGGATTCTTACTAGGGAATAGGATTTCAATCCTTGAACCCCAAACCCCAATGAAAACCCCATGTCAGTAATTCTATACATACCTAGAATCACTTCCTGGAATCTCAAAAAGCTGAAATGGGCCTGGGAAGTGGAAATTTCTCCTATGAAAATTAATGCTGGAGTGAGAAGACAAGGACCAAAGCTGATCTCTTAGGAATCAATTATTCAAATTAGACAGTGCCCTGTAGACCATAGGAAGAAAGACTCAATCCAAAGCCTAAACTGCATTTCCAACTCTCTACTTACCCTTTGACAGCTCCAACTTCTGTATCAAATTTACAACCCAGATCTAAGGTAAATACCTGAACACAAAGCTGTTACCCTCGACCACGAACTGAAACACTAGCTTTGAATCAACCTTGGGCTTTAAAGACATGATGCAGAGCCAATCAACATGCAGGTGTGAATCTGAATACCAATGGTGATTTAGATTGAACTAAAGGAAATAAAAAAACATGCTTCCAAACTTCAATCAACATCTAAGGAAAAGCAGAGATCCTATCACTTGGCTAATTGACTTGGATTCTCAAAAATTTAGATCATGGATGGATCTTCTCATCCCATTTTTTATTTATTTTTTATTTATTTTTAATAATTTTTGTTATTCCTTTTCAATTTTTATGATCTATATTTTTTTATTATACTTTTTCCTTTTTTTTCTCCTCTCTTTTTTGATTTTTCTCACTTTTTTCTTTTTTTGTCATTTTTACTTTTTTTAGTTTTCTCTTTTGTTTTTATGCTAAAGTGCACAACGCACATTTCATATTTTAGAAACTAGGGTAATTTATCCCACTCCTTTCTAAACTATGAATTAAGATCTAAGTGAACATGCATGGATTTACCCGGTTTGTTTCTAGACACACGGCTCCAACAAGGTGGCCAGCCTTCAAACCTCCACCCGTCGGACAAGTGAGCTTCTCAGGTTGGTGGCTGGTTTGTGGGTTGTCGATGCTGTCCAAATGTCCTGGCATCTACTGGCCCCCCTCCTAATAGGACATGGATTCTAAAATCTAATGCAAATGGTGTGTGCACTTTGTGAGTGAGATCAGGCAAGCAATAATGAAAGTAAAAAAAAAGGCAAGTAATCATCCAATGAGCATCATAAAAGAAGCAATTATTATCATAAAGTGTAGAAAATAACATAAAAGCATGTCTATATACAAAAGACAAATGCAAGCCAAATGGGCCCCACCTATGGTCCGAGTTAAATCCCGAGTGGAGTCGCCGGTCTATGAACGTCAGGAAAAACCCGTTCACCTACCATTTGGGCAGATATGGAATCACCACCCATCAATTTAGGAACTAGAGGTGATGGGACATCCGGAAATGATTTTTAAAATGCTTTATTTTAATAGTGACTCCAAGACCCAAGGCACCAGTCTAAACCAGTCTAGGTAAGACTGGTTGGGAGAGGGAAGAGATTAGTCACCCCTCTCCCGAGTCCAATAGGTGGGGCCCACATGTTGATCTCAAATAAGCATAAACGCAAGACAGATGATTATTCACTGAATCAAACCAACAAATAACAAAGCATCACAGGAGAAACACCATGATCATATTTTATTTTGTTTATTGCTCACCCACGAGCATGTTTGTTCCCTTAAGAACTTTATTTCTCAGCAGGATATTCATTTAATGAGAAAAAACTCAACAAGAGAGTATAATCTAACTATGAAAAGAGAAAACAAACCAACTGAACACTACAGGAAGATTAAAATATCGCAGGCTATACTAATTTCTAAAACAAATAAATGGATTAGGACAATTAAGTGAACTATACTAACAGCTATTGCACTAATTTTGCCTAGCACGATGGAATTAATTTCAGAGAGAGGGGTAGAATAAAATAAGATGATCGGTGATAAGGAAGAACGGCGACAATAACAACAGGAAATCTCAAGATTAATCACATGATTCACGAATGAAACAGCTTATTCTGGAAACAAAGAAAAAAAAATGAAATCCTAAGCCTAATCTGGGTTGGTACCGAGAGGTACCTGGGCTGAGTCAACCCATTCCCTCTACTCCCAACTACAGATGCCGATAAAACACCAAGGGGAAGAAAACCAGAACACACAGAATAAGAGGAGGAATTACATGAGGAGGATGTGGCCTGAGAACTATCTGCACGGGAATACCAGCGATGTCGAGTTTAATCCAATATCATCAGACGGGGCTAACTTCAACTGAGTTTCAGTCTCCCGATTTCAACCAGGGGAGCTTGAGGAGGAGGAAGGCTTCAATTTACAGCACCGCTGAACGAGCTGACGATGAAGATAGAGACGGGAGAACCGGTGAGCGGACGCGAAATGCTTCATTTGCACAGGGGGTTTCTGTCCGTACGGGAGCTTGCTCTGCAACTCCTTTGCTTCATGTTGAAGATGGGATAGGCGATGAAGGAGAAAAAAAATGAAGTGAATGGAGGGGGAGTTTTACAGGGAAAGAATGAGCAATCCAAGGGGGTTCGTTCGCCGCCGCACCACCGCTGTATTTCTGGGTTCGGATGAAGAAGGAGATGGGCAGTGCCGTCAGTGTCTGAGAATAGATCCGGCGGAAGCAGGAGAAGAAGAAGAAGAAGAGAGAAGAGGAAGGAGAAAAGGAGGAGGAAAAAGGATAAGAAGAAAAGAGATAGAGAATCAAGAGAGCGAGCGCGGGCGGGCGGAGAAAAAAAGAGCTACCGCCGCTGCAAGCGCGGTGAGAGAATGAGAGAGAGGGCGAAGGGGACAGAAGAAGAAGGAGAAGATAGAGAAGTAGAAGAAAAGGGAAGAGAGAATGAGCTGAAATCGGATGGAGAGGGGTGCCGACACCGCTCTGTATGTTCGAACGGGAAGAAGAGAATGAACAGTCCTCTTTCGAATGAAGAATAAGAGTTTGGTTAGTATTAGGACACGGGAATTTTCATAAATTTTGGGGTATTTTTGTAATTTTGGAAAAGCTGGGTCAAACCGGGTCTAAAGGGGTCTGGCCGGGTTTTTGATTTCAATGGTGGGGATTTTTGGGTCAGAAAATGGAGGGTTGAGATGGGTCTGATGGTTGAGAAGGGTTTTGATGCGTGAGGGTTAGTGTGATTGGCCGAAACGGAATCGTTTTGGATGAAGAGGCAAACAGGGATAGTTTTGAATGAAATTTCATGGGGCGGGGTTTTTGGACATTCTGGGTTGATTGGCAGGGCCAAATTGGCCCAACTGGGCCCATATTGGGCAAATCTGAAAAGGGTTCGAATTGGTTAAGCTAGGGGTTCGAAATGGATTATTTGTGTGATGAAGGGGAAAATAAAGGCAGTTTTGGGTGAAATTTCTCAGGGTTGGGTTTTTGGATAATTTGAGATGATTGGTTAAATCAGATTGAGCCAATTGGGCCCGGATCGAGCAAATTTGGAATCCAGTCCATCTACAGTATTAAAATGGAATCTTTGTGTGATCGGTGGTAAATGGAGGTGTTTTGAGCTGTAATTTCACATGTATAGGTTTTTTGGTATTATGGGGTGATTGGAAAAGTTTGATTGGCTTAGAGGTGTTCAAATCAAGTGGATATATGGGTTGTGGGTGCGAGAATGGTCAAAAATATAATATTTGTTTGATGGATGGGTGAACGAAGGAATCTTGAGTTCAAATTTCATGGGTAGGTGTTTTGGAATGTTCCGAGTTTGATCTAACGGTTGAGGTGTAAGTGAGGATCAATTGAGACTATCGGATAGGTATCGATTTAACGATGGATATGAGGGCTCTCGGGGTGAAGTTTGGGTTTCTTGGGTTTTTGGGTGTTTTGGAGAGGTCGACAGGGTCTAATTGGGTGTTTGGGGTGAATTTGATGCTCAGGTGACGGACCAAGCAAAAATCGTGTACTAACACATGTGGCATTAACACTTTCAATAGATAAAATCTTAGAATATGTTAAACTCTCACTCTTAAAAAAGTATATCCACTCACAAAAAAGTGATAATTCTATTTTCTTAAAATTCACACATGTAACATCCTAATCCCTAAAAAGTGGCCATTTCAAAAGTAATTTAATTTTATTCAAACACAACCATTTCAAAAGTAACGATTAAACAAATAATTTAACTTAAAAATATTCAAAATATTATTTGAATAAAAATAAAATAAATAAAATTCATAAAAATGACTAAACAATTAATACAAATGGTGTGAGGTTCATTCTTTTGGATTAAATAGTTTATTAATTGTAAACTAGATTTAACTTTTGGGGGAAGTATAACCTAATTTAGATTTTAAAAATAAATTTATCAAATAAATAGTAAATACCAATTACAGTGGGCTACTACTTACAAATAAGACCTCATTTAATCTCTTAAATCATACTAAAGAAAACATAAATAAATAGTGATTTTCAAACAAAGTAGGTCAGAATAGATTGTCAATTATAAAGATGTAAGACCCATGTTAATTTTTCTAGTTTATTTTTTTATAGTTAAATATTAAAGTTCAAATTAAATGATATTGTAGTTGCCCTTAGTATGGGGTCATTCTCTAGTTAAAATATGATAAGTCTTTTAAATCAAATAAAAATCCTAACCTAAATGTCTAATATAAATGATCTAAAAATTTGAAATAATTCACATTAATGGCCTGTATTAACTACGGGGTTCGTTCCTAGTATATATTAAAAATTAGGGAAAATTCTCAACAGGTACCTTGTACTTGGCGTTAACTCATTGTTATGTGTCATAGTAAAAAGACACTGATGCCCCTTAAGTTTCACCTAATTTTTGTTTACTGTTCACCGCCATTGTTCTTCGTCTCCTTCATTGAACACCGCCACTATTCCCCATCATTATCTGAAGACAAAAAATCAAAACAAAGCTAATAGAATAGTCTCTTGCTGCATCGTTTGAGTTCAGGCTAGGACATAACCCAAATGCTTCATTAAAAACCATAACAAAAAACAAACACACCAGAAACACAGACCAATGCATCAGAGACACATAAGAGAAAACCAGAGAAAAACCGAGCTAAGAAACAAAACTAAACACCAGAACTAACTATGGAGTTGGCTACCATGGTTCGGACTTGTGCCCTAACAATCGGCATTACATATAAACAACAATCATTTGCCATGCTTACGGTGTTAGATGAATGGCAAAGGAAATCAAACTCCATCCTTCCCTATGTCTCAGATAGAGATAGAGGAGCGCTACAAAAATTGCTAATCTCCGATAGATTTTTTGTTAGCTTGTCACCGTGAAACTCCTCCTCCTCTATAAGAATGAGATTGTGAGTTGAGAGAGATTGTGGGGAGAGAGAGAGAGAGGGAGGACACATTACAGGACTTCCGAAATTAAAATTAGAGTTGCTCACTGGCGAGAATTTTTGCATTCGATGCAAATGCAGTTTTCCTTTTCCCTTGAAATGTGGCGCTCCCGATACTTATGTGTGTCGACTTTTCTCCCTTAATAATTTCCCCCACCTCTTCTGTCTTCTTCTTATCTTATTGCTCTTGTTCCTATTCTGTTGAACTATTTTCTTTCATTCCTCTTTGTTCTTCTGCTTCTTTGGAGGTAGCGATCGGATCCAATTCACATATGAGATATATGCATCTTATTGGTCTCTGAGCTTCATCCAATTTTGGATCTCTATCATTTTTCTTTCGAAGAAACAAAACAAAGTTTGTGATTCAAATTCTCTAAGTTTCATGATTCTCGAGCTTAGCCTTTTCTCGTTTTCAAGCATTTGCCTTTACGGTAATGCACTGAACTTTTGCTATGAAATTCTGAAAATTTGTTTGGATTCACTTCACATACCATTGGGAATGTCATTTTTGGTGAGCTTCTGCCTTTTCGGGTGAGTGCATCAGTTGAAGATCTTGTTTTCTATCGTGAAATAGATTTATCCTTTGTGGTAAATAAGCTCGAATTATATTGAGGTGTAAAGAAAATAAAATAAAGGTTCCTGAGTGGCTTTCAATCTTTTTCTTTCTCTAACCTAATCAAGCAAGAGAGGTTTACGTTAGCAAATCTCAAGATAGATTAGAGAAGATTGTTTATTCACTGAGATTGCTCTGTTTTCGCTTAGCGTTCGCTGATTATTCGGTTGAAAGGGGTGCTCACTAAAAGCCTTCCACTATTTTGTCGCATGAAACTGAGGAGAAAATAACAAAGCCCACTGGCAACCGCTCGACACCGAGTACAGGGTTGTCATCCTCATGCCCAGAGACAACGAGCCAACATTCATCGCAAAGCCCGTCTCTTCAGATAATATCAGTAGCGGTGATGAACACGTTTAATAGTTACTTTTGCTCCATCGCTGGGAATCCGTGGGGCAAAAGAAAGAGATCTAGAGCTTTTAATTAATTCGAGGGCATTTTAGCAACCCAAAGAAAAACAACCGAGTTTGTCTGTCCCGACTCCTGAACCAAGCACTGTGCAATCCAATCCCAAATCTCCTCCTTTATAAGAACGAGACATCGTGAAACTCATATGCTTGTACCTTTGCCAGCAGAATGTAAGAGTGTTGAAGTAAACATGTGAGTAACATACAAAGAGCAATAGAGACGAGGAAAGCAAGAGCGACCGACGATGAAGATCACGAGAACAACACGCGCGTGCTGTCCATTAGACGGACAATCTTAAGCTCTTTATCCTCCTACTGGTCATGGTGGTGGCCAACGGCGAGCCCTTTGGATTCTGTTTCATTTTCTTGAAAAAGAATATGATGAATAATGTATTTTATTTTTAAAAATAATTTTAATATTTTAAAATTATCAAATTATACATGAGGTCACGAGCGATATATATAATTGACGGTCCATGATAAATACTAGATTATCACAAAATGAAATTTCGGATAATAGATTACCACATTTTTTAAGTTTAGGTATTTAATTAATATTCAGCCTATAGGGAAATTTCCCTAAAAGTTATGTCATATAGAATCATAGATGAACTTGACACACATTTTTAGTCGAAGTGGTTTTTGAGACAGGGGACGGGTTGGAATACCATTCCCACCCATCCCGGGCCACCGGAGTTTCGGGTTTCCCCAAAACCTGCCCCCAAAAGACACCCCAACAGGGTCGGGGCAAAGCACCGACGGGTTGAATTGTCATATACCCAGATTCCACCCTAATACTCTTTATGGCGTGTGAAGAACTGAAGTCCAAACAAGATTCAAATTTTCACTAAAAATAAGGGAAAAAATGCACACGCATGAGACTCTCAGGCACGAGTTAACAAAAGGATTCGCTCCATTTTCATTTTTTTCCATCCATCGTTTCCTTGTAAAATGAATCCTCAGGTTTCCGACAATCTCGCTACAGTTTGAGCTCTGAGAATGGCGCTAATTGGAGCAGGCTCCTGAAAGATGTTAGTTTTCTTGTGCAACCTCCAGGGCATTGGACGGAGAAACTCACAACGAGTAAGCGAGTTCTTATTGGTTTCTAACCCTAACCGATCGTTTGGTCGCTTTGATACTTCCGCCTCTAATGGTTTAGCGGAGGTTAATCTTTTTCCTTCATCCGTGTTTATTTGGTTCACAAGTTTTCTCTATTTGATTCGTTTTCCTCTTACGACCGAAGCGAAACCGGACAAATTTGGAGAAGATTTAGATAGAGAATCGATACGTAAGATCGTTCAAGAAGAACGGTGGGACGATTGTAGGGTTGTTAGGCTGTTCCGTTCAGTTTTAGCTCCAGTAAGGGTTTCCAGGATCTTGGTCGAGCTAAAAGAGGACGCCCGGTTAGCGCTGAAGTTCTTCAACTGGGCTGGAAAGCAAGTGGGTTATTGCCACACCGCCGAGTCGTATTGCATTATTGTTCACATATTATTTAGGGCTAGAATGTACTTTGATGTGCAAGAACTTCTGAAGATTCTCATTTCCTCCAGGAGGATTCCAGCTGGTTCAGATGTTTTCGACATTTTGTGGTCGACAAAGAGTGTTTGCAATTCCGGTTATGGAGTCTTTGATGCTCTATTTGGTGTCTTGACTGAGTTGGGATTACTCGAAGAAGCAAGCGACTGCTTCTCAAGGATGAGTAAGTTTAAAATATTTCCAAAGGCACGTTCTTGTAATGTTCTTCTACACAGGCTTTCTAAGTCGGGCCGAGGGGACATGTCCAGGAAGTTTTTTGGTGACATGATTGCAGCCAAAATATCTCCAACAGTCTTTACTTACAATATAATGATAGATTTTATGTGCAAGGAGGGGGACTTGAAGACTGCAAGAAGCTTATTTGCACAGATGAAAGACATGGGTTTCTCACCGGACATTGTCACATACAATTCTCTCATTGATGGACATGGGAAGCTTGGACTATTAGAGGATGCAGTACATATATTTGAGGAAATGAAGGGAGCAGGTTGTGATCCTGACGTGATAACTTACAATGCTCTGATCAACTGTTTTTGTAAATTTGGGCAGATGCCACAGTCATTTGTCTATCTCCGTGAGATGAAGCAAAATGGGATTAAGCCCAATGTTGTAACTTTTAGTACATTTATTGATGCTTTTTGCAAGGAGGGGATGATGCAAGCGGCCATTAAGTTTTTTGTGGATATGATACTGGTTGGTCTTACTCCTAATGAGTACACATATACTTCCCTGATAGATGGAAACTGTAAAGCAGGAAACCTGGCTGAAGCTTTAAAGCTGGTTAAAGAGATGTTGAACACAGGACATAATCTTAATATTGTTACCTACACAGCTTTAGTAGATGGTCTTTGCAAAGATGGGAAGGTAGAAGAAGCAGAAGAAGTTTTCAGGGCAATGCTGAAAGATGGTATAAATGCTAACCAGCAATTCTACACAGCACTTGTTCAGGGGTATTTCAAGGCTAAAAAGATAGAAAAGGCAATGGACTTATTAAGAGAAATGAGAGAAAAATGCATCAAACCTGATTTATTACACTATGGAACTGTTATATGGGGTCTCTGCAACCAAGGAAAGCTTCAAGAAGCTAGATTTTTAGTAGGGGAAATGAGGGAATGTGGTTTTATGGCAAACCATATTATATACACGACACTGATGGATGCCTATTTTAAGGCAGGAGATGTAAAAGAGGCTCTCAGTTTGCTAAAAGAAATGCAAGAATTTGGTGTTTCTCCCACAGTTGTGACTTACTGTGCATTGATTGATGGGTTGTGCAAAGCAGGATCAATTCAAGAGGCAACTTATCATTTTGGTAGGATGGTAGACATGGGTTTACAACCTAATGTATTGGCATATACAGCGCTAATTGATGGCCTCTGTAAAACTAATTGCTTGGAAGAAGCCAGGAAGCTGTTTGATGAAATGCTGAGGAAGGGTATGATTCCAGATAAAGTTGCCTACACATCTTTGATGGATGGCAACTTGAAGCATGGGAATCTTCTGGAAGCTTTTGGTTTGAAGGACAGAATGATAGAAGATGGCATTGAACTTGATTTGCATGCTTATACTTCTTTGATATGGGGCCTTTCTCAATGTGGTGAAATACAACAAGCAAGGAATTTGCTAAATGAGATGCTTGGAAGAGGTGTTCCTCCTGATGAAGCTGTTTATAATTGTCTAATAAGAAAGTATCTTGAGCTAGGGAAAATGGACGAAGCAACTGAGTTACAAAATGATATGGTAAAAAGGGGTCTTATTCCTTACTTGAATGATTATGTTGTACCAAATGAACAAATTTGAGAGGGTATAAATGTCTGTTCATCATATATTTGTTGGTGCTGTAGTAAATTTTCAGTGCTAAAAAGGCATGATACATTTTAATAGTTGGGATGAAGAACCCAAGAAATACATAAAGCGAAGGAATCCTTCATCACTGACAATGTGTCCTGAAGAAATTATGCTCAAGGCTGGTTTGCTGTTTTGAACCTTCCCTCGACTTCATGTAAATTGAAAATGCCAATTTGATATCTTAACAGAAGCATCTCCCACAAAGGTACACTTTGGTCCTAAGCACTTTCATAAATTTTGTTTTTTGGAATACTTTATTTCCTTTGCATGTAGCACCTTCTGGTTCATACCTCTTCTCTTCTTATTGCAAGAAGCTTTGATTTCTTTCTTGTCATTAAATATGAAAATTGAAATATCTATCACTGCAGGCCTTTAAAATGTTACATTCAGCTTTATCAAGTGGTTTGGAGATAACCACATTATACTGATATGATGGTCATTGATTTCTTATGCTAATATTCATTCCATTGATATTCTTCTAGTAATATGAAGGTTGTTAACACCTTTGTTTATATATTTTATTTGTTTACTCTTTACGTGTCTCTATGCTGACTATAATAATACATATTTTTTCTTGATGGCAGAGGGGTGATTTAAGTAGGGGAAACATACTTTGGAGTAACCGAGTAAGGATCCTTATTCATATGAACTGAGCCAAATTGATTCATTTTACACATTCAGAGTAGGGCTTTTGCTCCTTTACCATGTGTGGTCTTTTTGGAAATCACTCTTAATGGGCAGGGTGCAATGAGTTTTGTTCTGTATCGTATGGTTGCAACTTGCAATCATTCGTTATGGACTGTATTCTTTGACTTAAAGTGAGGTACAGCTGTGTTGCAGAAAACATTTTTTATTCTAATTGCAATTTCTATTGCTTATTCATGATTCAGAAAAAAAAAACTATTCTAAGAAGCTGCAGTTGGAACCTATTATATGTTTGTAAAGCTGCAACATAGATGTCTCTTGTCTACCATGAATTTGTCCTAATACAGGAAGTGCTGTGCATTCAAATTTATCAAAACTTGTTTGGTTCACTTGCCTAAATCATATATTGTCTTTGCTTCCAAAGCATTACAAAAGATTCGACATCCACTAACAATCAATATGTTCTTGAAAATAACTTTTGTTCATCATCATTATCACCATCCATGTCTTATCCCAACTATATGGAGTCGGCTACATGAATCCTGTTTCACAAATCTGTTCTATTTAAAGCATTATCCATTATTAAATTATTAGTGCTCAATTCATTTCTTACTACTTCTATTCATGTCCTTTTTGGTCTACCCCTAGCCCTTCTAACCCATTCAACTAGTAACAAATCACTTTTCTATTCGGTGTTGTTGATGGTCTTCTATGTACATAAACAAACCATCTTAGTCTACTTTATCTCATTTTATCACCTACAGTATTGGCGCTACTCCTAGGTTCCTACGGATGGCTTCATTCTTGATTCTATCCTTTCTATTTTTTCCACTCATCTATCATAGTGTTCACTTTTCTTGCCACGCTCATTTTTTGGATATGTTTTTTGACTGCCCAACACTCTACTCAATAGTCCATACAACATAGTGGGCCTTGCAATTGTTTAATTGAATTTTCCTTTTAATTTAAGTGGTATTCGCCTATCACATAAAAGTCCAGATTGCACCCCTTCCATTTTGCCCTTCTATTCTAATTCTTTGGGTGATATCCTCTTTAATCTCTCCCTTGCTATGAATTATTGAACCAAGGTATCAGAAATGATCACATTGAGTTATCTCTTGGTCTCCAATCCTAAGTGTATCCTGATTTACACTCCTATTGTTACTAAAATCACATGCCTTATACCTTGTTTTAGTTCTACTTGTTTTAAAGCTTGTTGCTTCTAAGGTATTTGTCCATAAGCTTAATTTTGCATTTAATCCTTAATTAGTTTCATAAATTAAAACAATGCCATCCGCAAACAACATGGACCATGGAACTTCCTCCTGAATATGTTTAGTCAATTCATTTGGGCTAAGTGTTGAACCTTGGTGAAGATCCTCGTAACTATAAAATATGAAGTCTTTCCTATTGGTGTTCTAACATTGGTTATTGTCTCCTCATATATATCCTTAATTAGGTCTATATACATATTTTGAATCCTTTCATTTTCAAAGGCGTACCATACTTTTTTTTAAAAAAGATGGTAGCTTTATTAAAAAAAGCAGGAGGTGTATGAGTAGATGTACACAAAAATTACAACTCGTAGGTTAAGTAGGAAGAAAGCTATCACTAAACAAAAAATCCCTATGAGCACCAGCTTTTGCAAGGCCATCCATAGTAGAGTTTAGTTTCCTAGGGATCCAACCCAACTTTGCATTTAAGTTAGGAAGGATATCTCTAGCTTCAGCCAAGAAATGAGCTAAAGTCCATGGACCATTGCCAGAATCAGCTCAGTGATTTAAAAGGCGCACCTAGGCGCATTTCGGGATATGCGCCTCGCTCAAGTCCTAGGCACACCCCTTTCAAAAGGCGCACACCTAGGTTCATTCATTAATTGCAATAAAATATCTTCTTAAAAGGCAATGAAAGTTATAAAATCATTATTTTTTATGTGGGAAATAAGAATTTTAGACATTTTTTTGTTTGGCCTACAAAAAAAGGAAAAATGATGTGGGGTTGTATTAGAGCAGGCTCAAGGGGCTTTCATCCAAGGGCATCAGATAATCGATCAGTTCCTGATTGCCGATGAATGTGTGGAAGAGATGAAATGGTCCAAGCAGAGAGGATTTGTTTGTAAGCAAGCCTGACTTGGTGGACTGGCAGTTCCTACTAGAGGTTTTGAGGAAGTGTGGGTTTGGGGAAAGATGGTGCAGTTGGGTATCTAGTTGTGTCTGCTCTTGTCATTATTCTATCCTAGTAAACGGGGTGGTGAGTAGACAAGGGGACCTGCTTTCACCTTGTCTCTTTACCTTAGTAGCTGATGTGTTAAGTCGAATTATCACTAGGGCTGATAGGGAAGATGTGATAAGGGGATGGAGAGTAGGCACAAACAGAATTCCAGTAACTCACCTTCAATTTGCAGTTGACTTGATGATCTTTTGTGAGGGAGGCTTCAGTGAGAAGGTGGAAAACCTGAAAGAATTGATTAGAGATTTTGAAAGAGTTTCCAATCTGAAAATCAATCTAGGAAAAAGCTGCATAGCCGGAGTAAATCTGGACTTTGAGGAGATTGAGGCGATTGCAGAGTGTCTTGAGTGTTCCATTTCTTCTTGGCCTTTGTCCTATTTAGGGCTTCCGTTAGGAGCAAACCCTAGGGAGAGTAGGTTTTGGACCCCAGTCTTGGAGAAGTTCGAAAAGAAATTAGTAGTGTGGAAGAAAAATTATATCTCGTTGGGTGGGAGGATCACTTTAATAAAAGCTACCCTCATGAATCTACCTACCTATTACCTCTTTGTTTTTAGGATTTCGTCTAGGGAAGCAAAGAAATTGGAAAAATTGATGAGAGATTTTCTTTGGGAACCAGGAGAAGGTAAAAAAGATCATTTAATCAATTGGGGGGTTGTGGGTAGAAGCAAAGAGGAAGGAGGATTAGGGCTAGGGAATGTGCTTAAAAAGAATTCACTTTGTTAGGGAAGTGGCTGTGGAGGTGGCCTTTGGAGCGAGATAGACTTTGGCACGAAGTAGTGAAGAGTATTCATGGAGTTTCAGAGTGGTTGGGATGCTAGTACATCAAGGAGGGCTAACCTAGCCAGACCATGGAAATCAATTCACAAAATTCTTTCGAAGTTTCTCAGTTGTGTCAGATATGATGCTTGTTCTGGTAACTCTATTGGTTTTGGGAGGACATTTGGGTTGGGGATCTCCCTCTAAAATACTTTTTTCCTTCTTTGTACTCTCTTTCTTTGTATAAAAAAGAGGTGATCTCAAAATTCCTTCCGTCGATTTTAAATTTTCCAGCGTTGTCTTGGGATTTTGGTTTCCGTAGAGGGTTAAGGGATGAGGAAATTGAGTGTTTGTCTACTCTTCTGTGTCTCCTTGACAAGGTTTGGCTGGATCCCTCGAAACTTGATAAAAGAATTTGGAACATTCACTCCAATGGGTCTTTTTCCTATGGCTCCTTTTTCAAGTTCCTCTGCCAAACCTCTTCTCAACAAAGTTTTCCTTCCAAAGAAGTTTGGTGTAGACCGGTCCCCCCCAAGGTTATGGCTTTGTGTTGGGAAGTGTGGCATGGTAAAGTTAACACGATGGATAACCTACAAAAGAGAAGGACCCGGCCTTTGCATTTCACCAAACTGGTGCATCCTTTGCAGGTCTCGTGGTGAGGATTGTAATCATCTGTTTTTATCTTGTAGTGTATCTGCAGAGCTCTGAGCTTGGCTTCTATCTTTGTTTGGGTATAGTTGGGATACACCAACAGAAGTAAGCACAATCTTTAACCCTTCTTTTTTCTCTTGGCCCCAGAAAAGAGGAAGGAAAATATGGAGATGCATGCGAGCAACATTGTTATGGACAGTATGGGAAGAAAGGAATGCTAGGATCTTCGAAGAAAAAGGGAGCAGTCAAGCCTTGAAGGACTACATTATGTCCAGGTCAATACATTGGTTAAAGACTTTAGATTTATTTAACAATTTCTCCTTTACTGATTGTTGGAAGGGCTGGAGAGGTTGTCTTACTCTACTCTGGCCCTTTAGGTGTTGGGAATTCTATCCAGGCAGAACTGTCTGCTGCAATTACAAGGAATACTTCTTGCAAAAGAAGTGGGCGTGGAGCAGCTTCTGATTGAAGGGGATTCTAAGACAGTGGTGGACTGATTAATGAATCCGGAGACGTGGGGCTACAAAAATGAGTTAAAGAAATTCAAATGGCTGACAAGGAATATGTCTATATCAGTACAATGGGTTGGGAGATCAGTTAATGCATTTGCAGATGCCTTGGCCAAACAAGGGGTAAATAGGGAAACATTGTTCTGGGCACAACTGCAACTCTTCTTTTAACATCAACACTCGTGTAACTTTTGTTATAGTTCTTGTATTTGCTGTTAGGAGAGGCGGCACCTCGCGCCTTTAAAGGGATTTTCTTGTATCCAATCATTATTTTAACGGAAACGGATTTATTTATCAAAAAAAAAAAGGAATGCAAGGGTATTCAAAGAAAAGGAAAGAAGCATTCGGGCTGTTGAGGATTGTATCTTGACTAAAGCCATTCATTGGTTAAGAACTATGGACTTCTTTCATAAATTTTCCTTTGATGATATTTGGAGAAACTAGAAAGTGGTGGCCAATAGCCATACGAGGAAGGACAAGGAATCTACAGTGTGGAAGCCTCCGCCTGAAGGTTGGGTAAAGCTGAACTTTGATGGTAGTAACCTAGGAAACCCAGGCCCATTGGGGATAGGAGGGGTGTTGAGAGATAAAGAGAGCAACATTTTAGCCTTGTTTTCAGGCCTTGTGGGAATAGGAGACTCTAATAGAGTTGAGATCTTAGTGGCTGCACAAGGTATTTAGATTGTAGAACAATTAGGAGTTCAACATTTGGTAGTTGAAGGAGATGAAGAGATCTAGGAAGGAAGGTTTTGTGTGCAAATTGGACTTAGAAAAGGCCTATGATATGGTAGATTTGGGTTTTTTGAAAGAAGTTCTAAACCAACGGGGGTTTGGGGAGAGATGGTGCAATTGGATGCTTGGGTGTGTACGATCTTGTCATTTTTCTATCCTTGTTAATGGAGTGGTAAAAGACTTCTTCCCAACTTGCAGAGGGTTAAGGCAATGTGATCCCCTATCACCCTTCCTTTTAACTTTAGTGGCAGAAGTCTTCAGTAATCTTCAGTAGACTTCTCTCTAAGGTAGACAGAGAAGATGATTTTAGGGATTGGAGAGTGGGTAGAGACAATATCCCACTTACTCATCTCCAATTTGCAGATGGTATCATTATTTTTTGTGAAGGAGGAGACATTAGGAGAGTCGGGAGATTGAAAAATCTAATCAAGAAGTTTGAAAAAGTGTCTTCAAAAATTTCACATTTGATGATATTTGGAGGAATTGGTCTTTAGTGGCTTCTAGCTCAGTGCAGAAGGTTATGGCAAGGTTGGCTTGGGCTCCTCCGATTGAAGGATTTCTGAAATTAAACTTCGATGGGAGTAGTCAAGGCAACCCAAGCCCAACTGGAATAGGAGGGGTCATCAGAGACAAGGAAGGTGTTGTAAGGCTTATTTAATTGTTACTTTATAGTTGCTATTAGTAGGTTGTCCTCTTAAGATACCGTCAGTTAGTTATTTTTCCTTTTTCCTTTTTAGTTTGTTTCTAGGGTGTGCGGCCAGGGGCATACTTGTAATTTTTATCATTTTTTATTAAATTAATATAAATAGTGAACTGGCGGCAGCCAGAGGTAGTTTTTGTTTTCTCCCAATCGTATCTCCCTTTCCTTCTCTTTCTCTCTCTCTCTCTCTCTCGTCTCCCACTCTCCATGAATGATTACATGGTATCAGAGCAAGTTTTTGGGCTATAAAAGAGTTTCGGTCCCTCCTGTTTTGAACTTGCTTCTTTTTTTTTTCCTTCTTTAAATTCTTGGACGTGGAAGACAGAGAAACCCTAGCAGATTACTGGCGGCACCTCTTGTGGGTTCTTCCCTGGTCGTAATATCAGGGAAACCCTAGTCGAAGAAGGGCGATGCTGATAGAGACTCCCTTTCTTCTCTGTTCGATGCTGTGAAGTCGATTTCTGGTTGGCACCTTCGTACAAGTGCTGGACAGGTGTGTTCTTGTTTTTGTCTTTTTTTGGCCAATGGTGTGAAGGCCTTATTCCTTGGTTCTATACATTCGTTTGGATGCTGGACTGTTAGAGTGTATGGGCTGTAGTCGGACTGATAGTAACGTCTGCCTTGGCTGTGTTGGACTGATTACCGGGCTGGTTTAATGACTGAACCATCACAAAGTTGATTTCAGCAGTTTCTTGTTTTCTTCCTCACATCCTAGAAGTAAATTTCTTGAGGGTTGGTATTCTGCTTGTGGCTGTTGTGTAGTTGTGTGGGATTTGGACTGTTTTCAGCAGTATTCTATGGAAAATTATGAATCAACTTCATCGGGGGTTACACCGACCGGCAGCACAGCTGGTATGGGATGTGAAAACATGATGTTTCCCATGCCAATTACCCCTTTAAATGGTCTGAGCTACCTGGAGTAGGCTAAAAGTGTAAAACTCTATGTAACGGCAAGGGGAAAAACTGGTTACATAAATGGAAGGGTGAAAGAATCCAAGGGTGAGACAGCTTAACATGATAGGTGGGACCAAGAAAACAGTATGGTGATGTCTTGGCTCCTTGCAGCCATGGAACCTAATGTGAAGAAGAACTTTATGTGGGCAGACACCGCTAGTGAGATCTGGGATTAGGCCAAAACTATCTATTCTGAGCAAAGGCATTATGCCAAGGTTTACCAGTTACAAGCTGAATCTTCAACCTGTAAACAGGGAAACCGTAGTTTGTCTTCATATTACTCAGCCCTTACCTCCATATGGAAAGAATTGGATCATTATCAGGCTATAGAGTGGAAACATGATGATGATGYTAAGGCCTACAGGAAGCTGGTCTCTCAGCAACATGTGTTTGCCTTCTTGTTGTGACTGAACCCTGCCTATAACCTTTGAGGGTTCAGATCCTAGGAAGCAAAGAGTTGCCATCGGTTCACGAGGTATACTCCCTTGTTCAATTGGAAGAAAGTAGGTGGAGTGTGATGGTTACAGTTGAGGGGGAGCAACAAGTTGCTTTGGCTGCAATACCTCCTAGGGTTGGTAGTTTTTGTTCGGAAGCCTATCTGGAAAGAATTAACACTGGTGATCTACTCCAAAAGAAGAGACCCAATACTTGTTTGTCACCTCAGTAGTGTGTTCTATGTAAAGTGGATGGGGAGATTGGTTTTCACTTACTGGTGTCTTGCCACTTTGCGAGGTCAATTTGGGATTGGGCTTCCTCCTTATTTGGACGCAGTTGGAATCCCCCATCAGACTTGCAGGGCCTTTTCTCCCCCACCTTTTTCAGGTGGCGGATAAAA
>NW_010729110.1:2701492-2740703 GCF_000365185.1 Nelumbo nucifera | reverse complement strand
TGGAAAAAAGAGAAATTTGCATCCCTTATGTCAACTCTAAGGAACAACTTGCTGATGTCCTCACAAAAGGGCTTCCATACTCGTGGCACAATGAGTTATGTGACAAGTTGGGCATGATAGACATATTCAGCCCAACTTGAGGGGGAGTGTTGTAAGGCTTATTTAATTGTTACTTTATAGTTGCTGTTAGTTATTTTTCCTTTCTCCTTATTAGTTTGTTTCTAGGGTGTGCCGTCAGGGGCATACTTGTAATTTCTATCCTTTTTTTTATTAAGTTAATATAAATAGTGAATTGGCGGCAACCAGAGATAGTTTTTCTTTTCTCCCAATCGTATCTCCCTTTCCTTCTCTTTCTCTTTCTCTCTCTCGTCTTCCACTCTCCATGAATGATTACAGAAAGAAACTTAAGAGCACTCTTTTCAGGACCAGTGGGGAATGGAGACTCCTTAAAGGCAGAATTGTACGCAGCCCTACAAGGTGTACAGATTGCAAGAGAGTTAGGATTGGAAAATTTGGTGATAGAAGGGGACTCCAAGGTGGTGGTGGGTTGGCTAAAAAACCCAGATTCAATGATTTGGGTTTACAGAAATGAATTGAAGAAATTCAAATGGTTAACTTAGCAGATGGAGGTAACTATACAGTGGGTGGGGAGGGACGCAAATGCTTTTGCTGATTCTCTAGCTAAACAAGGGGTAACTAGGGAACAGTTGTACTGGGCCCAATTGTAACTTTATGATGTTTCTGTATCTATGAGTGAGGCTGCACCTCGTGCCTCATATTGGAATGCTTGTAACGAACTATTTATCATTTGCTTCTAATGAAATCAATTGAATTTTATCTATCAAAAAAAAAAAAACATTTGGTAGTTGAAGGAGACTCCAAAATTGTTGTGGGATGGCTGACAGAGGCAGCTTCAGCTATGTGGCGATACAGTGACTTATTGAGGAAAGTCAACTGGCTCACAAGAAACATGACAGTTACCTCTTTTTGGGTGGGAAGATCAGCAAGTACTTTAGCGGATGGGCTAGCTAAGCAAGGGGCTTCAAGGGATCATTTATTTTGGGCTGCTATGTAATTTTATTTCTGTTTATTCCTGTTTTAAATTGATGTAATACTTTGCTAGAAGAGGTAACAGCTCGTGCCTCTTCATGGGTTTCCTGTATTGCCTTAATTTCTGGATTAATAAATTATTTTCATTCATAAAAAAAAAATTCAGACCCTAACATAGACTTGTTTGTGCTTGCCTCGAGGGGTGTGGTACAAAGGTGACTCATAGAATCAAGAATGCAATATGTTTTACGTCACATTAGCTACTTGAAGCAATGCAATTAAGGAAAAAAAAGAGATTGTGGGTTTTACATGCTTGAAAATACTTTATATGTTTGCTTTTATTTTTAAATTTTCATTTGAATACGCTTTATATGTTATGTTTATGTATTTTTATTTTAGATAATAGGTTTTTTAAAACATTTATTTTAAAATTTAAGTTTATATTTTTTTATTAACATAATGTTTAATATTTTTTGAATTTTCTGATTTTTGTTTTTTTATATTTTAGCTTTTTTCTTTTAAAATTTTGCGCCTTTCTTAAAAAGTCGCGTGCCTCGGCTTGCGCTTTTAGAAAACTGGGTCAGTTAGCCACTTGATGGTATTTGCCAAATCTTCTTTTATGAGTATGTTCTGGTAGCCCAGATCTCTTGCTATCCTGATTCTAGTTAATGCTACCATAACTTCAGCCTTTGTTGAAGAGGCTATCCCAATTGGTCCACCGAAAGCCCAATTAATTGTACCATCTCTTCTTCTAACTAATCCACCAATTCCTGCTGCACCTGAGTTTCCAAACGCACTTCCGTCAAAGTACAGGGTTATCTCCTCTTCCACAACAGATGAGTAGGGAAGGGGGGGGGGGGGTGATTAGAGACAGTTGTTTAGAAAACAAAAAAATCTACAGCATTTGTTTGAAGATCAGAAATAGAAACTCCTTTAAAAAACTCTGAGTTGAAAGTCCGAAGACCCACCATACTATCTCTTGAGGAATTCTATCATATGCCTTTTCTAGATCAGTGAACACCATATGGAGATCTTTCTTCTCTCCCAAGTTTTCTATCAATTGTCTCAAAAGTAGTATGCTCATAGGTTTTATCCCCCAATAGTTATTACAACTTTGTATATCACCTTTGTTCTTAAATATAGGCACCATCAAGGTTCCAAATATCGATACAATTCGATACGTCGGATGGGGTGTATAGGACTTTTGTAGAGGACGCGTTATATACTATATATTTTTGAGTTGTTTTTTTTTTTTTATTTTATTTTTATTTTTTTATACAAACCTTTCAAGGGGGTTGTATAAGGCCTGCCTAACCCCTGAATAACACCATGCATTTCGTGTATCGGTGACACACCAATACAATACGTATTGGTCGATTTCGGCTGATACAACATGAAACTTTGATTCTTGGGCACCATACTACTGTTTTTCTAATCATCATACATTTTTTTTTCACTATCTTACTAAATAACTTAGTTAGCTATAACAAGCCTATCTCTCCCATACCTTTCCACACTTCTATTGGAATCCCATCAGGCCCTGACGCCTTTCCCTTCATCTTATTTAGTGCCTCCATTAGCACCATTTCCCTGTTGTTCATTTAATATATATTTTTTCGAAAATAGTTTTTCCATCTTTGTTTGATGTCCTCATCTTTTACCAAGACTCTTTGATCTTCATCTTTAATGCATCTAACATGGTTTAAATATCTACCTTTACTTTCTCTTATCTTTGCTAATTTATACATTTATTTTTCTCCCTCTTTAGTGCCTAAGTTATGATAAAGCTCATCAAAGGCCCTACATTTAACTTCATTTGCTCTCTTTTTAATTTTCTTTCTTATGGTTTTATATTTTTTCCACTTTTATTGCATTTCTAGATTTTTTCCATTCTTTGTAACATGCTTGTTTTAATCTAATTATATTTTGAACCTCTTCATTCCACCTTGAGGCCCTGGTGCAATAATTTGTCATAGTATTCTTCACCCCAATAACCTTGTTAACAGCTTGAAAAAGTTTGCTGCATTCCAACTGATCACATTAACTAAAGCAATCTAACCAGAGAACAAGTAGCGGAATTTGTCTAGCTGGATTAGAGCTGTTTTAGAACTGAAAATAGTGATTCTGCTGTCTGTTGCACTAGCTGTTTGTATGTTGGTTTTATGAAATGCTATGGCTGTATGGCATTTGTGCTAAGGGGAGCAATTTCAACTTTTAAGGTTCTTTTATGTTTGGCTGCGGTTGAGGAGTAGTTCGTGCATTGGGGGGATGATTGAGGTGGTCTGACTCTTGTTGGCAAGAAGCATTGCTCCTTTCAAGTGGACCTGTTTCCAAATAAGAACCTTTTTCTTATGTTTGTTTTACAAAGGAGAAATTTAGGTTCTACTTTATATTTGCTTGGATTGGCTATAATCGTGAATATAGTGCATATGGAGGTCTATTTAGAGGATTAGGACTGGTCTTGTCATAGGTCTCACCTAAGAGGTTATTGGACCAAACGTTGTACCAGTCCAGATGATCTCTACCATTGATTTCTATTCTATAATGGAAAGTTGTGATAATTGTTTTAGAGAAAAGTCTATAATCAAATAATTAGATAATCCATTTATTCCTATCTTTTCTCCTTTAGATCTCCTAGGCAAGGGTGTTTGCTTGTAAATAATAACCTAATTTCCAGGTGACACGTATCTGAATTTTGAGAAATGGGATGGATGTTTTTCATCTTGACACCTGGACACTAGATGCCTTTTCTAGGGATATGGTCACTTTGGCAGATGCTGAATTTGTTGATCTATATGTGCAGGTGTCTGTAGAATTTTCCTGCACTAAGTTGCATTTATTATACTGGGGATTTAGGGTTTAGGGTTTTTGGTTGTCTCAAGTTGAGATGTAATGGCTGAAAAGAAGAAAAGGAAGAAAGGCTCCATCAGTGAAGAAGATATCTCTGCATAGTTTTCAAGGTGCTGAGGCAAGACTAGGTGATAGGGGGGCCCTTGTCGTCTAGTTGCCTAGGTGATGGGATATTTTTGCTATAACTCGGGGCAGAGCCCCTGGCCCAGCCACTTGCTTAAAAAAACAAAAAAGCACAATAATTAACAAATGCACACAACTGAGCTGAGGCACAAAGCACACCAGGCGCATGCCTAGGTGCACTAGGCACACACTTGTTCAAAGGGGCTGTATGTGGGCCTAGGCAAAGCACAGACCCTAAAGTGCACCTTGACTGTGTGTCCAGGTCTGCCTTTTAAATCACTGTTTAGGGCTCTTATTTCTTCTCTCAGGTGACTTTTGGTCACTTTTCTTGTGTCTTTTTTTTTTCTAATTTTAATGAAGTTTATTTTACTACCAAAAATAAAAATAAGTGCATGTGTCTGACATCTTTTTTGGTGCTATTTTGATAATGGAACATAATTTATTGTTAATTTCATGTGGCTAATAAAGTTCATGATAATCAGAATCCCCTTGTGAATGGTCGATTTTATTCTGATGGTGGCAGGGGTAACTACCTGGTATTGTCTGTGTGATATGAGCATCAAAGTGGTCCTCAAGTTGAGTCTAAGAAACTTCAGTTTTTTCCTGATTTTTTTTTCTAAATTTTGAGTCATAGGCATAGGGCAATTTTGTTATTTAACAATTTTGGTGTGGGGTTTGGTCATTTTAAATTCCTAATTAGGTCATTAACTCATTATTAGGGTAAGGTTTTAGTCATTGGCTTGGTAGGTTAGAGGTTGGACTATATATATTTTTCTCTTACTTGGGTGTGCAGTGGCAATTTCATAATTATGGTCAATGCTTTAAAATGCGGAGGCATGATGCAAGGCATTCTTCTACCTTGAGGTTTGAGGCATAGTTTAGAATGCAAAAGGCACAAGCCTCCTAGGAGGAGGAGGGGTGGGGGGGGAGTTCTTGTTTCTTTTTGATGGAAAATGTGTTGTATTAAAAGGAATGAGGATTCATAACACTAGCTGAAAGGGGGGTTCTGTCAATGACCTAAACTTCCTTTCCCTTCCCTTTCCTTTCTTTTCATTTTCTTTTCGTTCTATGTGAGGTGTGCATGAGGTGTATGCCTCTGGTACATCTCATGCAAAAGGTGTTCTGAGGTGTATGCCTCAAGGCATTTTGAGAACATCTTGCCTAGAGATGCACCTCCAGGCATACACCTCCCATGCCTTTTAAAACAATTATTATGATGAACAATAACCCGAGCATCCTTATTATCTTCAGGGCAGAATAGAATAAGAAATTCTTTTTTATCCCTTGGAGCTTGCGTCGGTTCTCTTTTCTAAAACTCTTACTCTTTTACTGTTTTCTCTTCTTCTCCTCTACTTTTTCTTCTTTTCTACTTGTTTAATCTAAATATTTATTGGAGCTATAATTCCATCTAAGACAATGATTTTTTTTCCTGATTCAACCTGTCTTCAACCTCTAAGTAAACTTCTTCCACCATTTTTTCAAGTTTTATCAAGTTCGTGCAAAACCTAGACAAGAAACTTCTGTATATAGAAACCATTCAACTTAGAAATCCTAGAGTTCCCCGTCATTACCAACCTCCGCCACCCTCTATATCTCACCTATTCAATCTGTTTAGTTTAATTATTCCTATTTTTCAAGATATTAAAAAATATTTCCTTTCCAACTTTTGAAAATATATAGGATTTTTTACATAATTTCTTTCTCTCTATATCCCTTTATTTTTTAAGCCTAACTTTCCCTACCAATCCTAAACTATTCTGCTGATTCCCATGTTGCTAGGCCCAAATTCTAGCTTTAGACCCTATAATAATCCTAGTTCTCTTCTTTATGTTTCCTCTACATTTGATTGGCTTTGGAGGTGCTTTTTTTTTTGACAAGTTTTGAAGGAAAGAAGCCTGTGAGCAAGGGTCTTGAATCTATTTCAGGTATTTAGCTTGAGTTTTGGTGCTCTCATCTAGGGATTATTGGTTACCAAGTTGATGTCAAGGAAGGTCCAACTGTAAAGCTGATAGCAAATTCTAGAAATTTGCTGAATAGATTACTCCCTTGGACAGGTAAGCTTCTTGTGCTCCCAATCCTTTTATTTCTTTATTCATTGGACTATTTTCAATTACACTTGCTCCATGAAGAAAATCTCCCTTAGATTTTCCAACAGCTACAAATCTATATAGATAGTGATGTTTAGGATCAATCCACAGATTGATCTTTTATGTCATTGAAAGTGAATTAGTTTTGACCTGCACGGTTGTCTGCCCTTCTAATAAATGTCTCTCTTTTGTGGAATCCCAATAATGTAATACACTTCAGATTTTTTGGTACTGCTAAGTGTCATTTAGGTTGTTTTAGCTTCTAGTTTGTAGATGGAGTGATGGCCATTTCAACATTCTACCATCCTCCATCAAAATAGCCATTAATATGGAAATCAGCTCAGTTGATTGATCAATTTGTCATGCATTTACAAGGTTCTGCACAAGTTGAAAGTAAAACACCAAAATAAAAAAAAAGAATCCTTGTGGAAAAGGCCTTTGATCATCCCCCTCTGTTTTCCTTATTGAGATAATCAGTTGTTAGCTACAAGCTGTACTATTGCCATGGTTTATGCTAGTGCCATCTAAGGGGCTGGCAGAGAGACGATATCGGCTCATTATATATATCAGTCTCATGAACTGCCCTAAGGACTGGTGTAAAATAGGCAGAAATGAGTAAGTGGTTAAATGCGATTAACCTTTTCAGATTTAGTTTCTTTTCTATGTCAATTTTATTAAAAGAGGTGGAAAATTCCCCTTACACAAAAGTATTATATTTTATGGAATATTCTGCTGAAGTAGGAGGCAGATGAGTACTAATGTGAAACTTTTAAAGGTTGATTGGATGTTACATAAAATACTGTTTGCTACTTTTTGTTTTGAAATATGTGATGTATCGTCTGGATGATTACTTATTGTTATTTTAGCAGCTTATTCAGGTTCAAAAGAAGGAAAAAGGAGGCTACGGTGAAGACTGTGGAGGGAAGCACAGAATGTGTTGCTATCCAGAACCCTGACAAAAGTGAGAATGTATTGGTTCGTTGTGATCTGTCTGCGGTGGAAGACGAAACTGTGACTTTGAAGGAGGATGAGAAGGACTCGAGTGGGATTGCTGCTACGAATTTAGGAGGCAGTTCAGGGAATGGCGATGGAAGAATTGATGGCATGGACGTGGCCTGTTGCACACTTCCCCAAGTTGAGAATGATGATGCTGATAAATGGCTTTGTGAGAAAGTGTTGGTTGGAAGGTTAGGCGTGGATCTAGGAAGGAGAGTGACAGACTGTTACAGTGACTCCTGTTGAAGAGATTCACAAGAAATCCCATGGGGTTAGGAATTCACACATTGTTAATATAACAAAGGTTTTCTCTCAGTTGAAACTTGGTTTAGTTGGGGCAGGACCTTCAAAAAACTTCAAAAGGGTATATAAAAGAAGAGGGGGGAAGGCAATAGCTCAAGTTTCTGATGAGGCTGGAAAGGAGGACTCTCGGGCTCTTAACAGTCCGGACTCTCAGGTGGAAACCTGCCAACACAAAAAGAAGATGAATATGCCACCAGCTCTGAAGTAAGATTTCCTGATAGAAGTCTGGAAGAGAAGGAGGCGAAGAGAAGTCGAGATTGGTAAAAGTCTTGGCTTGCTCTTTTTTGGGGGGCGGTGAGGAATTTTCCAAGAAGGCCTTTGAGGAGTTTGAGAGAAAGAGGATGGACAAGAGGTTGAAGAAAATGGAAACTAGAGAAAGAGGTGATAAGTGGGATGAAGAAGATGACAGGCATGATGAAAGTTTTGAGGAAGAGGATTAGGAAAGTTGGGTGTTTGGGTTCTTTTTAGGGTCATTCGAGTTTGAGTTGGGTAAGGTGGTCAATTTGGAGTTTATCTCTTTGTTTACGTTTTCAGAGTATGTGGGTGTAAGTTGCTTTAATGTCTTTCTTTTCTCTCAGGTGATTTATTGTCACCTTTCCTTTTGTATTCATTTATAGTTTGATAGAAGGTCAATTTGGGGTATTCATTTTTTTGGTTAAGATGCTGAAATCTAGTAATTCAATTTGGGGTATTCATTTATATTATGACTTCAAGATTTTGTTCATTTTTCTTTTATCAATATGCTCTTAATCTTGTAAAAATCGATCATTAAAAGTAAAGGGATTCTGGAAAACATGGTGAATGCCATACATCCTCAGCTTTGAAAGGTAAAATGATCCCTTCAAGGCACCATGGACCTCCTTACTAAAGATATAGGAGCCTACAGCATGTAGAGAGTTGATAATTACCAAATAATCACATAGCTGCAAGTGTTCTATTGCTGTAAATAGTGGATAATTTAGCTACTATGAAGAGCTTCGTACACAATTGACTGTTGAACTAATTTACTTATTACCAAACCACTATGGTGTAAATGGAAAATCCCTTAGGCAATGGCTTCAAAATGAATATTTGACCATTCATATACATAAGAAATTTCTGGATATACCTTTTTGGTTTGATTATTGCTATTCTTTTCAGTATACTTGGAACACTTGCATTTCCTACTCTTAATGCCAATGTGTGATGGATATAATAGCTTTCTTGGGCAATAAAGTCTATTCCATATGCATGGTACTGTGCAAGTTTTTCATTGTTCCTTTTTTCGCCAGCTACCAGAGTTCCTCATTGGACTAGGGTTTCCTTTGCTATTTGTTAGACAAAATTGGAAAGAAATGGAAATATCTTTGAAAGCAGTGAAAAATATTTGGTTTGGTCATGCATAAGTGTTGGCAATTCTAGGATGATGGATTGAGCATAGGATCTTGATGATTTTTCAAACAGAAATAGTCTCTAACTGGCATACTATTTTGGGTGTAGAGGGTGGTAATTCTGTTAGTCTTTTATTTTCTACCTACAGTTTGTTGTACTTTCCTGAACTATATATATATATATATAGTTCATTGGCAACCACTCTCTTTGAAAACGGTTGAGATCGAAGCCCTTTGACTTCACTATCATTATTCTCATCAAGTTTAAGTGGTTTCAAAATCAGGTCCTGTTTGTTGCCTCTCGTCTGGTAAAGCAATCTGATTGAGTATGGGTACCTGATTCATTCAATCTGATTATAATAGATTATTTCAGTCTTTTACATCCTTCCATATCATTTCAGATTTGAACCCGAGAGAGTGACGAGGAGAGATCTCTCTGTCAACAACACCACAACACCCAATCTCTGACAAAAGAAAACGTTAATTTCATTCATTACAGTTAAAGGAGAACAAACAGCAAGAAGAGACAAACTAACATGGTGTTTGGAAGTGTGGACACTTTTTGGGACCAATTTTCAAGAAAAAACACCTATGCTTTCAAGACTCGTTTTTCACAAAAAAAATGCTTCTGTCATATAGGCAGTGAGCAACACTATAATGTTTGGTAAGGTGATTTTTATCACCGTTTTTCATGTATGTTCTGACAGGTAAGCACCACATAGGATACACATCAGTCAACTGTTGGGGGAAACGGTTCACCGATGCATGAAGCGCTAAATTATCGGTGGGGTCCCGATTTTTGAGACATGCCCGATTTTTTAATAATCGGCTGAACCAAACAATGAGATACATGGGCGTTTGTTGAAATGCCTATGTGGATCCTGTGTGGCACTGTGTTTTTGAAAAACGGCCACGGTTCCAAACATCCCCTAAACTTGCTGTGCAAAGTAGTAACCACGAACACTAGGAGTGAAATAGCTCAAGAAAATCTCTGCAAACGGCACAAAGTAAAGAAGCGTCAAAACAAAGGCATTCAACCTCCAACAAAGACAAAGTAACAAGTGCAACTCACTTAGTAACATGTGTAGATGCCATGTGTAGGAGATCCAGATTCTTAAGAACTTGGTATGATAGGCTTCGTTTGGTTTATGGGATGGGAAGGGAAAATATGAAATATTCTTCCATTCCCATGTTTGATTTGTGTGATGGGAAAAATGTGGGATTATAAACAAGTTGGAATGGAGGGGGAAACTTGTTTAACAATAAAAACCAGGGAAAATTATAGATTAGTACCTTGTATTTTGGGCCTAGTGTCACTTTGGTCCCTGTACTTTAAAATGTGTCAATCCGGTACCTAAACTTTCAAAATGTGCCAACTTAGTACCTATTGTTAATCAACTGTTAAGTGGCATGTGAAAAGACACAAATGCCCTTTGGGTGTCATCTAATTTGGGTCATGGAGCACTATTTTAGTGATGAGTGTTTATATTAATGTATGTATTTGGTTTTTTATGGCTTCATGTATTGCTTAATGCAATTGTACATTGTCCACTCTATTTAGTCTCAAGGTAGAAGGCAATGAACAGTGTTTTTTGAAGGGTAGTTTTGATCTTTTAAAAGTTTTAAATTGCACATGTCATCACGTGATACAGATAACTAACTAACAAACTACTAACTATAGGTATTAAATTGACACGGTTTTTGAAGTTTGGGTATTGGATTGGCATGTTTTGAAGTTCGGGGACCAAAGTGAGACTAGGCCTAAAGTACAAAGTACTAATATGCAATTTTCCCAAAAAACACATACCTTTGTATTTTTAAGACTTAATATTAGACTCGTGACCTGTAAATAAATTGTTAATTATTTAAAACCTATTATTAAAATAATCTAATAAAATTAATTAATAAATACATTAAAATAAATAAATAAATAATTAAAAGTAATTTAATAATTAACTAAAATTTTAGAATATAATATTAAAATTATTAATTAAGTGATAAGTATTAATAAAATAAAATATAAACTAATAAAAACTAATCTTATAATTAATAATTAAAAACAAAATAGTTTATAATTAATTAATTAACTAATTAAAAAATAATGAAATAATTATGTTATTATAATAATTTAATTAAAACAAATGCATACATAAATAATCAATTAAAAATTATTAAAAATTGATATTGAAATATTAAAATTATTAATTAAGGCATAGGTATTGATAAAATAAAAAAAATAATAAGTAAATATCAACTAATAAAGATTAAAATATTAATTAGTGATGATAATTAATTAATTAATAATAAAATACTAAATAACAAAAATGTATTATTAACTAGTTAATAATTAATTAACTATGTAATTAATGAATAAATAAATAACAAAAGTGTTAAATAATAAAAAACAATTAATAATGCAAATAAAATACCAATTAATTAATAAAATAAAATTTTATATAAAAATTAAAATATTAATTCTTAATTAGTAATTATTTAACTATTTCTCAATATTAATTAATTATAAATTAATTAATAGTAAAATATAAAATAATAACAAATATTACTCATTACCTAATTAATTAATAATTGTTATTAGGGTCGATTTTCCCTCTTGCAACCAAACAATAGAAATGGAAGATTTTCACCCATTTTCCCTTTCTCATCCCATCCTGCCAAAATCTTCCCTCAAACCAAATGCAGCCATAGGTATTGATATTTTGAACCATGAGACCCATCAAGACCTTGGGAAGATATGTACTTTGAATCATGTGACCCGTCAATTACACATAAGTACGAAACATGTTAGAAATGTGCATATAGTTTATAGGTCATGTAGTGGTGTGCTCGTTGCTTTTTTAACCCAGAGACTTGCAAAATTATGGGTTTAACTTTTGGGAAAATCTATGATACGGGAAAGATATGATATGGAAAGAGTTTTGACCAATCAAAGCCCACCCATGAATTTTGATAAATGACACCTGATTCGCTATCACGTTTTTTATTCCAATTTATTGGTAAATTGTTTTTCTGATATCATATCTTTTCCATATCATAATCGAACCCCTAACTTTTAACATGAAAGAATGCAATTAAAATGAAGTTCTCGCACATCTGTTTTCTCTCTCACACCTTGTGTGCAGAGGTTCTCTTTTACGTCTTTGACTGCAAGCCTCTCTCTCTCTCTCTCTCACACACACACATCTGTGAGATTTCTTTTTGTGTTATGGGTACGTGCGTTTGCAAGAAATGTTTCTAGGAAAACAATGTAGGTTTGTTTTTATTGGATTTGATGTTGTTATTTCTTCAACATTATATTTTCTCTAGGGCTTACTGTGGTTCAGAATGGTGGGGCGAATGACTTGTTTCATTTCTCCTTGGGGTTGATGTGGATTTCTTCTCTATCTATATCATCTCTCATAACATTGATATGGGCTTTTGTGGCATATCAGTGGATTTATGTGTTGTTTGTTCTTTTTTCCACGGAAGTGGCTTTGATGCCCAATGATGACAGATGTTGTTCGTCTTACAGTTGTTACCCAATCTAGTTCCGACAATCTGGACCAACAAACTTAGGCGGTGTTTGGCATCGCGTTCATCTTGGGGACGGGACCGTTCGGTTGGGTATGGACGGGACTGGTCCACACCACACCCCAATATAGTGTGGACCGGTCCCGCCCACACCCCAATATATCGTCAACGGCAAAAACTCGTGGATGCGTCCCCTCCACGGTTTATTTTTGATCCCATGCTTCACAAGTCTCTTTGAAACCCTATTTTTCTTTTATCAATCGTTTTAATATTATTTTAAATATTTTTTTCAATAAAATATTAATTATTTTACTTAATTTTTATAAATTTTTAATGTTTTTATCAATAAAATAATATTTTTAAATATTTAATTTTTTTTTAATTTTTTAATTGTTTTACTATTGTTTTATAAAAAAATAATATTTATTGGGTAATATTAATTCGTTGATGCATTTTTCAAAATATTTATCATATAAAATGCAAAAATGAGATATTTATGATTAATTATGTATATCATTCATAAAATGTATATGAGATACATGAAATAAAAAAAGTGTAGTGTGAACTGGTCCACACCATGCTACAGACCACCATTGTGGGTGTGGATTGGTCCAGTCGACACTGTTTGTCCACAATTTAGAACAACTATAGACTATGGTGTGGTGTGGATTGGTCCCTGCCACAAGGTGTGGTATGGATCGGTCCACACCCACCAATTTCTCATCCACACTACAGAACACCCCTTTAACCAGATGGTTCATTTTGGCGGTCTCTTTCTCTTGCAGTTTCAATTTCGATAGCAACAACTAACAGTGGGCTTTTGGGTGCAATTTCCACTTCCTTCTTTAAAGCTGCTGACTTGTTCACTCTCTATTTGTCAGAGCATGTTATCGTGGGCTACTGAATCCTGGAAAATTGGTTGCAAGACATTTCCTAGTTGTTATAGATGGTTTGTGTTAGTTAAGCAGTTCCTGGATTTTAGGATATTCTTTTTGAACGTGCTTAGAGGGGAAGTTCTTTGGCCTACTTTTTCACATACTGGGGTTAACCATGGCGATTTATAATCTTTAACCCTGCCTTTTGAAGGTGGTTAGTTGAGTTCTTCATACTGATGGTGAGGATGTCAAGCTTTTTGAAATGGTCTCTATTGGAGGTTAATGACCCTCCTTTTCATCCCTATTGCATGTGTTTGTAGAGATTTCTTGAGTTTACTCCCAATGCTCATGATTCTCTCTTCTTTCTTAGCAAGTTTAGTTTATTGTATTTTTTGATTTTCTTGCTATTTATGTTTTATGGATTGTAATATGAGCATTTACTTTATGAATGAATTTTGCCTTAAAGGCTTAAAAAAACTTTTAACATGAAATAGAACAATGGTTTAAACATAGGAGTTGGCTTATAGCCTTGTATGGCCGATATACTACTTTAAATGTTGCTGCATCGACGATGTTTTTGGCCGCAAACACTAAGGTTACGCTGATCGCCACGACTGGGAAACCCGTAAGGAGACGTAGCCTACATGTGTCACGTGAGAGTCCTTAAGAGAAAGAAAACTTTGTACTTAAAGGATCTCGCTGGACATGTGGCGAAACTCCAATGGTGCTCCCTTAATAGCCAACATAAAATATAAAGATCCCTTTCCTAATAGGAAATGTCTCCTTTTAGATCATTCTCCTTATAACTTTGGGGTCCTCTCTAAAAATAGGGAATAACTCTCCCCCACATTAGACAATATCATATAATCATGACATAGGGCTTCTCAAAAGGAGGGCTCTCCCTTCTCTCTCCTCTTCCCTCTCTTCCTCACATTCTCTCTCTTTCCTGTTGCTTTCTCCGGACCTTCGGAGACTTGACCAACCTCCGTAACCTTATCACAACACCAACAACCGAATCTCTGGTTATCTCCAATTTCCGATAGAGATGGCATCTTCTAGAGGGAAGCAACATTCAACCTACCCATGGAAACCTCCCTAGCTCTGGCTGTAAGTCACTCCGCTTACCAGGTATTGAATCAAGATTGATCATGAAGTTGGGGATTCCGTAGCGCGTGTTTACAAAATAGAGGCAATAGGAAATGTTCAAGAAGACAATGGGCCATCGTCAATTCTCCTGTGGAACGACGCATCATATAGATTTTCCCAATTCATTCATTATGTGAGTTCTCTAATCATATTAATTGGTATGCTACTTCGACGATCTAATATGCTTTTTTTTATTTCACTCTATCGCAAAAGGATTCAGGTAATGTTGCTTCCATGTCTTGATTAGTGCTTTCACTATTGATGCCCAAATCATGTTCTTTTTTTCTTGTAATGCTGCTTTGAGATTTTTTTTAATTGCAATTTTGAGAATGAAACCCCTATGATCAAAATTGTTGTGTTAATGTCAACAAAGATGCACATGGTGGCGCTCTACAATATTTTTTAACACAAATTAAAAAAGATAAAGTAAGAGTGAAAGTATCCTGCTAATTTTGACCTAATGCAAACTTAATGCTTCTTGCCTCTAAGAATGACGCTTGTCCCTTTGTGTGATTTTGAAAATTTACTTCCAAGGGAGGAATTAGACTTAGAAGCTTGCAAATACATAACACCTCCCAATTTCACTCCTTTTATTCTAGTAATGTCTTGGTGTGAACACGAACCAAATAATGCATTACATGGCATCCCTTTTTTTCTCAATTCAAAAGGCAACCTTATGTTGTACTAATGAGAGCATAACTCCTATGACCTTTATAACTATTACCTAGTAGACATGTTCCACTAGATTATGATCTTCCCACTACAAGTAATTAATAATCTCATTATGTTGATAAATTCCATTTAGATAGACCAAAAACACCCCTGACTACCCCATTAGAGAAAAGAAAGGAAAAAAAAGGATAATCTAGACAATGGCCTAACAATAGAAAGCTAAGACATTAGGTCATCAAATTCTTTTACCTACATGTTCACGAAAGAGGGACAAAATATCTTTTAGCTCTACCTAATGTAAAATAAAATTCATTGAAATTATCATTCCTAGAATTTTTATCTGGTATTTAAAAAATATAGATGATGATGACGTATATTCTGCATTTACGTTAGATGGATCGAATGTAAATGTGTGTGTGCCTCCTTTGTCTATGATGCTAATGGCCTAATGCAAGTTGACAGGGATTCTTGCAGACACCTCATTAAATGGATCAAAATCATTACAAGATACTTTGTGTGATGATTGTTTTGTGATGCTCAATAAATAAACCAACAGATATGAGAGTTCCTAGTATAATGGCGGTTGGTTTTAAAGAAGAAAAAAAAAAGACATGCTGTACTGGGCTCCATAAATTTTATAATATTGGCAACATGAACTGTAGGAGGCATTAGGAATCAACAAATTCCAAAAAAACATCACAACCTTATTAGTAGAAAGAGTTGTTTTGGTGTTCTGTGGAACAAATCCTATAGGGAAAGATAATATCTGTAGCCAAATCTTTTTATATTGTCTTTAAGCACCATTGTGTGAAATTGTATTGATCTTGTGTTAAGATCCTCCGGATGGGATGGGATAGTATTTGAAGGAAGAGTTAGCATTGGAGGAAAAAGAAAATTCATGCCAGGTTTGGATTAGAGATTATGCTAGGTTTGAGTGCCGGTTTCTTAGATAAATAAAGTTGGTAACTATTATGATAGCTCATATGCATGTTATGCCTTGTACTTTATGGGTTTAAATTGCCTTGTAAATTAGAGAAAGTTTGGAGTCAAGTATTGTAGCCTATAGTAGATGTTGAAAACCTTTACAATAATTTTTTCGATGGCACCCAAGTTTCCTAATGAGCTATGGTGATGTAGACATAAATAATGTGAAAGATAAACTAGTGATTAGAGATTGGAAAAGGAATAAAAAAAATCAAGCAAAAGGATTCATGGTTGGGGATCCTAAATCAGGGGTCAGAGGGCTAAAAACAAAATATACATTGGTGGCCACTGAATTAAGAACAATCATGATTTAGAGGGAAAATTAAATGACAAAATGCGGACAATTATGCACTGAACACTCGTAAAAGAGAGATGGGGCACATCATAGATGAGCGAGTTAATGTTTAACAGATGTACACAAAGTCTTGAAAGGATCAGGTATGTGGAGTTGGGATAGTTAACAACCCTCAACTTATTTCGATTCCTTGGCTCATCGCCCTCGAGAGATCCTTTTCTAACTGTGGCTAATAGGAGATCATGCTAGAACTATTTCGCTATCCTAGGTTCCAATTGAAGGGTAGTGTATTTGTTGTCCCAAAGTGTCAGTGATTGAAACAAGGGATAAAGCACTTTCAACTCTAATAAAGCAAATGATTGCTTTGGGCCACACATCTGGTCTACATCACCATTTGGTAGCTTAATTCTTCAGACACCAAACTTGCAACCTTCCTCTATGCAAATGGTTTGAGAAAAAAAATCCTAGCAGAATGATGGTTTGTTGTCTTGCACTCCCAACTCAGTATCATTATTAAGATAAATTTACTTCCTCAGAAACCCATGTGAGCCTTTTTTTTTTATTTCCTCCACTACCTGGCATCATCTATTGTTATTCATCCATTGGCCCACTTTACCATGTAGATTGGTCAATAATCTTGCATTGATCATAGCATCGCCTTTGATACATAGTATTGCTCTAGGTAAATTATCATTACTAGTTAACCGAAAATTGTAGATCTACTACATGCTCTGTTACCTGATTTCAATGTTCTACTTTATTTCATTAATTGGGATTTTCCTGTTGTACTTCGTTTGTTCCTCTCCTTTTTGAATTGTATTTTCGACAAAATTTTGAAATTGAGAGGTTTCGGGAAGTCTGCATTGTTCCATTCCTAGGAACAAGTATAGATGCCTCCAATTTCAAATCTTTCCTTTCCTTAGAATGACATTCATGTTTTTATTACCTACTCACCTCTATTAACCTTATTTTATTTATATTGATATTTGTAAGTGTAATAAGGGCACATGTAGATATAATGATAAGTTTTGGATAATCATCCATTATCTTATATTGTAGTTATCATCTTAAAACCCGCTAAAACAATATACCACAAATAATGTGGCTTACAACTAACATTTGACAAAGAATTGTACACTTTTGATTTTATTTTAACGTTACAGAAAATTTTCTTCACACCTTACTAGAAAGATGTGATACTGGGTATATTGATTGAATTAGAAGTCTCATCTTGTAGCAGATGGGCTATCTATGGTGCTTCAGGTTACAAGCGAACAAGCACTTGATTTTAGCTTTAGCATCCTTAGCAGCCCATTTTTTATTGTACCTCAGTTATTGTTTTTTTGTCTAAATTCATTTAATCAATGAATATGCTCTGAGTACAATGTCCTCATCTTTTGTTAAAATTTTTCTTATTTGGATTAATATTCATTATCTTCTTTTGAAAAGTTTTAAGTCATGTTTCACGATGCTTGAAAAGAATTTATTTTTTAAAGCATTTTTAGAAAATGTTATGTCAGCATGGTTTTCCCATTCAAAAAGTTATTTTCAAAAATATACTTTCAATACTATCTTCTAAAATATGTTACTATGTGGTTCAAAAATAGTGCTTCATCACTGTTTCTCAGAAAATGGTTTCAAATACACTTTTTTTTTTCTGGAGAAGATATGACAATTTTAAAATGAGTTTTAAGTGAATATTTCCGCATTAGCCGCACATCTTGCAACTTGCTAACATGTTTCTTGTAGCATCATAGGGAAGTCTTGAGCAACAAGCACTAATTGCCAACGTAGCTTACTCATTACATGCCTGGTCTACCAGAACCGGGCATCACCTCCGAGCTGACACCTTAGTTGTAATAAGCCCTAGCAACCCTAGGATCTCGTCACATATACCCTGGCAACCCCAGGCACGATCACATATACCCTGACAACTCCAAGCGTGACCTCATATACCTTGACAACCCCAGGAAGGCCTTGGCAACCCTAAGTGCGATGGCATATACCCTAGCAACCGTCGGAGCGATGACAAGCCAAAGCACATAGCCTTTTGAAATGCAATGAGTTACCCTAGCAGCCCAAGAAGAACTTGGCAGAAACTAGGTGCGATGAAAAAATCTCAATACATAGTTTTCTTAAATACAAATTATTACCCTAGCAAATCTAGGAAGGACTTAGCAACACTAGGTGTGATGAGATATATTGGCACTTAGCTTTTGAAGTGCAATGAACTACCCTGACAACACTAGGTGCGATGACACTTAATTTTCTCAAATGCGATGACACTTAACTTTCTCAAATGCGATGAAATATCTTGGCAAAGCCAAAAGACCTTGGAAATCCCGAGAACGATGGAAGACATTGGCAAATAGAAAGGCCGTGATAACAACAAGCACAACAATCAATCTCAACACTTACCATAATCAAATGTGACATATCCTGGAAAGACCAGGAAAGCTTCGACAATCTCAGCCACACTTGCAAACCTTGACAAACCCAAGGGAGATGGAATACCACAAACACTTAGTACTCCGAGTTGCGATGACATAACGAAGTCCAAAAGGACTTTGTATGCAATAATATACCCCATATCATCGCACGTAGTTCAAATAAATGATTTGCGATATTTCACAAGAACATCAATATGCTGCAACAAAGCAATCGCAACAAATGCTCAAATCATATCAACGTTAGCATGTTCCAAAATTTTGCACATTAAATGGGGGGCTTTCTTTGTGCCATATTTACCCTTACTTGATACTTCACTTACCAAAATGTAGAGTCATAAAACTATCTTTGGACCTTTCCTATTCTTTTAGAATCCCATCGCAACAATATGTTTATTAAAAGCGCTATACGATCATTTGGACGTTCTAGCAATATTTAACACGTATCAATATGCCTGAGGTTCTATATACACCTCTCGACAAAACATGCTTAATCCAATCCCATAAGAATTCAAATGGGGGGCTGTAGACCTGACCCGATTTTTCTTTCCTTTCTCGAACGTTTCTTGACAGGGGGCTAACAAGTCGATCTAATTTCTTTCATGCTTCTTGACAAAAGTCATTCTATTAAGAAGTAGGGGGCTGTGAATTCAATTTGACATACTCCCGATCCATACTTCTTGGCAGATGCTCTACTTATTTCTTGATGCAATGCCTTCTATCAAAGCAAAGGGGGGATGGGTACTCTGCTCGTTAAACACCCATGCAACACCCTCCTACTCACACAGAGGGACGACAAAGATAGCACACCCAACAAATCGCACTTAAGTGTTTCTCGATAGAAGACATTTTATTAAGATACAGGGGGGCTGAACATTAAAGTATCCAACTATTTATTTCACTTGTTTCTTGATACAATGACTTCTATCAAGAAACAGAGGGGCTAAAGTAGACGAAGTATTGAGCTATACCTTGCAAAATGCTCTTATGATTTTACCACCACTTATATCTTCAAACACTTTGTACACGACTTAAACAATCTAGAAAAAAAGTACTAGTCAATACGACAAATAGCACCCTATCAAAAGAACACCCGTAACGAGTCCATGACTCAGCTCACATTCGCGATTATCTTGGAACCCGCAAAGACTTGCGATGAGCTTAAACAAACCATCGTAGGCTTGCGATAAGCTTAGTAACTATTGTAGATTTGCGATGAGCATACAACACCACTTGGGACCCATGATGAACAATGGGCGTCGCCAAAGACGTGATAACATTGCCAATCTTGTCCTTTAACACGTGGCCACTAGGGGGCATAGAAGGTGCTAAACTGATACCAGAAGAAAAGAAGTATGAAAGAATAACTCGTGGCCACTAAAGACATGGGGGCTGAACACATCAGCACAACTCAAATCAACCGCTCCCGGTCCTCGCCCAAATAACACCAAGATATAGTAAAACAAGAATGCTTATCGGTAAGCTCCCACTTACTAATAAGCAGAAGGCTAATGTTGGTATATGTTGATTGCCACAATTGGGAAATTTGTAAGGGGACGTAGCCTACACGTGCCACGTGAGAATCCTTAAGAGAAATGAAACTTTATTTTTGAAGGATCTCACTGGACATGTGGCGAAACCCCAATGGTGCTCCCTTAATAGCCAACATAAAAGATAAAGATCCCCTTTCCTAATAGGAAATGTCTCATTTTAGATCATTCTTCTTATAATCTTGGGGTACTCTATAAAAAGGGAATAACTCTCCCCCACATTAGATAATATCATATAATCTTGACCTAGGGCTTCTCAAAAGGAGGACTCTCCCTTCTCTCCCCTCTTCCCCACGTTCTCTCTCTTTCCTGTCGCCTTCTCCGGACCTTCGGAGACTTGACCAACCTTCGTAGTTTTACCACGACACCAACACAGGGAAACCTATACAAGGCTTGTAAAGGTTTCCATACCTTTTCTACCTTTTTCTTCAAACTAAACATAGCCTGAGGGGCTGTGGCTCGACAACATGGTGGGTTTTATTTTTCCATAAAAAACAAGTGCCTTTTAACAAATGTCCAATATGAGTTTGAGCAAGTTGCATCCCTATCTCTAATCCAAATTTCTGAAAATGGCAATGATTCTTAACACATTAATCATGATTTGCAAATAAAAATCATTATACCAACCATGTAAATAAAAATCCTAGGGGTGTTCGACAACATGATTGGTTTTGTTTATTAATAAAAAACAAGTGATACATCAGTAAAAAACATATAATTTTTCTGAAGTGGCAGTTGTTTTTATTTTCAAAAATAAAACCAACTATGTTGTCAAAGATCCCTAAGATTTTTATTTGCATGGTTGGTATAATGATTTTTATTTGCAAGTCGTGATTAATGTGTCAAGAATCATTGCCATTTTCTGAAATTTGTATAAGAGATAGGGATGCAACTTGGTCAGGCTTAGATTGGGCTTTTTCAAATTTTGAATGATCTTGGCCCGAAGCCTAAGTCCGAAATAGTGTAATATGCTTATTGGGCCAATCCAAATTACACCATAGAGAGACATTTTTTCTTTTTTGGATTCACCCGTAACTTGGGGAGCCGAATAGTACTAGGCTCGAACTCGGATCAAGACTGCTCTACCTAGCTCGAGCTCGAGCTCGGTTCGAGTAAAAAATTCATAAGCTCGAGCTCGATTTTGAGAAAAAGTATTTTATAAAAATAAAAAATTATATATAAAAATATTTTTTTATTTGATATTTAAAAAATTAAGAATTATAATAATTATAATATTTTTATTATATATATTATTTTCTATAATTATATATATATTCGAGCCGGCTTACGAGCCTCACAAGCCGAATTCTAGTAGGCTTGAGCTTGGCTCGTTTAATAATCGAGCCAGTGAATTGGNCTCGAGCAGCTCGTGAAAAGCTCAACTCGTTGCCACCCCTAATTGCAGATTCAGCCTGTTTAAGTTTTCCTGACTTCACTTCAAATCTGTATTTATATAATAAAAGAGGAATGTGCATAGGCAAAGACCTCTTACCACAGCTCTCACACGTGGGCCTCTCCATTCCCAAGACTTGCACGTGTACAATTTCAAAGTGTAATTGCTCTCATTTTTTGGCTTCTTGCGTTGCCAATAATACCAACTGTTTTTTGTCAGCTTCCTTTTTTGCCTTGCCTCTATTTTTTCAATTTTCACCTTACCTTACTTTGTTCAAGTAACGGCTGCATGCAAATTTTTGGCTACTGCATATACGCCGCCTGCTCAGTGTGGGGTTTGGAAGGTATGATGGATTTGAAGAAGAATGGTGGGGATTAGTTTAAACTTTCTCCTTGGATTGTTGTATTTCTATTTGCGGCTTTGCTGGAATATTGAAATTTCAAGTAGCTATTGGAACTCTTTTTCTCAATGACCTTCCAGAGTTATGTCGTTTGTGACCCTACCATAACATTGAGGGTTGATAGTTGAGAATGTCGATTAATTGGGTATGATTCTAAGTCAATAGAGTTACGTCGTTTTTGTTGTTTTGGAAGCTTGGTGGTAATCGAATTTATGGGGCTTTCGATAGCCAACTACCAGCTGCTCTGAAAAAAGCTTCCTTGTGATAGCCATCTTTCTTTAAAAAACGTTCCAAAAGTTATGTCCGAGGCATATGGTTATTATAACTTACAAGCCCCATTTGATTAATCCAACACAAGCTATAGAATTCTCTTGGCTTCTTTAACAATTCACCTGAAATATCATTTGATGCTATAATTCTCTGCATTTAACACTATACTACATTGTGGATAGGGGTGTCAACGGTATTTGAAAATATGATTTTGAATTTGATATTCGACATAATCGAATCGAATTTGGATAATTCGAATATTTATTCAATCAAATTTGAATATTCTATTCTTATTGAATAGTTAATCGGATTCGAATTCGGATATGACCTGATTCGATTCGATAAATATCCGAATTTGATTGATTATTTAATTCTTATATATAATATATAAATATTTTATATAATTTATATACAATAATTAAGTTATATAAATAATTTGTATATATATTTATATACTATATATTTATTTTATATATTATTAATTATCTAAAATAATTAATTAATCAAATTCGAATTGAATCGAATATTCAAATATTTAATCGGATCCAAATTTAGATATTAATTTTTGATTTCTGTCGGATATCAACTCGAATTCGGATATCGGGTTTTTTTTTAATCAGATTTGAATTCGAATATTGTCTAATCCAATTCAAATTCGGTCCATTTACACCCCTAACTGTAGATGGAACATTTTGTTAATTTTGATACAGGAGATAGAACTATTATTGCTTCTAATTCGGGGAATACAATACAATTTGGTATTTATGAAAGATTTTCTCAATTCATAAAATTTGAACTGTTTGCAGCAATAAGAAAGACCACCTTGCATGCGATTGAAGAAAAAAAATGGAAGTACAGATCATTAGCTAAACAATTTGTGCACTACTAATTTAATAACATATCACTCATTAGGTAAATGCTGGTGGGGGATTTTTTTCACCAAGTTTAGATTTCATATAATGTATAATCCATGCTTCATATATTGCCAAAGTAAGTTCTGTATTACATGGTGATGTTTGTTATTCAGGTCCCAATCAAGGTTTGGAATTTTGTTAAATATCGGATTGTATTGGCTGGAACGTATCGTTTTGGGGCCTTCCATATAGGGGGTGTTTCGGGTCATTGAGTGGTTGAAGGGGTAGATCGACGTTAAACCGGCTCCTCTGAACCAAATTTATAAAAAAAAAAAAAAAAAAACATTACTGATATAGGACGATACATCCTATCAGCATATCACCCTGTATCAATATTTTGAATCTTGGTCTATGGTATTATTTTTCTTAGTGAATTGGATTTTTTTTAGATCTTTATATTAGGTTTTGTAGTTCAATTTACCACAATTGAATCAAATTCAAGAGATTCAATTGGAATAATAATGATATATAGGACTTTTATTTTACAACTGAATTTAACCTAAAGCATGGATATCTTCATACAAATGTTCCCTGCTTTGGCACTTCTCTCTCTTATAATTCATGGTTGCACCTTGGGGACTTTATGTTGCATTCATTGAATAAAAAACCAGATATTGACTTTCATTTATGATTGGTTCTCTTGAGTCATTTATGGTCTTGAATGGGTTAGAGAAGTAATAATAAAAAAAATGCTCAAGCTGAACGATTCAACACAAAAACGTTATAGCTGGTTTTGACACGTTGCATGATGAAGAAAAGATGCCTCCAACAATGGTGTTTGTGATAATCCTTAAATTTGCTTTTACTTTTAACTTTTTTAATATTTTTGGATTAGAAAAGATAAATTAACATTTGGATTTAATATTGATTTATATTTTTAATTTTTAATATTTTTGTATTAGAACTTAGAAGTGACATTATTTTCACTTTCAAAAATCATTTCCTTTTTATTTTCAACATCAATTCTCTTTATTCCCGTGCATGAATAGCGGTGGCAATTGGGCGGGTTGGGTTGGGTTTAGTTTGGGTTGAGCTTTAATCTAATTCATCTAACTTCTCAACTCATTAATAACCCAATTATATAAAATTAAATGAGTTGGGTTCAACCCAAACCCACTTTAACCCAATCCAACCCAAACTCTTTTAACAAATAAGTTGGTCATAGCTTAGTGGTAATTTCAGTTACTATTTACACAAGTGGTGAAGATTCAAATCACATTACATGCATGTTATTTTTACACAAGCGGCGAAGTCATTTGACTATGTTTGGATTTTGGTTTGATTGAACCACTTAGGTTCAAACCGGTCAGACCAATTTGAACTATCTAATTGGATTATCTTCGAGCTAATCACATCATGGGTGGTTGAACCATTTAGATCTGGATCAGTTTGACCAGACTGGACCGGTTTAGTCAATGGTGGATTGACTTAGACTAGACCATATCAAGTTTGTGCACGGGTTTGGGACCAAACCGACTGACCCGAAGCAGGTCAACGTAAGTAAATCGGGTCAGTCCGAATTGGGGTCGTGTTGTGTGGATATTGGTTGGCCGAACGGTCCAGACTGGGCAAAGCATGCGGACACCAAAGCATCCGCCCGAAATTGTTTCGGATTCGGGTTAACCCGATCGGCTTGTACCGGGTCAGGTTGAGCTGTGTTAATACTGGTTGGACCAGACAACCCAAACCGGGCAGAGCAAGCAATACTAAACCATCCTGTCCGAGGTCTATTTCGGATTCGGGTCGACCCATATCGATATATGCTGGATCGGGTCAGACCGCGTTGAACTGGTCTGAACTCTAGTCAAATTGATTTGGACTTATGTTGGGTGAAGTGTGTTGGTTCAAGACAAAACTAAATTTAATCAATAATTAATAAAAAATTAATGCTTTAATTGTAAATTATTTAATTCAAATGAAGAAAATTAAAAATAAAGACTAAGGAATTAATACTTGTCTGTAATGATTAACCCAATGATTATCCACAACTCAACCCAACCCAACCCAACAACCTATTTAAATGGACGGATTGGATGAATTAGATACTCGGTGGGTTCAACGGGTTGGGTGAAAAATTGCCACCCTTAGTCATGAACACAACCAATGCTATTATTGCTATTGTCGATTATGGAGCTAACAATTCATGGTTTTAGAACCAATAAATCAAACAGATTGAATCGAATTGGATATTGGTAAAATCCAATTTTGATTTATTTACAATCAAATTTGAATTGGATGGTATCCATTAGATATTTAACAAATTCAAATCAAATTCAAATCAAATTCAAATTATAATTGGGATTACTAGTATGAAACTTGAACCTATGACAATTTAATGAAAATGAAATATGTAGACCAACTTTACTGATAGATATAATATGAATTTTAAGTATATATGGACATTATATATTTAAACTGAATCGAATTAGATTGAATAGGGGTGGATCTTTATTTAATCCAATTATAAATGGATTGAATTAAGATAACCCCTATAGGATTGAATTCAACTTCGAAGTTGAATAATCAGATACCATTTGCAATCCTACGCATAATAGCATTTTCTTGAAAACAACCAGCATATTGTATGCAATTGTTGGTTTTAGAACCATCAATTCGTGGTTTTAAAACTAACAAAATAGCCTTTACTTGAAAACAACTTTTTATAGAAAAACATGACTTACTCATGTAAGCATGAAATGGTAGTCATATGATGTTTCTCACACCCAAATTTTGCTCTGATCATAATGTCTTTATTTGATGAATGATAATGATCATACAATCTTGATAGTTAAAATACATGTACACATGATGCTGGAAATTGGGGTCATAGAAACTTAGAGGAAAAGCTCTGAGGTGTGTTTAAAGATATTGCCTTTAGAATGTTATTTGCCCCTACTCAGTTTTACTGAATTTGCTGTTTGGTTATAGGCAAATTCTTTCTTAAGATATAACAGAACTTTGGGTGAGGATCGAACTGAGAGAAACAAGAGTGATTTTCGAAAACTTGTGTTCCATTTGTTTGATTCACTCTCCTTATGTAATTTTTGAAGAGTTATAGAGAAGAAGGTGTTAGTTCAGAAAAAGGCTCTTTGAATTGTCACAATTTCAAACCTTGTGTGACCGTTAAAAGTTATTTAGTGTCTCTTGATCACATCTGATCAAATTGTGACCATTGATTCAATGGTCATGGAGACGAGCAAAGTGTGCCTCTAAAGTGCCTCATTACATCATATACATGCATGCATGTGTGTATGGTGCAAGCCTCCATACTCTCATCTTATATTTCTAAAGAGTGTAAACAAGTTCCTATTTAAAAATTCAAAACATGTTTAGTAATTTTCTAATGTGAGACAAGTTAAAAATTGGTTTTAGTATGAAAAAAATATATTTTTCAAGATATATGTGCAGATGTATTTTCCGTGTAATTAACCAATCAAACCCCATTGAATTTAATCTTCAATGAGATTAAAATCCAACAAAACTGTAATTTTGACCTGCAAATTTCAAAGTTTCAATAGGTGTCTCATCCTCATGAGAAAGAAAAGGGAAAAAATAAAAAATAAAAATAGTTGAAAAGAAACACTTTCGTCACAAAAGAAAATAGATATGGTTTTGATAAAATATAATACAGACTTTTTCTTACTGACTTTTTCATCTAAGCATATTTTATTGAATTTAAACGAGATGAAAAATTAATTGATTATTTTTTTTAAAAGCTGGCTTAAACAAGTAGCTCATATTAATTCAATTTAATCTTGCCAAGAATACGACCACATACATGCAATGATTTAGAAAAATAAAAAGAGTTGAGTAGTTGGCATTTAGACATGCCCAACATGAAAAGAGAGATGAACTTGCTCGTTATTTTTCTTTAATAACTTGACCGACCTTAACGTATAGCCCAATATCAAATTGACCAAAGACAATAGGGTTTGGGTTCATGAATTGGAATACCTCTCACATGGGGTTCCCCTCTTTAGCGTCATATTGGAATCTCCTCCCCGTGGACCCACATTTTACTAGCTCGAAATCCTTCCAATACCTTACAAATGGTTCGAAAACATACTCTTCACAGAGAATAGAGATATCCTCACTCACTGAATGACTGAATCAAAGCCAAGTACAATATCCCAACCATCCTACAAGCTTCTTAGGCATCCAACAAGTGGGCCTGATAAATGAGCCGGTGGGCCCCTACACCCATCAAGTGGGCCACTGATGAAAAAGCTCTGATCAATGAGTCAGTGCTTGGAATTTGCATCCTGCATGCACCATATCTTTCTTGGTATTTTAATTCCTACCTTTAAACCCATGAAGCGTCACAACGTCTTGTGCCTAGTCACCTAGGCTCCCATTTCCAGGGAAGTTTCTAAAGGAGATTCTATGGAATCATCCTCTCTCTCTCTCTCTACACTTTTGACAATATTATAAAATCAGCTGCAAGGCTCGTTGGGCCACGGGTTGTAGTTTGAGTAATAACCGAATATGCCGGGAATGCTTTTGCTTCAAAGTTCGAAGTTCAGGCAGGCTTTAAGTGTCCGTCCACTCGTCATCACGCGTAGCATATGCCTTCAAATATTCTACTTTTCACTAATATAACCTCTGTAGCTTCTTTTTCTTTTCCTGCTCTGCGTTTTGGGCTAATAATATAATCTGTTTGGTCCCTTCTGGGTTGAAGGAAGAGGGATTGATTGGAAACATGAAATTCGGGAAGAGATTGAAGCTCCAAATTCAAGAGACCTTGCCCGAGTGGCGGGACAAGTTCTTATCTTACAAGGATTTGAAGAAGCTCGTCCGGCTTATCTCTTCTGGGACGTCGACATTGGGGAAATTGCATGAGCCCTGCAAAGCAGAAGCCAATTTTGTTTACTTTTTGAATGCAGAGATTGATAAGTTCAACGCCTTCTTTATGGAGCAAGAAGAGGATTTCATAATCCGTCATGAAGTAAGTCATGCTGTTTTCGTTGTTGCTATTTAGTGTTAAGCCAAATTCAGCACTGCTCTAAGATGTTAGTTTAGGCAGTTAGAGGGACATTGGGTCAAGAAAATATGACCCGACTGTGAACTACCCAAATCAAACTTGTTACAAATTTAATTCAGAGTTCTAAATCAAGCATGTTATCTATAAGGTCCAAAGCAGAAATTGATGAGAGCTGGTAAAATAAAACAAAACAATAGTTCATTTAGATCAAGATACCTGTTATGAATTGAGGGGAGTCGTCAAAACTGTGTTAGGACTTACAAGAGAGGGAATATGTGAATCCCAACAATCTCTCCTTATTGGGTTATGGGCCATTCTTGTATATAAGTCTCTTGCACCTCTCATTCATTTCCAATGTGAGATTTTCTTCAACTACTCATTGTGAATCTCAACATTACCACACTGATCCAAGGGACGCCAATAGAAATCCACTCGAAAAACTCTAAACGAAGTCTACAACAACTTTGACTTGATCCAAGGGACTCCATTAGCTCTCTTGGTTGTCACAGGCATGATTCGCTAAGGCATTTGCAACCTGGTTACACTCCATATACGCATGGCTTATTGTTGAAGCAACCCTGTAGAAGATATCATATTGCCTTTGGGTTGGCTAACTTGTAATGAAAACACTGTTAAAAAATGTATGCTTCTTCCCATTTAGAGGCCGGCATTTACCTGCAAATTCTATTCGATGCTTTTATAAATTGAACACAAAGGTTGCTGGTTTGATCCCAGCCAAGTTACCGGGAGATGGAACAATAGGAAGATGTCATACCCATTTTTCTGTGAAACACTTGTTTGTGTATTTCTGCAAACTGACATTACTACTTGTACTCACAATATGGATGTAAAGGTTTTTGCAACATTTAGTGCCCAATGCATATATGAAAGCCTCTTATATATTCTCCTTAAATCCTTAGAGAGCGTAACAGAGTAAGAAAATTGAACTGAAAATTGGTGGGTATGTTGATATAGGAGTTAAAACAGAGGATCCAGAGGGTGGTCGCTACATTTGGACCAAATGGAAGTCAGCCTTCAGAGGTGGATTATAGAGAGGAGATGGACAGGATTAGAAAAGACATTATCAATTTCCATGGTGAAATGGTATTGTTGGAAAACTATAGCAACATCAATTATACAGGTATTCACTAACCTCAAGGCTGGTTCCACGTTTAAAATCAAATCCAAAGTATTTGCATTAACAGTGATCCAATTTGCTTTCAGAATTACAATTTAATTAAGAAAATGGTTTGTTGCAGGGTTGGCTAAGATATTGAAGAAGTATGATAAACGTACCGGAGGTTTGTTGCGACTACCTTTCATTCAGAAGGTATTGCAGCAGCCTTTCTTCACAACGGACCTTGTTTCAAAGCTCGTCAAAGAATGTGAGAACACAATAGATGCAGTGTTCCCAGATGTGCAGGAAGAAGGTAGAATAAAGGAAAGAGGACAAAAAGAAGCATCAATGGTGGCTTGTCAGGGAATTTTCAGGAATACCATAGCTGCTCTAGTGACCATGCAAGAAATGAGAAGAGGGAGCTCTACTTATGGTCAATTTTCTCTTCCTCCTCTCAACTTGCCAGACTCTGAGCTCATTCAGTCCTTCCAACCTAACTCTCCCATTCCCATTCTCTAGTAGAAAACAAATTGAACAAAGATTTATGGTTACAACAGAGTACACTCTTCTGTTTTCTGTTTCTTCTCTTGTATAAAAATATAGATTATCATTTGTGTTTCTTTATCAAAATAAGTTGATGACAAAAATTGTCTGATATACACATCACAAAGAGCAAAATTATATGTCTGGAATATAGAAGCATTTATCAGAACTAGCAGAAAAAAGCTTTCATTCAGTAACCACAAATATTCATGGATTGTTCGACCTTTATTCATTCCATTTTCTTGACCGGTTACAGCTTGTTCGACTAAAACCTTTATCGGATAATCTGAAAATCAAACACCTGTAACTGGGGTATTAAGTTTATTGGGGGCATCAAACAGAAGGGTTTCAGGATGATAAGTATGTCTGTTATCTGCAGCAGAAAATTGCAATACGAAGTGAAACGTAGGACTGAAATGGACAAGAACAATACCTATTTTCATGAGATACTACACCAGGATAGGAAATTCTTGATTCCATCATCATCTCAGAGTAACTATTGGAGGTGTTGAATGGAATTATGTTGTGGGTTTTAACTTTGCGCTTGGAGATATTTGATATTTCTTATTGGCAGGGATGGAATGGGATCATCATTTGGGATTTCGAGAAAATGACTCGGTTGATGTGGAAATACCAAAATGGGTAGGGCTGCAAATGATTTGGATCGAATTTGGATTGGGATATAACCAAATCGAATCCAACAAGAAATCGAGATGGATATGTAAAGTAAAACAAAGATTTTGAATTCGATCATTTTCTGGATATCCGATTCCAAATATTTGGATCCGATTTATTTAAACGGATCATATTTTCGGATCTGATTCCATCCGATTGTGTTAACCGGGATGTTTGAGCCCAGCTCAAATGAATCGGATCCAAATTTAATTATGATCAACTTTGCTGCCCTTAGAAAGGGACTTTGATCCAACTTCTAACCATCTTATTTACCAAAAACAATCCAACTTCCATACTGCCTACCCTAGAAAACCTTTTTCTCGCTCCATTCGGTTCTGTTTCGCTCCGAGTTCCCGCTCCAATGCAACGACCCAGTTTACCGCAAATGCTCTAAAACATTAGAATATGGGAAAGTTGCAGGCAATGGCGCGGGAGAGGACGTGCGCGTTCTGTCTGATTGCCTGGTCTTCCTTCCACTTCGACCACTCTCCTTCACGCGGCATGCTTCTTCCTCTTCTCAATTCTCGTTCCCTTTACTTTGTTTTAATTCGAATGGATCAAGAAACAAAGTCACATTTTTAGATTACTTGAATTTCTTGCAGGATGAAAAGGTCGTTGTATTCGAAGATATCAAGCCTTCTGCATTCATGTTAGAGTTTTGTTTTTCTTTGTTTTCCTCTGTTTTTCTTCTTTTCATGCTAGTTCTAGTTCTTGAATTTAGCATTGGATTTGTTGTATGTTTAGATGTTTGTTACATCGTTCTTATCGGAATCTTGAACTAATTTAAATTAGGTAAAAACGGTTTCTGGTGAAATATTTGATTGAGAATTTGTGTTCTGCCCACCACCTATGATCCTATAAAGTTTTTAATTGAGGAGGATTAACGATGTACCCAGATCATTGGCTTCATCTGCTACTTCTTTAGTGTTTAGAAGGAGGCAAGTTTGTTTATGCCATTATTTCTGCTAAAAAGCTGATAAACAAAGGTTTCCAATTTTCTGAAAAAATTAATAAGGAATTTTCTGTGGGAGCCTGGAGAGGAGAAGAGAKATCATAGGGTGAGTTGGGAGGTGGTCACTAGGTGTAAAAATCTAGGAGGTCTTGGGATTGGTAATTTGAAGAAAAGGAATATGGCTCTACTGGGGAAGTGGTTGTGGAGATTTTCATTGGAAATGGATAAATTGTGGACTAAGATTGTGGCTAGCATTCATGGGCTGGAAGACAATGGCTAGGATCTTGGAATCTTGGCAAGGGCTTTAGCTGCTTCTCCTTGGAAATCCATTCACAATCTGGTTCCAGTTTTCTCCCCTTGGATTAGGTATGGTCTCAACTCTAGTAACCGAATAAAATTATGGGAACAACTTTGGGTCGGGGATTCTCCTCTGAAGGACTAATTTCCTTCCTTGTATGTTCTATCAGACTTGAAAAATAAACCCATATCTTCTTTCTTGGTCCCTTCAGCCTCCACTTCTGGCTTTGGATGGAACCTAGGCCTACGTAGGGCAATTAGGGATACAGGCATGGATAGCTTGGTAACTTTGCTAGCCTACCTTGAGATTGTCTTCCTAAACCCTGCTAAGGAAGACACCAGATTTTGGACCCCTTCTAGTTCTGGTACCTTTTCTTGTGCTTCATTCTTTGAAACCTTAACTCAGCCTCCTATCCCCTTTGGGTTGTCTTTTCCGGTTAAGGAAATTTGGAGCAGGCCTATTCCTTCTCGGGTTGGTTTTTTTTGTTGGGAAATTTTCCTGGAAAGAATCAACCCTTTAGACTTACTTCAGAGAAAGAAACCCAACTATTGTCTACTTCCTAATAGATGTGCTCTTTGTAAAGCTAATGGGGAATCTGGCTACCACCTCATGGTCTCTTGTAAGGTTGCTAAATCTGTTTGGGAGTGAGTTTTCTCCCGTTTTGGGTGTTCTTGGTATCCTCCGGAGACTGTCAAAAGTTTGTTTTCTCCTTCTTTCTTCAGTTGGCCTAGGAAGCAAGGGAAGACTATGTGGAGGTGTATTAGGGCAACGGTATGTTGGTCATTGTGGGAAGAAAGAAACTCACGCATTTTTTCCGACAAGGAAAGAACATTGGAAGAATTGTTAGATCGAATTCTTTTAAGGGCTGCCCACTAGCTAAAATCTTTGGAGTTGTTTTCAGATTTTCCTGTGGATGACTTGCTAAGAAATTGGAAAGAGATTGCTTCCAATGCTAGATGCAAGAGGACTCTTTGTCTGTTTTGGTCCCCTCCCCCCTCGGGCTTTATGAAACTGAATTTTGATGGCAGTAGTGTAAGAAATTCAGGGCCCTCTGGGATTGGAAGAGTCTTTAGGAATGAGGAAAGGATTGTTATTGCTTTGTTCTCTGGCCCTATTGGAGAAGGTGACTCTCTTAGGGTTGAGATCCTTGCAGCGCTTGAAGGAATTCGAAGAGCAAAGGAATTAAATATCAGTTGTTTGATCCTGGAAGGTGGTGGTTAGTTGGTTGAAGATAGATGACAGTGGTTTGTGGAACTTTAACAATGAAAAAAAAAACAGTTCTTATGGCTGGGTAGGAACATTGAGATTCAGTACAACTGGGTGAAGAGGAGTGCCAAATCATTTGTGGATGGGTTGGCCAAGCAAGGAGTGAATAGGGAGTCTGTTTTTTGGGCTAGTTTTTAATCTTTTCTCTTTGCACTCCCTTTGTTTTCTGTTTTTGGGGAGCTAAGATATTTTATCTCCCCTTTTGTATCCATGTTCCCTCTTTTCTTTTAATTTAATGAAGTTGGTGTTATTGATAAAAAAAAAAAACAATGTTGTTGGTTATGCTAAGGGAATGAATTTGAACGTTTAGTTAAGGTGTTGGTTTTGAGATCTCAACCAGTCAGTTGACTTAACGACTTAACGTGGATAATTTTCATTTTTAGGAACATATAAGGTGGTTAGGCAAGGAACAAATCATGTCAGTCCCTCGGCAAGGAAGTATGAATAAAACAATGGATCCAGATCAAGGACTCTTTTCTGTTGGAATCTGATTCTTCTTCCAGAATGTGCATTTTTGATTGGATGGAACAAGTTGCCTCCCGGACTCAAACTCCAAATAGCAGTCAAAATTCTTTGAATCTTCTGATATTGAACATGATTTGTAAAATTCTCCCAAAGGGCATTAAGTGAGCTTGATAATATTCAAATAGGGATTTGAATGTTTTTCACAGATGTGATGATTTACCACAACCTAAATGGAGTAGGTTATAGTAGTACATGAAATTTATAATCATTATCTCATTTTATGTGGTCCTTCAGTCTGTTCTTGTTTTTTGTTCATATAGAAGGATTGGAAGAGAGAAACATGGAACTGGTCGAGCCTTTATTTGTTTTAGTATATTCTTGTTGATAGAGGAAGTATGTTGTTTTGAGTTGAATAGAGCTTTCTAAAGTTAGCCAAGGAAGAGAGACATATAAGAATCATGCAGTATTCAGGCATGCTTTTTGCAACATAACCTTGGAAGGTGAGCTCCTTTTTCAAAATTGACCTTGAAAATTACTCCACATGAGATCGTGGTTTATGTGATTTGTCATCGATTCATGGTTTGTAATCATAGGTTGAATAGAAAAACCTAAATTTAGCTCAACACCAATTCTTTGCCAATTGTCTTGAGATATTGGTTTATTAAGCTTAGGAGGTCAGATCAATCATCAATAAATATTTGATTCACTTAATTCAACTCAATTTTTGAATGCTTTTTAATGGTGAACACAGAATTATGTCAGGCTAATAATTTCCTTACTTGCAAGTAGGTTTTGCAAATTGAAAATCCAGTGGCTATGGGCAAGTTATCCTCATGGTGCCTTAAATTTTCAAATGGACTTTAGATGGTTTACTTTCCTACTTTTGGTTGAGGTCTGACCTATAGCTTTGAAAATTGGCTTTTTTGCTTTCTGCTTCAAGTGTGTTCCATTGGTTAGTTTGTCATACATAAAATAGAACCTTTTGTAGCATTTAATAGATTCATCTACTATTTTGATCAGGTCTTTCCTGAAGCTTCCTAGTTAGGTGATAGCTTTTGGACTCAACAAAGCCAAAGGTCTGTAGAAGAGATACTATAATTCCTGATAACCTCCATCTAGTTTCTAGCTTCTCAAAAAAAAAAATGTTACTAACAAAGCTGATTGAACTCTTAAAATAATATATAATATGACACTCTCCCTTCTGTGAATAAACCATATCCTCACCTAGCTTTATGGGTCTTGAGGCATTTACCTGGTTGATAATAAAATATAATAAAATTTATTGAACTAACTCTACAAAATTATTTAAGTTAAACTAACTCTACAAAATTGCTTGAGCCAAGTATATTTCATATTTGATCTAATAAATTTACCTAACATAATATATGGAATTTCATACAGTGTTACTAATCAAGTAAACTGAGAGGTTTAACTGAGTATCATTTATGGTTATATACCTTAAGTCATCAGCTAATACAACTTCTCTGAAACATGCGAAGTTTCACAACAAGTAGGATTCTTACATTTTCGTTTAGTGTATAATTATCAGCACTCTACCCTAAAACATAGGGATATCAGTAACTAGCTAGAGGATTCTTTCATTTAATAGACCAATAGGATTGTGGGCTCTTTTTAAATTTAGTTGATAACTATAAATAGGATTTGGCACATAATACAAAACCAAGTTAACTGACTTGTAAATGTTTCTGATGGATCAGTTTGCAAGTTGATCGGTCACGTAACAATGTAGGTAAGCATGGTCTCACTTAGGGGCCTTATGGGACATGAGTACATAATTCCCCCCTGCAATGTTAATGTTTTGGCTGTTATAGTGAATATTAATCTTGGCTCCACCATATTGTTTATAGTTTCTTCATCATCATTATTACTATTATTTTGCTTCTAGTTAAGTTTAATAGTTATAATTTTATTCGCACTTTTACGAACAGATAGACCATATTTATCTTTTATGTATCTGTTGTAAAAAAGGAACTTTGCTGCTCCATCTACTTGACTTAAGTTACTACCATCTTGTATCAACAATTGCTTTGGCTCCTGACCTTGTTCATGAATTAAACTCAAAGCCTTATAATTATGCTCTCTTGTGAATTGTTATTTGTTACTCTTCTTTTAGATTTATAACATGGTAAAATAGTTATTTATGGATTTTTCTTATGATGGAGTTAGGATATACCTCACCCACTTAACCTTGGGTTCTTAATGCAAATAAGACCCTTCCTAATGCCTTTAGGCTCCAAACATATGAGCTTCATGTGTTAAGGCCCAAAATGATGCCCATCACTTGACCAACAACTTAGTCCATAGTAGTCAAGGCTCAGTCACTGACTTGTGATCCAAGTATGAAGCCACTCTAGCAGGCCTTTCATTGTAGATTCTAGAGAAAGAATATTCTAGAATGTTTTGGGTTTTGTCTTTATATGTTTTACCCATTGTTTTCAACCCGCCGTTGACTTGACTGGTTGAACCATTAGAACTGTCACCTGACCATGATTCTGGGTTCGGTTCTCCTAAAACCTGGGAAATGGTAAAAAATTGTCCGGCTTAGGCGGTTGAACCGTTGACTCGTTTGACCCAATCACCAGGTCATGGGTTGCATACTAAATGTGTACGCAAAGTTTCGGAGGCTATTAACTTGCGCTCCGATGTTTGAATGGGGTGATCTTTTATTGATTTCAGTAACTTTTCGAGATCTATTTGTAGGCACCTTGCCCCACTTTTTTTTGGCGAAAAAATCCCTTTTTTGGCCACAAACCACAATTTTTAGCTTTTTTTACATATAAAAACTAAAAACTGAATTAAAAATTAGTAATTAAATATAAAATAATACTTATATTACATGTAGAATATAATTATACATTATTAATTATTTATTGACCAAATGCATGTTTATACACACACATACGGTAATGAAGTGGCATGGTTGAATTGGTGACCTGTGAACTGGAGGCAAAAATGGTTCGGCCCCTGGGTCGGTTTTTAAAAACATAGGTTTTACCTATCTGCCTATCATCAAAGTTATTATTTACCCTACCTTTTCTTTCAAACAAAACACAGCCTAAGGGGAATCCTAGTACTCCATAAGTTCATATATGAGCCTATGTAATCCATCTTTCCCAGATTAATGAAGATTTAAGTTTTGAGCTTGCAACTTGATTGCTTTCCTCAGAGGAGAGGTTTCTTTGAAATAGAGGTGAGACACTGTTATCTCCTTCCAGGATTGGTAAAACTCCTGTAGGTTGTAAAGAGGTAGTTAAACTCCATCACATATCCCCACCCTTCTTTCCTTTACATTCTTCTCTTTCCTTTTTTCTTCCCTTTCTTGTTTTTCTTCCTCTTTCTGTGCAAGTATACTACTAAAGCCAGTTACAGGTTCCTGCAAACTTGAAGCTATCTCTGCTTTAGATACTTGCCATATCAGCATATCCTTTTGGTTTGTGATATGCATATTACAAACTAATTTCTGTTGCTTGTCATTTTTTGTTCAGTGCGTCAATTAGGTTTATTTCATTTACTTTTTTTATAGGTAGGTTTATTTCATTGATTGATAACTCCCTTATGTTGACTTGGTCATTACATTTTGAAAATTGGGAGGCATAATCAGATAATTCCTGTAGAACACGTTTCAATTGTCAAAAGGCCTCCAAAGGAAAGATGGAGGTTATCTTTGGGTACCCCAAATCCTGATGGTACCAAATAATGCTTTCTTTTAAATCTTATGGTTTTTCTCACAGTTAAATGCCCAATTTTGTATACTCTCCTGTGAGTCACGTTTTGAATGTGGGGCAAACTCTACTACACAGTAATGCACCTAAATCTGTGTAGTACAGGTATTAGTTTTGGGTAGAATTTTTCTTTATCAAGTTGATGCCTTTGAGTGCTGTTGTTTTATGCTGACAGAGTCATATTGACTGGGAGCAGTTACTCTACATCCCATTTATTGAAGTAGAGAGCTCAGGATTCTAGGAATAAATTGAACTGGTATTGCTGCCTCCCCAAGTTTGATGAAAATGCATGTTATTGAAGCTGTAACCAGTCAAAATGGGTAGCTTCTGTTTCATTTCTTCTGTTTTTGTCCATGTTCATACTTCAATGATTCATCACTCCACATTGAGCATCCTTTCAAGTATTGAGAAGATATATCCTTTTCAACTCATGGATGCTGGGTGCTAAGGATTTCAGGGTTTATTACTTCTAATAATATTCAGAAAAAAATTCTAATTGAGATCTTGCAGTCATCTCCTGCTGTCCTAACCTTTCAAAGCTCATCATTTCCTGCCCACCATTTGAAGAGATGAGGAGATTTCCCCAACTTGTGGATGCTGGCTGTTGTTTCTTGTGATGACTGAGAGAGAGAGAGAGAGAGGTACGGATGATAGAAAGAAAAGCAAAACTCACTACTGGCAGCCGCCAGTCTTCTATTTAATTTAATCTTTATAAAAAGGCAAAAATACAAGTATGTCCCTGGCAGCATATCCTAGGATAAGAACACTAAGAAAAGAAAGAAAGAAAGGACTAGTAGCTGAAACTGTCCCACTAACATCAGTTACAAGGAACACTCAAGCCTTACAACACTCTCCCTCAAGTTGGGCTGAAGATGTCTATCATGCCCAATTTGTCACATAGCTCATTGTGCCGCGAACATGGAAGTCCTTTTGTGAGGACATCAGCAAGTTGTTCCTTGGAGTTGACATAAGGGATACAAATTTCTCTTTTTTCCAGTTTCTCTCTTATGAAGTGCTTATCCACCTCAATATGCTTAGTCCTCTCATGTAGGACCGGGTTGCTGGCGATGTTTATTGCWGCCTTGTTGTCACAGTAAAGAGACATAGGATTATGAACAACAACAACTCCAAGCTCCCCTAGAAGATTCTTTAGCCAAAGGACTTCAGCCACCCCATGTGCCATAGCTCTATACTCAGCTCCTGCACTTGATCTTGCTACCACACTTTGCTTCTTGCTCTTCCAGGTCACTAGATTTCCTCCCACAAATGTGCAATATCCACTAGTGGACTTTCTATCATCCACGGCTCCTGCCCAGTCAGCATCTGTAAAGACTTCTACCTTTAGGTGATTGTGTTTACTCAATAGTAGGCCTGTTCCTGGATGTTTCTTCAGGTATCTAAGGAATTTCTCTACTGCTTCCATGTGTGGCTTCTTAGGAGAGTGCATAAACTGGCTCAGAACTCCAACTGAATAGGCAATATCTGGATGGGTCATGGATAGATAAATCATCTTTCCCACTAGCCTTTGGAACTGCTTTACATCTTTCAGAGGTTCACCAATACAGTCACCTAGCTTGTGGTCCGCATCCATAGGAGTGTCTGCCGGCCTTGCACCTAACTTACCTGTATCCCGTAATAAATCAATGGTGTATTTCCTTTGAGAAACAAATATACCCCTTTTTGAACGGGCAACTTCGATCCCAAAGAAATACTTTAGGAGTCCTAGATCTTTCACTTCAAATTTGGATGCAAGGAATTGTTTCAATTTCTGTATCTCTGAACTCCAACTCCCTGTAATGATGATATCGTCTACATACACTATCAATACGGCAACCTGCTCCTGACATCTCTTCACAAAAAGTGTATGGTCAGATTGGCACTGTTGGAACCCCATCTCTTGAACTGCCATGTGAAACTT
>NW_010729110.1:2680930-2696954 GCF_000365185.1 Nelumbo nucifera | reverse complement strand
AGAAGCCACATTACCTGAAGTAGATGCAAAAGAGGTAGAGGGAGTACCAGTGACTGAGCTGTCCAATTGCCGCAATGCCCTACCATAAGATTCCAGATGCTCTCTGAAAGAATTCATTATATCCTCCTTGGGGTCAGGTTTATTAGGAGGGTTCCGGGTACTACCGGCAACCTGAGTGTCTTGGGTTGCCACATGTGCTGCACTTGTTCTTTTCACGTGACCTTTACCCTATTCTTGATTCTTTGCTGCCCACTTGGGTTTCCCGTGGATGTCCCAACAGGTGTCACGTGTATGTCGTGACCTTCTACAGTGGGTACAAAAGAGTTTATCTTTATTGTCTGCCTTCTTAGGATCACCTTTCTTCCTTGTTGGGCTGTTATTCACCGCAGCCAAGGCAACTTGTTGCTCCCCCTCGGCTGTAACCATCACACTTCGCCTGCTTTCTTCAGATTGGACAAGGGGGTATACTTCGTGTACTATAGGCAATTCTTTGCTTCCTAGAATCTGCACCCTTAATGGTTCATATACAGGGTTCTGCCCTAACAAGAAAGCAAACACTCGTTGCTGAGAGATCAGCTTCCTATAGGCCTTAGCATCATCATGGCTTGATAATGGTCCAACTCCTTCCATATGGAGGTAAGAGCTGAATAATATGAGGACAAGCTACAGTTTCCCTGTTTACAGGTAGAGGACTCAGCTTGTAGTTGGTAAATCTTGGCATAATGCCTTTGCTCAGAATAGGTACTTCTGGCCTGTTCCCAGATCTCACTGGCGGTGTCTGCCCACATAAAATTCTTCTTCACATCAGGTTCCATAGCTGTGAGGAGCCAAGACATCACCATACTGTTTTCTTGGTCCCACCTATCATGTTCAGCTGTATCACCCTTGGGTTCTTTCACCCTTCCATTGATATAACCGGCCTTACCCCTTGCTGTTACATAGAGTTTTACACTCTTGGCCCACTCCAGGTAGTTCAGACCATTCAAGGGGTAATTGGCATGGGAAAAACCATGGTTTCACCTCCCATACCTGCTGTGTTGCGGGTTGAGGTGTTCCCCGGTGAGGTTAGTTCATGACTTGCCATTGAAAATTACAACCAACCAGTCTAAATGCCACCTAACAGCACAGCCGCCACAACTAGAATGTGGCAACTCAGGGTTTACTCCTATAATGTGAGCAACAAACTATTGAATATTGCTGAGAGCACAAGAACTACTGCTGAGAATGAGAGGTCAGTCATTACAACGTCCAAACAGAACAATAAATAGTCCAGTCATCGGTTCAGCACCACCAATACAGACATTACTGTCTGTCCGAATGTGGTTCCCCCACTCTAACCATCCAATTATTCAAACTAGTAATCATATAATCAAGGCATAAGCCCTACACACCATTGGATAAAGAATACTGAGATAAACTGAAACAAAACCACACCTGTTCAGCACTAGATCAGAACCTGCTAGGGTTTCATTGCACCATCAACACCCTCCTTCGATTAGAACCACATCTGTTCAGCACTAGATCAGAACCTGCTACGGTTTCATCGCACCATCAACAACCTCCTTCGATTAGGGTTTCAGCAGACCAGCACCATCCCACGGCTAGACACAGCTAGGGTTTTTAGTAACTGTCGCATGGAGCCACTAGGGTTTCAGCAGAAGTACAGCCGCAGGACTTACTAGGGTTTCTGCAAGCACAGCCGCCAGAGAAAATTGAAAACACAAGCCGCCGCTAGGGTTTTTTGTTTTTCTCTTCTGAAACAAAAGTAGTCATGTCCAATCCCCTTTGGAAAGACTGATGCTAGGATCGTAGGTCTTCTCCAGCCCAGAAATTCCGCTCTGATACCATGTTGTTTCTTGTGATGAGAGAGAGAGAGAGAGAGAGAGAGAAAAGAGAGGTACAGATGGTAGAAAGAAAAGCATAACTCACTACTGGCAGCCGCCAGTCTTCTATTTATATTAATCTTTATAAAAAGGCAAAAATACAAGTATGCCCCTGGCGGCATAGCCTAGGATAAGAACAATAAGAAAAGAAAGAAAGAAAGGACTAGTAGCTGAAACTGTCCCACTAACATCAGTTACAAGGAACACTCAAGCCTTACAACACTGGCCTCTTGATTTCATGGAAATTACTTCTATCCCTCTCTCTAGTGGTTGGGTTGGTAAGGCTTCAATGTCATGGCAGTTCATTGGAAATATAGGACTGGATGGTATTGGTTGAATTTTCCTCCATGGAGAGGCCAGAACTAGGGATGTTCAAATTTGGATTCTGAACCAAAAACCAAACTGAACCAAATCAAATAAGCTAATTTGGTTCGGTTTATTTGGTTTGTAGTTCAGCTCAATTTGATTTTTTTAAAGATTCGCCTTTTTGGTTTTGATTCGATTTGACAAAGTTTTTAACCAAACCAGACTGAAAAGTGGATAATAAATATTAAAAATATATAATACATTCATAAATTATTATTATTTGATTTGTTAGTTCTTAAACTTACAGTGAGTTTGTCGACACTGTATCACTTGTAAAAACCAATACTTAGATTTTTTCCCCAAATGCAAGAGCCTCTCTCTCTCTCTCTAGCCCTCTGTGACTCCCTGTTGGAGACTCAAAGAGCACTCAAAAACCATTCAGCTGCTGCTACTTTCCTTTATGGTTTGCTGCCGCTTGAAGTGTGGCACAGATATGGTCTCACTCCTAGTGTTGATGGTACTCTCTCTCTCTCTCTCTCAAGTTTTCATTATGGTTTTCTGCTACTACTTTATAAGCGATGGTATTATCTTTGTTGTGTATCCTATTTTGATTATTTTTCTAGATTAGGGTATGGGTCTTGTGTGGCTCTTTGTTCTGTGTCCTAATGCTGACTGGGTTTTTGTGTGTTTAGACTTTACTCGTTCTAAAAAATAAATTTGGTGATTAACAGCCAATATTGCCATTGTCAATCTGTTCCCATCAATTATAGAATTTGAAGCCACATTCCACATGATTTATTGTTGCCAAACTGTTTTGAAACCGAACCAAACCAATTTAAATTTGGTTTAGTTTTGATACTGAATTCAGTTTGGTATGGTTTAAGAAATGGTCAAACTGAAATGTCAGTTAAGTTCGAAATTTCTATTCAAACTGAAATGAACCATCTGAATCACACCCCTAGCCGGAACAATATGTCCCTTCGGTGGTTCCATATGAAACGCTGATACAACCAGTGTTATATGGAGTCTCTTAAATGGAAAAAAAATGTATGAATTGGACATGCGTCAATTCCAGCATCTAAGGACGCTTCTACATGTGGTATTCCTCCTTCACCTTGCATCTTTGACATAAGTAATTAAATATATCTTATATACATAATGGTTTCCATTTTCTCTTATTGAATGTTTCTAGGTGACAGATTAACCATTGGATTTACTTGCACAATATTATACAAGTATATAATGAAAGAATTCACAAGATATGGAAGTTTTTTAATAGTAAAATTTGATTTTGGATGTGCCCCTGAGTCCATGTCAGACTCCTAGACACGGTATTGGATTCCAATTCTCTTGGCTGTCAATTCAATACTGGATTCATCTGAGGCAGAGGTACTTACTGCCTTACTGGAACTCAAATTGCCAGGGGATTGCTGTTTAGCTCTTCACAAAGTGAAAAGGATTCATCCAATGCTATTAGATGCAGTAGGAAGAGGCTACGGGGCTTGCTGAGCATCTGGCTTAAGGCAGGGAAGATTCTTTCATGCTCTTCAGGTTAGGTTTGATGATTTCTAGAGGAACTTGACCCTATTTCAGATATATTGGCTAGGTCAGGTGTTATATCTTCACATTCATATCCATGATTTAAAGTATTGACATGTGCTGGCTGATACAGTCTGATATGTATTGGTTTTTGGCTATACTGACATGTGGCATAGGTGGAGTGGCCCAGTATTGTTGTGATTATAATTTTACTGATCCATGCCAGGTGCCCGCCTATATTAGCTGAGATCGGATCCAGTAGGCACACTATTGTGAGCACATTCAGTAAGCATTCAATAAATATTCTCACAGCTGTATTAGAATTTTGTTTAAATCATTTGAAGGGTAGGCTGAGGTATTTTATGGGACAGGTGTCACAAAATTTCCCGAGTGCTTATTCAGTGTGCTTACCTGATCCGAGCTCAGAGCTCATATTAGCCTGTATCAGCAAGGTATCCATGTTTATTGGTCACTTTGTGCTCATGTAGACCGAGCTCATATTAGCCTGTATCAGCTATGTACTCATGTCAAAACAGACCGATGCATGGCTAATACAGGCTGATAACAAGCCCATTAAGTTTTGTATTTTACTATATTGATTACCTCATTCATTGTCCATTAATCTTTGTTTGCTTATTTATTTAGTAAGGCAACTCATTTGGTTAATTGGTTGCAACTTTTTAGTCCATTAAATTTGAATGCAATTTTCATATTTGAATAAAATCAAAATTTTAAGGCTCAGTTTGGAAAGAGTACAAATACAAATATGTATGGTGCAAATACAAGTTTAGTACTGTAAATATTTGTACTCTTTCCAAACTAGGGCCTGTTTATTTGCTCTGAAGTCTAACATCTGAGAGTACAATAGTTGCATTAAGTGGTATATTGGTGTTGGTGAAATTTTCTTTCCTCTGAACTTTGAATGCAGAGAATGTTGTTTTGAATTCTGAAAATTATCAAATATCCATTTTGACCCCATATATGAGAGTTTTTGTTTGTCTTTTTGGGGGTATCATTAGAAAACAAAAAGTTGTATGGTTGCACTTTAAGAGATAAGAGATAAGGGGAAACGAACAACCATTTTTCTCTTAAACTTAAAAGATTCATTTTAAGAGATAAGAGTTAAGAGGAAACAAACAGGCCCTTTCAAATGCATTTGAGTGAATCACAATATACATAACAATGTATTGTCAACAAGACTTATAACCCAAGTTTCCCGCATGACTTGCTAGAGTTGTCACCATCAAGTTACATCATGTTATGATAATCAGGCTTTAAGTGAACTTAAAAACAACATATTTCACTAAATATTGGTTTAATTTGATGTTCTAATCTAATGACCTAATTTTTCTATTATACATGCATACTTTTGTTGTTGCAAAGTGTATCTAGATGCATGCCTTAAAATTGTATTTCTTTCTTATAATCCATTTATGATTAAACTTTATTCATACACTTTTGGAGGTGTTATTTTTTTTTGGATTTTGAGAGGGGGGAAAGTTGGTCAATGGAATTTTGATTCCCATTGACCAAGAAACACATGTTTTTTCAGATTTATGTGGGGACTAGGGAAAGTTTATTTTCCTGGGTATCACTTACCCGAATTAGTGATACTCATCTCCTAGGTGGGTAAAATAATTTTCCCACCTAGGAGGGAAAGTTGCCAATACTTGAATGAGACAAAAATGCCCCTTTTAATAATAAATTTTTATGGTTAAAATGGTTATTACTTTATTTACATGGGAAATAAAAGAACATGGGTAAATGCACTTATAGACAAATCCTATTTTTTAACCTTTTTTTTTTTGCATTAACTGACAATCATGATTATCCATTCAAGCATCTCCTGTTCTTTTCTTTTCTTTCTTTCTTTTTTTTTTTTTTGAAAAAAAAAGGTGGCGAATATAATCAAAAGAGGGAGAACAAAGACAAGAGAGGCTAAACAAAAAAGGGCTTTGATAAAAAAAATATCCAAGACTGTTCAAGACAAATTTAAGCTGTTAGTCTTCAAAGGCATCTGAGACCCTCAGAGACAAACGTTTATCAAATCTGAGACCCTCAAGGACTTGTACTTGGTCTTCAAAAGCATCCCTAGCAGTGTCTGGACCACTAAAATCCCAGATCTGAAAACCGTCAACTCTCAATATAACTCATCCACTTCCAGTCATAATAACCCCAGAATGTCTTTTAGACTTCCATCAAACTGCAGGATGAAATCAGTGGGAGGTCTAGCATCTAGGGGATAAAGAGAGAGGGGGCTGGAGAATTAAGGGAGAGGACCTTAGAACTTCCAGGAGATTTCTCTTCAGAATTAGCTGAGAGCATCCAAGAAAATCAAGTATCAAGTCATTAGTCATGTATCTAGAAAAGGAAGATCATGTACTCTTTTTAACCAGATGGTAGCACAGTTTCGAAACTTCTCCCAACGAGCCACTACAGCCGCACGTTGGGAACACGAGGGGATGTTCCTGATGTGTGGTTAAGGTGGTTTTTTTCAAGCGTTTGCTGGTAACAGATGTGGTTTCTTGTATATGAATGACACATTACTCAATAAAAGGGCCCGGTGTTTCCGCCACTGGTTGTCCTGATTGCCGATGTTGCTGCTCGAGTATCAGTGCTACTCCCCTGGATTTTTTTTTTTGTTTTTATAAATTACAGTTGTTCTCAAAATGCATTTTAAATTTAGAAATATGGCACTTATGCTCGAATTCAGCTTCGATCAGTACAATGTCCGCCCATTCAAACAGAATATGCAAGGCCGGGAGAGACTGTTGAAACGGTGTGAGCACGGGCTCTATGCTCTTCTACTTGGTGAATTGTATTTAATTGTCAGACCATTGTGTTGATTTCCGTCGTCTCGAGTTTCCACGTACCTTATTTAACCTCTCTTAAAAGCAAGTTCCTGATACACAACTATCAAAGCACCCTTATTTTCAGAGAGCACCAAGTAATTATTAATATATAATAATGGGAAGAAGAGAAAGATGCATCTTAGTGCCTTTGCAAAAGCAATGTTAGCAATGTTTAGATTAGAACAAATATATATTAACTATAATGCAGGAGCGTAGGTTACCATTTCTGTCCATTGCTTTGCATTTTGATTTTTTAATAGAATGGCAATTGGCCAACATGCCTTTATTTCTCCTCGTTCGAGCTGGCATTTCAGACTAGGACTGATGAAATGGGTCCGTTTTGGTGGAAGTTTACAAGTGAAAAAGGTTTGCTTAGTGGTTCTGTTCTGTCTTCTGAGTTCAGTTGATGTGCAGGCAGCGGAATTTGGAACGCCGTTTGGTGGCACATCAAGCGCACAAGTGAAGAAATTTGGCGTTGCTCCCCCAAATTGGTACTGGCCTGAGCCTCTAGCATCTAGGCCGCACAGAGCGTGTCGAGTCCGGATATGCTCCCAAGTCCCAACACACGTCTTGCGATTGGGATCCGGTGAGCAGCAATATCGACGCACATTTAGGATGATGGCTTAGATGCTACATGCTAGGGGACTAGCCTCAGGGATCGGCCTATGTAGATTGCACCAATAAATTCAGAATTCATCAGTAGCATACGCGTCCTGAAATGCACGGCCGAGGTGAATAATTTATGGGGAAAAGTATTGTGTAGGTTACTGCAGAGTTATGAATATGAATTACAGTCTCCTAAAGTCTATTAGTAATCTCTATAAATCACATCTTACCTGTAGATTTGACATCAATTCATCGGATTCATCACCCTTGTACAGAAGGGCTAAAGAATTCTGAATTGGATTAATCAGTCATTCTCGTAAAGTTATGTGAGAGTGAAATCCTTTTCAATATTGGTGGATGACCATGTCGTCCAGGTAGATAGGTTAACTTTAACAGGGTTTTGGCCGTTAGTTGGGTATGTTGTTGAATCAAGGTACAAAACGATAAAAGTTAAATTAAACCCTATCAACCCTCCTTCCCCTTTTCTACTTTTCTCTTACTGTCGGTGAATGCACCACACTGGCCATCATCCATAGGTGGCAAGAGCTCTAGCGATATGCATTTCTTCTTCTTCTTCTTCTTACAAAGGTGTTCTTGGTTCTTTATTTGGACAGATCAAAGGTGACCCCGAACCTCAAATTGGTGCAGCTTCCAAGCTCTGATGCCATTTAATACATTTTCCGACAAGTCAAGTACTTGTAGCCTACTTAAATTGCCAATGCTCCAAGGGATCACTCCTGTCAAGTGATTGTTGCTCAAGTTAAACTTGAATAACCTGTTTAAATCTCCTAATTCTGCTGGAATTTACCCCCTCAGGTCATTTGAAGACAGAACTTAGGTCCCCTAATGTTGTGTTTGGTTTGAAGGAAAAAGTAGAGAAAGAAAGGGAAAGGTAAGAAAACATTCACAAACCTTGTATATGTTTCCTGACCTTTCCCTACCTTTTCCTTCAAACCAAACATAGCCTAATTGTGTTAACTTCCCAAGCTTGGTTGGAATCTCACCATAGGGGAGAGCTCACTAAACCACTGTTTTCAAAACCGGACCGGACCGGATGGTCGGACTGGAAAAACCGGGAACTGGTCACCTTCCGTTTTCCTCCAAAACCGCTTTTCCTCCAAATCCATTGATTTTGGTCAACAAACTGTTGAACCGAACGGTTAACCATTTGAACCGTTCAAACCGTTTTGACTGTTTTCCTTTTTTTTTGTCAGAATGGGCCGACCGGGCCGTTTGAACCGATAACGGGACCCCGGTTCGGTTTTAAAAACGATGCACTAGACAACTGATTACCGATGAGATCTATGTACAAAAAATTTGGGTGTATTCCGAATGCCTTTGATATGTTCCCAGTGAGCTGGTTTCCATCAAACATAACTCTAACTAGTTGTGAGCAATTGCGCAAGCGATCAGGTAATGGCCCTGTGAAATGGTTGTTGTTGATTGACAAATGGTAGAGTGAAAAGCCATTACATAATTCCAACGGTAACTAACCGGAAAAGCTGTTGTTGGAAAAGCTAACATAAGCCAAATTACTAGGCTGTCCAAATTCTTTTGGAATGCTACTCGATAAATTGTTGGTAAACAAGAGCGTCTCAAGATATTCAAGGCGGGAGATGGTGTCTGGCACCTCACCCTGCAATTGATTCTTGTTGAGATCAAGCGTCCGTAATGATGACATGTTATCAAATATCAATCTTCGGTGGAATCGTTCCAGTCAAATTGTTGTAGAAAAGCTGTAAGAAATCAAGCTTTGATAGATTTCCAATTGTGTGAGGTATAGGACCTATGAGAGCATTCACCGATAGGTCTAGTTGCTGCAAGTTTTTCAGGTTTCCAATCTCTGGGGGTATCACACCTGAGAAGTGATTATTGTAGAGGAAGAGGATAGTGAGATATGTCAATCTACCGATCTTAGGAGGAATTTTTCCTGTAAAGTTATTGTTCTGGAGTTGCAAAGAGGTCAACTGCGTCTAGTTTGTAGCGAAGTAAGGGTGGATCGAAGGTGACCCCGAACCTCAGTTGCTTCTTACAAAACTGTCATGGATGGTTCGGGGTCACCTTCGATCTGTCCAAACAGAGAACCAGGAACACCTTTGTAAGAAAGAAGAAGAAGAAGAGCGTACCGTCGGAGCTCTTACAGCCGATGGATGATGGCCGGTGTGGGATAGAGGGTTCGGTGGCGGAGAAAAGAGAAAAGCAGAAAAAGGGGAAAGAGGGTTCAAACTGTGGAGGGTTTAATTTAATTTTTATCGTTTTGTTCCTTGGTTCAACCGCATACCCAACTAATGGCCAAAACCCTGTTAAAGTTAGCCCATCTATACTGGACGATGTGGTCTTCCCTCATTGGCGGGTTCACGTGTTTTGTGAACCCATGGGTTCATGGAACACGGACTCGGTGGACTGATATTTCAGAAAAGCTTTTTGAATCTTGGGTCAAGATATCGTAGATGTTTGGTATCGATGCCGTTTTGGAAGAAAATGGCACTAGGTGCTATATCAGAAAAAAGCGGTGCTTCAAAAAACAACATCTTATTTTATACTATTTTTTATAAAAAAAGTTCATTTAGACTATGCCTTGTAAATCAAGAAAGTGTGGTATGAAACAACACCAAATTTGATGTTTTCTTATAGAACATCTCGTTGCTGCCAGTGGTATAATGTTGTGCCATCAATGTACTTCATCTTGGACGTTAGATATTATGACTAATGCTGAAAATAGTTCTACACTGATATCAAATAAAATCAATATTGATTTCCCGGAAAACAGCCTATGTGGCAGTATCACTTCTAAATAAAAAATAAGCATTGTTTTCTAAAAAAATGATACTTACAACTCACACAAGTCCAATATGGCTTTGATGTTCCCAGCACTGATGCCAAATACCTACATCATCGTACGAATATTGATATCGAAGGTTTTTGGGTACAAAATGGATATTGAAGTTTTGCAGCCAGGATCCAGGTCCCAATGTAATAGCCCGCTAGATGATCCATTCCATCGGCAGGCCAAGACCATGACTCACTGGGATGTGATTAGCTTTAAGACAACTCCCTTTCTATTGGATTAGGATTTCATGTCTTCCTCCATCTTTAACATACGTTATTCTTCAATTTGGGTTCCAACAACCACTTTGTATCCATGCTGGGTCCTGTATGTCCTTGCAAGAAGCAGCAGCCATGCTGCTATCTGCTATTCTGCTCTGTATTCATCCAATGACATACCTTCTGACAGTACCATCTCATTATTGATCTTGGATAAGAATCATCCAGGGTTGATGACAAGAGCTCCAGTCCTGTTGTATGGCCATAATCCATGTTTTCCCACCATTCTTTTGTCTTTTCCAGTTAACGCACGGACAAAAACAGTAGGCTGTCTACTCCACGGGACGAGATGGAGTTTTCTAAAAAGCTTTGAATCAATTTTTTTTTAAGAAGATGAACCGGTGGAGATGGGATTCAGTCAGTGCAAGGCCCGTTTAAACAGTGCTCGAACAGTTTTTACAGTCTTGCATTGAGAATATCTCCGTACTTTATTTTATGGGGAGATATTCTCAAATGCAAGGTTATGATGGTTGTTTGAACGGATTTTGCTCTGACAAAATCGGGTGCAACTTCCCCTTAGGTCACTCTCGTAAACAAATGTTTTTCTACCAAATTCACACTATAAAATAAGAAGCTAATACTAACATTTAGTTTACTTTTATCATAGTTTGGTAGTCAACCTGCCGAGCAGCTGGCACATATAACATTGAAAACGACTCACGTAAGACGAGACACCATGAACATGAATGAATGAATGAATGAACTTTCCTCCTTTGGGTATGTGAACCGTGATATCCATCTCTCTCTCTCTCCATGCTTTCCCATGCTCTATGAGCTTGTCTTCACCGTTGTTTTAGTCAAGGCAGAGAGAAGAGATGACGTCGTTTTCAAGTCTCGCCTGCCTACGTCTACGTGAGCCTTTATTGGTTCCAGAGCTACAGCTGTGTATGCATGGACAATTTCACCAAAAATATCATTAAAAAACCCCTGTTATGGTTTTGTTGTTGGCCACTCGTGTCCTTGTGGCTCGTCTGTAGGTAGGCAGGTCACGACAATCTCTGTCCAAATCCCCATGAAAGGAAGATACCTACTCTTTCTAGGCCCACATCAGACTGCCACTTCGGCACGAAGCACAACGCGTCAATTTGACACGCGGCTGCATTGTAGTAAGCGGCTTTGTTTTCAAACAGCTGGCAATAGCAGAGCTGGAAAATTGTTGGGAAACCCTTCTTTTTTTTTTGGGTTTCTTTTGGTAGCTTGGAGAATTAGAAAACCCGAAGCTGAAAGCAGATTGTCTTCTTCCTTCTAATTCTGTATGACTATAATGCCCATCTGTTCTTTTTTCCATATACGAACGAACTTTGATTCCTAGCCGCTTCTTGTCATCATTCCCTGTAAGGGTGTTTTCGTCTATAAAATTTGATTTTGAAACATGAAAGGGAGGCCACTCTAGCTGGATTTGACAAGACTGTAACCCCAAAAATTTCCATTTCTCGGAGACGCCCAAAGGAGATAAACTCAAGACTAGAAGATTCCCCCCCTGAACAATCATGACCGTTTGATGTACTTGAATATCAATCACACACGTTAACAGATTTTTAAAAATTCGTGGTTGTCGTTTTCAGGATGGCTCCATTAGGGAATTGTGGAATCAAATGGACAGTCTGAAACAAGGGGACCAGCTACCAATGCGAGAGAGGGTACGCATTTCTGTAGTCTACATGAGTTACGTTGCGCCTCATCGAATCCATCCTCAAGCGGGCTTCAAAAGCCAACCAATTTGAATTGTATACATGGCAGTCTAGCCGAGGCTGAGCCCTTAGCAACATAGCATGGTGGAGTTGCCACTTCTAATTCTAATATGCGCCGCAGGAGCCAACCACCTCTTTAGAGACTTTAGTCCACGACCAATCACCAAATACCAAACAGATGTCCCCCTCTCCCATTCCCAACTCCTCCATTAAATAGACGTTCGAGACTTCGAGTGATTTATTAGTGTTATTTTATTATAAATTTACTTTCATTGAGAGATGAGATGATAAGTGATAACTCTCACTCTCTCTCTCTCTCTCTTTCACGGTCTATATGTGGTCTATGTAAGCAGTCTACGCTTCACTTCGCTTTATTGCTCATAAAAGCCTCAACCAGAAGCTTCGTCTTAGTTCTTTCGAGTGTCACCCACCTCTGATCTCTGAACGCCTCCCTCTCTTTTCATTCCTGTTCTCCGTTCATGGCTTCCTTCATTTCATTACTCTTCTTCGCAATAGCTATTGAGCACCTATCTCTTTCGTCCTCACAAATTGTTCTGCCTCTCACGCACTCACTCTCAGAAACCGAATTCAATCACACCCACAACCTTCTCAAGGCCGCCTCTGTTCGCTCCACCACCAGGTTCCGTCACCATCACCGGCACCACCAGAATCAGCGTCAAATCTCTCTACCCCTTTCTCCAGGTAGCGACTATACTCTGTCCTTCTCCCTCGGTTCCAACCCAACTCAAACCATCTCTCTTTACATGGACACTGGAAGCGACCTTGTCTGGTTTCCTTGCGCACCATTCGAATGCATACTCTGCGAAGACAAATACGACACCACCGTTACTGCGGACGCCACTCCTCCTAATGTCTCCTCTGCCTCTCGCGTCTCCTGCAACTCCCCTGCCTGCTCCGCGGTCCATTCATCCCTCCCGTCTTCCGACCTCTGCGCTATTGCTCGATGCCCATTAGAAACTATTGAGACTTCCGATTGCTCCTCCTTCTCTTGCCCTCCTTTCTACTATGCTTATGGCGATGGAAGTCTGATTGCTCGTTTGTACCGTGATAGCTTCTCAATCCCTTACTCGTCTCCATCGCTTCATCTACCAAATTTCACATTCGGCTGCGCTCACACCGCACTTGCCGAACCAATAGGCGTTGCCGGCTTCGGCCAAGGCATCCTCTCTCTGCCTGCCCAACTCGCTCACGTCTCTCCCCAACTCGGTAGCCAATTCTCCTACTGTTTAATATCTCATTCGTTCGATGTTAATCGCATTCGTCGACCGAGCCCGCTTATTCTTGGTCGTTATCAGAAAGAGAAAAGGTCCGGCAACGAAGGTGGTGATGGCGAATTTCTATACACGCCGATGCTTGACAACCCGAAACATCCATACTTTTACTGTGTTGGGCTGGAAGCGGTCTCCGTAGGCAGTACTCGTATTCCGGCGTCGCAGAGCTTAAAACGAGTAAACAGGGAGGGGAATGGCGGAATGGTGGTTGACTCTGGCACGACGTTTACTATGCTCCCAGCCGGGTTGTATAAAACAATGGTGGCCGAGTTCGACCACCGAGTCGGACAAGTATATGAGCGGGCAACTGTGGTCGAGGATCAGACGGGACTCGGTCCGTGTTATTACTACGATGACTCGGTTGACAAGTTCCCCAAGGTGCCTAAACTAGTGTTCCATTTTGTTGGCAATGCGAGCGTGGTTCTGCCCAGTCGAAATTACTTCTTTGGGCTCACCAACGGTGGTGACGGAGGGGGAAAGAAAAGAAAAGCGGGTTGTTTGATGGTGATGAACGGTGGAGATGACGCGGAATCGGGCGGGCCCGCAGCTACGTTGGGCAATTATCAGCAGCAGGGGTTTGAGGTGGTGTATGACCTGGAGAAGCGAAGAGTTGGGTTTGCGAGGAAACAATGCGCATCTTTGTGGCAGACTTTGAACCGTGGCTAACGTGCACCGCTCGTCGAGCCGCTGCCGCCGGGAGTTGACTTTTTTATTTGGGTCAGAGAGAGATTGGGGGGAGAGGATCTTTGACCTCATTGCACGTGGAGTCTCCTGAGTGGACCGGATCTGAAATAAGTTTCAATGTAAATTTGTGTACAAAATATAATTAATTTTAAGCGTTAATTCATGGTTTGTAAAGAATGATAGTTGAAAGCAAATAATGAAGCACAATACCTGTTTCAGTCATCTCATCCGTAATATGATCCATGGAGCTTACTTAATCTCTACCATTAGATCACTGGGAACACTATCATTAAATCACTTCAATCTCTACCATTCATTTATGGCCTTTCTTGCGAAGTTTTTGAAATTTGAAGGTCCGATCTCCGATGGCCACTGATGACAAGTCATTCGATCGGGTTAATTAAGGCCTTGGATTTATCGGACTTTAGTACACGGTATACATTGTGACAAAGCATGCAGGCTTGTACGAAGACTCGAATGCCAGGAACAATCACCTCTATTGACATATGTGACTTGGCCAGTTGGGTTCAAGAGAAGCGCAGACAAGTTGCCATCTTGCCACCATGCGGAGATGTAATTGCCAATGGAGTGGTGGGTGGTAGCATTTGGTTGGGTCGGGTTGGCGGGTTGGATCAGCAAATTCGAAGTTTTGTAAATCGGATTACCCGGGGGAGGTAATATGTCCCGTCCAAGGTCCATCCAACTGCTGCAGCAAGTGGTGGACGTGCTTGGGTCAACTCAAACAATGAAGAGCAGCTGGAGTGCGTGGACCCGGGGGAGGTCAGTGCTGGTGGGACCGGAACAGCTGTTTCACCAAAACAAGTCCAAGAACCAAGGATGAAGCGCCCCAGGAAACGTCTCCCTGGAAAATAAACTCCACTAGCCACAGAGTTTTCGGGTTTGAGCGGAGGCTGATGGGGGCTGATAAACTGTATCTAGATCTATATAGGCAGGGCTGTGGTCCCTCTCGAAGATTCCCAAGCAACGGTTTCTTCAGAAAGTGTATTTGACATGGCTGCATTGCTTTTACGTGGCAAGTTTAAGCAGCGTAAAGGTCAATTCATCACAACCATAAAGCGCAGACATCCCAACAAACCCTCCTAATTTGTGGATCAAAAGTGTATGATATCAATCTCTCCAATAAGGTAACTGGATCATGAATCCATCGCGATCACTTTCCCTTTCCCTGAATCCTCTCCACCATAAAAGATTAAACAATCCACCAGATTATACATAATTGCGAGAAGCTTAGTGCTTAGATGATTTTACCAGGTAGGAGTAGGAGTGGTCCCACTCCCACCATAATCCATAAATTGATGTTCCCTTACAATATCAATGCTTCTTTCTCAATTTTCACTTTGTATTTGTGGATCACTTTGGGTGGGTGATAGCCTGAGAGGGATCTTGGGCTTCATTGTACTTTATAGCCTGGGTCTAGGCATCTGACTTTATTTAGTGGACCCGCCGGCCTTCACTACTTTACGTCCACCAATCAGAGTTGGGGCTACGTTCATGCGATGCGTAATATACACTTATTCTTTTCCTCTTCTCCACGGTTACGATTGGTCGAGCCGTTAAACCAGTGGCTAATCAAGCTCAGGCCACGAAGGATCAGAATTCAGATAAGGCTGATAAGCAATTTAAGCAACACGTGTTAGAATCCTCCTAATAGGCAAATACGCGCCGTGAAATCCTTGGAGCTTACGTCACGGTGTCCTCAAATTTCAAACCCCTGCTTGAAGGTTTGCATGTCTGAACATTGAAGTTAGCTGTCACCTTCTAGACTCTTCTCCTCGCGCCTCACGTGCCATGCAAGCGACTCTTCTCCCCTACCTCGTGTAATAACTAATAACAAGACAGGTGGCACTGTCCAGGTGAAACCGGAATGATTAGAAGCTATGTTTAATCAAGGAACCTAAAAAGTCCAAATACACTTTTTCAGAGCGATTCTGTTTAAATCAAAGGCTGGAAAGCTGAAGGAAAGGGAACGGGATCTGCTCCTCACACATGGGCGCCTTAGGCACATCCACAAAAAACTGACAATTAATCGAACTGATTATTATATA
>NW_010729110.1:2666547-2680895 GCF_000365185.1 Nelumbo nucifera | reverse complement strand
ATATATATATATATATATATATATATATATATATATATATATATATATATTTCTAGTATTATATATATATATATATATAGTTTTTTATAACAAATATTATAAATAATAAAAAATCAAAAAATCAACAAATCACACCGATAATTAATTGAATCGGTCAATTATCCATCAGCTTCTATTCAGTTTCGATTACTAATTTTCCAAAATCAGAAAATCTCAATTCGTTTTAAAAAATTAGCTCACGATTTAGTTAACCAAACCGTGAACACCTTAGGGTTATCGTCATTACTCGTTAGGAGCTTTCGCTTCTAATGAACTAAACGTCTTTAATATATGATCTAATGGCCAAAATCAACCCATTGCCGTATCTAGGCAGGCCTATGTATGAGTCAAGGTTCTTGTTTGGCATCAATCATTCTATCATGGATCACTTCAATATTTTAAACACATGGATAATCGAGCCACACCTATTGACCTTTGCCCCCTCCCTCTTTTAACTACGAACCGTCTGATGTATCACAAGTTAACATGGATTCTTCTCCCAATTTTTCTTTTGTTTTTCTTTTTCCCGCAAAGCCAACCTGTCATGTGAACCTTTATGCTAACGAACTACAAACTTTATCCATTGGAAGTGTTTGGTTTTGTCTTCAAGTCCATAAACAAGTCATGGAGAGTGGGTAAGACAAGCAAATCTCGCACAAGATGGATCAGATCGTGGCAGTGGATATGGGCTTTGAATATTATTTACACGGTAAACATCTTGTGGATAGGCCCAAAAAGTTTGAATAGTTTGAACTTTGAATGGGGTTTCTGTTTCCTTGTTCAATATTTACTTTGATTGATGGAGAAGGTACCTAGTACCTACTACCTACGTTTGGTCCATGAACTCATTAAGTATCATATCCGATATTATATTAGACGAATGGGATATAGATATAGATACGTTTTGGAAACCTATGAATAAGGACAAAAAATATAAATGCATTGAAAAATGCATATAAATTTTATAAATATATTAATAAAATTATTTTTAAGATTAAAATAATCATAATTAATGTATAAAATATTCTAAAGGCATATGTAAAGAAATATATTATAATTAATATAGCGGGATGCATATAAATCATAAAATTTTATTGATAATGTATCAATCAAGAATCCTAAAACATATTATATATATATATATATATTTACAAATTAATACATGCATAAAGCTATTATTATGTTATTTTCTACTGAATTTCAAGGCACAAAAAAAATGCAACTATTATATTGATTATTTTCTATTTTTCTATTTTTTATTTTTAATATTAATTGAAAGTCAACTAAAAATTAATTCTCAAATGTTTAGTTAACAACATTTTTATTTTTGTAAATAATAGACATGCTACTATAAAATGTAATTAAAATATTAATTAAAAATTTATAAAAATATATAATATTAACTTAAAATATATCAAATATATTAAATTTTCTAGGATATACATCATATGCAAGTTCATAATTTTTAACTACTAAAATAATTATTCCATTATATTTTTATTTCCATATGTTTTGAGATAAAAAATCACTTTTTGATATAAATGTAGATTAGTGGATTTGACAAATTCAATTTATATTATATTCTTGAGGTTTATGTAAATAATATATATATGCTTTTACTTAGTTCAAATTAAAATATTAATCAATAATTTATAAAATTTTAAGATACATATCATGTTCAAATTTATAAATATTAAGTGCAAAAATAATTATTCTATTATTAATATCTTTATTCATATAAGTTTCTTGAGATTAAACAATTTTTTATATAAATATGGGTTTAAGAAATTATTTATTCTATTAATTTATAAAATATTATTTTGAAAATTGTTTTTTATTTGTCTGCATTACATGTGGACACAAGAATTGAAAAACTATTATTTTATTTCATTTATTTTCATAAGATGAAAGGTGGCCTAGTGGATCAAGGGCATGGATAAGGCTTCAATGCTAAGTGATTTTGTGTTTGAAGCAATTTAGTCACATTTTTTTACAAATAAATGCGCGAAAAAACACGTTGATGTGTATCGTTCCAATACATGTGATTTAGGGGATACGGATTTAATTGTAGCGTATCCCATACAATACGATACATCCCGTATCGGACATATCGTATACGAGGCATATTGTATCAATATATTAAATCATTGATTACACCATCATAAGTATTAACCATTAACCAAGAAGAGTTTCTATCGCTTGCACATCCGATTGGCCCCATTGTTTTGAGACTAGTCTAGTTTATGTAAGGCTGGGCTCGGGTTGACCTTGACTTAGGCTACATTTGGTATTCTTTATTTTAATTTAAGGACTTATATCTTTTTTATTGTTAAAATACCTTTATGAACACTGAGTTTTTAATTACAAAAGGGAGATAAATCCTTAAAATAAAGAATGCCAAATGCAGTCTTAGACTTGATCCATTTCCATTCGATCCATTCCTTTGAGTAGGGGTGTCTATTGGATTGGATTTGGTCCAATCCGATCCAGTCCAATGTGAGTCCATTATAAATGGACCAGGTCCAATCCAATCCAATGAATGTTTTGGACCAATTTGGACCAGTCCGATTTAATGTTTGGATCTCTGTTCAAATTCATTTCGATTTAGATTGGTTTCAACTCAAACCCAGTCCATTGACACATATATTCTTATCTTATATAAATTTATTATAGATGAATCAGGTCCAATCCAATCTAATAAATATTTTGGACCGAATTGATCCAATCAGATAAATCTTATTGGTCCATCCAATCTGTCCAAATTTATTTTTCAAAACCGACCCATTGACACCCTTACATTTGAGAGCTCAAGCGAAACGGGGAGGGATTGTGTGATCAACCACCTACACCAATCAAGAATCAGACATTTTAAATAATTAGTTGATTAAAACTTTGATGGGGATTATGTTCGAGGTGGCCGGGTTAAACTCTCAAGTCTCAACCAAATCTGGGGCAACGCGGAAAAAGAAAAATATGTTTGTCTTAAACTAAATCAAGTTTCCTAAAGTAATATATTCATGTTGATTTAATTCTAATATTAAGTAGGCCATAAAGCATTAAAGCTAGTGTCCTTAGCTTTTTGTCGGGACACTAATTTTCAATGCCTTTGGCCTTGTCATTCGCTCTTCTGGGATGAGCAGAATATCTCAAAACTGTGGATTCATGTACAATTATTAGTATTTCCCAAGGTTCACTTTTAAGACGGCCCTGAAATCTTTGATAATTCCTCTGGGAATTCCTAGGCTAGTGTATAGTTTGAAAGAAAATAAAAGAAAAACTGATGACCCGTTTGATTCATAGGAAAAGGGGTATGAAATTGGAATCTGAATTCTGATTCCAACTGTTTAATTGGGTGAATGGTCATTCATTTTCTCTTCTTTGAAAATGAAATTTCATTTCAACTGATTTTAATTCCCATTCTGATTCCCATCTGAACCAAATAAATAGACCATTCTAATCTGACTATAAACCAAATGTATCCCGAAAGTTGAGAGATTTTTTTTAAAGAATTTTGCAAAAATCTTTAAGTACTTTTCCTCAACTTTTTTATTTCTTTCTTATTTTCTATCAAATCAATCTTTAAGTAATTTCCCTCAACATTTTATTTCTCTTTTATTTTCTATCAAATCAAACATTCACAATTCTTTTCCAAAATATTAATGATAAGATAAAAATAAAATCAAGTAAAGGGAAAGTTTATTGCTTGAAGAAGGAAAGTAATATCTGGTTGATTTACTTTGTCTTTTTCTGACTTAAAGGAATTCGGTTGCTTGCTTAATGAGATGCGATACTAAGTAGACTGATGTATGACTTTTCTCCTCCTTTTATGAAACATCAATTTTTCTTGAGAAGATTAAGTCAATTTGCCTACGATAGGCTGGGCTTTTTATTAAGGGTAAAATACAAAAACCTTCCCTTAAGTTTCTGACAATCATAAAAACCTCCCCTATAGTTTAACTTTAGCAAAAATCTCCTTTCTATTTAAAAAAAATGACAAAAACCTCACTTTCGTCAATGACCAAGACGAAAAATGTTAAACTGATGATAATTTTTTTCAAAATACCTATTTTACCCCTCCGGCTGCAATGCATGGCACAACCATGAGTTCTCTCTATGCAGTGGCGATCTATCTCAACCATTTCTCCGACGAGATCCCGGCATCACTTGAGAGATTTCCAATGACGGTGAGCTTCGATCTGAGGCATAACAACCTCACCAGAGAAATCCCTCAGATTGGAAGGTAGATAGCTAGGATGAGCCTCTCCCCGACATCACTTTCTTCATGCAGTTTTCAGTTTTGAAAGAGGAAACCTTGTGCCTTTCTCCAATTTAAAAACTGCTCTTGTATCTTCCTATTCGTCCAAACTCCTCCTCGCCCCTGGAGTTCCGTCGGCAGATTGATGAAATTTCGCAGGGAATCAAGTAAATATGACGGAGAATTTCACAATCGCTTCTTTCTCGGTGATCTTCTTTGATGGGGAGCGCGGAATCGACCTCGACAACGTCAACGTGCATTTGTTTCTGGAGTTCAAGAATTTTTTATCCTTTCTGAGTCAGAAAATCAGAATCCCTCCTTAGCAGATCGCCATTTCTCTCATCCATCGGAAATTATCATGATCATCACCGGGAAATTGCTACAGAATTCTGATTACCGACAAGGTAGATTTTTCTACAATTCTTGAAGACAAAGATTGCTTCTTCTTCGTCACAATGATGAAGCAGTCGAGGAGGGAGAGAAGTGGGATAGGGGATAATTACATACTGCCTTGACCAATCGATTTCCTGCATGAGAAAATACCTCCACCAAATTCGATGGGATTCTGGCATGTTATTGCCATTCTATATTCAAACTGCAATGCCAGAGTGTTTATCCACAGGACAAGGGATGCTGGGGTTGGGGCACGTGGATTATGAGAACCAGATATGGAAGCTACTGGGGATGAGAGAGAAGTTGATGATGTTTACGGCGAACACGTACATGAACCCACGTTCATATACAGAGCACGAAAGCGTTACAGAGCATATCTCGATAAATAGTTCAGTATCAGTCGTCTGCGAGGTGTGTTCGGATGCAAAAGGCAGAGGTACCATTTTTCCAATGTGTATACGATGCGTGGGGTTTCGCTCTTCGACCGGTCCAATTGCTAAGCTGCCAAAATCCGATTAGCTTGATTCTTACGTTTTTAATTTCTGGGTCCATTGTTTCTTTGATCGATTTGTTTATTTAGGAGGCTCACCCAGCTATCTGCGTTCCAGAGGGATTTCTCCGCTGAGGTTATTATGCCTCAGATCGAAACTCACCGTCACTGGCAATCTCCCAAGTGATGCCGGGATCTTGCTGGAGAAATGATTGAGCCAACTGGAATTAGAAACAAAGGGATCGCGCCGCAAAGAGAGAACTCATGGTTGTGCCATGTGCCGTAGATAGAGGGGTAAAATGGGTATTTTGAAAAAAATTATCATCAGTTTAACATTTTTCGTCTTGCTCGTTGACGGAAGGGAGGTTTTTGACAATTTTTTTAAAAATAGAAAGCAGGTTTTTGCTAAAGTTAAACTATAAGGGAGGTTTTTATGATTGTCAGAAACTTCATGGGAGGTTTTTATATTTTACCCTTTTATTAATGCATGGGGCCAATACAGGTTCACGATTATGGTTCATGGTTCATAATGCATGGGCTTATGTGTTCATCTCTAACAGCTTCACTATTATCCAAGCCTGACAACTTCACTATTATCCAAGCCCAACGAACACAATTTTAGTTAGGGCCGCTCAGTTTGGAAGGAATATAAATATAAATATGTACAGTATAAATACATACAAAATACAAGATTTTGCACTCTATAAATTTGCATTTATGGGTAAAATTTGGGAGGGCCCGTGTAAAACATTTGCTATATACTCGCCCAAAAGTAATTAGTAAATAACACGTATCTTACTGATATATAACAAGAAAATCGTGAATGAAAAGCGCTTTTTCAGTGATTCTGACTTTTGAAGAGCAAAAATACTAGTTAGGACAAATATAAGCTGAGTATCTCACTCATATGAATCAGCCCACATGGCTAATCACATCTAGTAAAAAACTTTTGGTCCTTTTAAATTGTAAGTACAATCGCTTTTAACGGTGGATGATGTCCACACTTTCCTTATTTTTTGTCTAATTTTTTGAATGCTAATATGTTGATTTTTAGACCTGGCAAAAATTGACCCAATCCACAAATTTGACCCAACCTAACCCAAAAAAAAAGGGTTAGGGTCTCATATTTAACTACCTGAATGTGAGAATGACCCAACCCGACCAGGGAAAAATGGGTTGGGTCATGGGTCAATCCACTGACCCGATTGTCAAATTTAATTGGAACTATTTATGCATTATTAGAAGTTTCCACTCTTTAATTTTTTCTATTTAGTCTTTACTCTTTATTTCTTACTCTTTAAATTGTTAAATGTTCAAGTTTTTTATTTTATATTTGGAATTTTAAGGTTAATTCCTTTAATTTTGACATTTTTCATGTAGTTTTTTTTTATTTTTTTTTAATTTCAGTTTTTTTTTTTTGGGATGACCTGATTTGACCCATGGGTCAACCCTAACCCGAACATTTAGGGTTAAGGTCTAGCATTTGATAACTCAACCAGAAATTCAACCCAACCTGAAATCAACCCGAAGTGTCTTGACCCAACCCGAATCCGACCCACCCAACCCAATTGCCAGGTCTATTGACTTTACATCCACCGTGAAAAGGTGATTGTACTACAACTTAATGGGAGCCAAAGTTCCATCCTACCTGAAAGTTTACCACAAAAATGCTTTTTTTAACACAACTATTTATAGCTTCCTCTACCGAGGAAACATGTTTTTAGCAAGTAAACAAAGCATCTATTAAGAATAGAATCATTTACAATGAAATCATGAATGAACTTTGGTTCAGACAACCGGGTTATGTTTGGTACCATTACCATTTCTACTTGCAATGTTTTATGTTGGTCAATATAAATCTTATGAGAATGTATTTTTTCTACCACAAATGTTTTGAGTTATGGAAACACCAAATTTGGTATTTTTACTATAAATGTCAACACCCAATCCAATGCCTATATTTTTTTTAGTGGAAGTGGTTATCTGGTGTGATGTGGCAAGCTAATTTCTCAAAAATTTGTATCAACCAACCTAAATCCTTACAAGTAGAAATTACAATAGTATCAAACACAACCCTAAATTAAGATGTTGTAGGTGTATATGGTGTGCCTTTCATATCTATATGCTTGTGCCTTACACTGTATGGTCAACACTCGCATATGGGCAGCCTTTTTTTATTTTTTTTCTTCATGGGATGCACAACGTGGGGTAACCCATCTCCCATATCCATAATCCCCAACCTTGGTCAGTTGGTCATAGTAATCTCTACTTCAACCAACGAAAGAATATTCCAATTAAGTCACCATCAGTTGGTTATACACAACTAGGAATGGCAATGGGATAGGGATCGTATTCCCTGTCCCCAACCCCGATTTTAAAATTAATTCCCGTCCCGTCCTTGTCCCCAATCCCCATCGGAGACAAAAGTTGTCCTCCATCCCTAATCCTTGACAGGGATGGGTTCCTCATAGGGATCTGAATCCCCAAAATGTTTTTAGTCAACAATATTTTTTAAAAAGTAAATTTACTTATAATAAAAAAAATTAAAATACAAAATAATATTTTAAATATGTTTTGATATACAATAATATAAATAATATCATATATAACAATATATATATTTAATATAAATAATATTTCATATATGTATAATGAGGGTCAGGGTGGGGTGGAGACACCCCATCTCTATCCCTGACCCCATCGGGTCAAGAAAGTCGGGTCCCTGTCAAGGATGGGGAAAATTGCCATCCCTATACACAACCTCTTTTTGTACCATGTAGTTCAAAAAAAATTGTTATTTTCAAACAAAGAAAAAGAAAATTTTGATATGGTTCTAGAATACCAAAATTTGTTATTTTCAAAACCATGAACCAAACACTACCTCAATGTATTTTATTTTACTCAAAAAAAAATCCATAAAACTTTTAGGAGGTCGAGGAGAAAACAAGAAAGACTTTGTCTATTAAATTGCAAAATTCTGAAATTACAGCCCCCATAGTCTGCTAGTAGCCCCCTATAAATCGTATCCTGCCCGTGGATTTGGCATCAATCCACAGTCAAGGTTCATCCCACCTGTAAGTTGGGGCTAAGAATTCTGAGATGGGCTGAACAGTCATTCTCCCATATTAAATTCGAATAGGTACTTCCACTTTTTGTATGGTGGATGCTAAAACCACCTAGTCCAATAGGCCAATAGGTTTTTGACCTACTTAGACCAATAGGCCACTTCATCTCAAGAGCGACTTGACCAATAAGGCAATAATTGTTCTCATGGTGGCTATTACATGTAGGGATATGTGGTTGGATTGGAATGTAGGGATCATAGTTTGAATTTGGAGTTAATTTTGTGAAATTTCTTATAAACTTTCTCTCAATTTTCTGTTGAATCAAAAGCAGAGTAGATAGATAGGTCACTAAATTACATCATTTATAATTAAAAAAAAAACAATCTTTGTCTATAGGTTTGGATATTTTGTTATTTCGTGTTTTCATCCATTAGTTTAGAAGAAATGAAGAAATGAAACATACGAAGAATCACACATATAATTGGATATTAGATGTATGACCGTTCAATAGCTTAGAAGAAAAAAAAATAACTTGGTTAATTTGATCTATGCAAAAAAAAATCAATAAAAAGAAAATAAATCCATTAGAAAAAGAAATGAGAAAAATAACAAACTTGGGATCTATGTTAGATTTAGAATATTAAGAAGAATCATTTGATATATCCAAGAGAAACTAAGAACTTGAACTAGATTAGCCCTTTTTGTATTGAACTCTCCTAAAACACTAAGAGAAACTAATAGAACTTGATTTCCCCTATTGGCTTTTAAAACAATGTTTGTTGATACCTTGTCACCTTCACAAGAAAATGATTATGGACTTCTTGACATGCAAATTCCTATGCATATAGGTCCAATCCTAGGCGCAACTTGGATACACAATCTATTCCCAAACATGACAATTTGCAAAACCAGGCAGGGCAGATTTGAAATGTTGGATTATGCACCCCTGCCTTGTAGATATGGGTGTCAATTGAACTGGATTTGGTCCAATCCGATCCAATGTGAGTCCATTACAAATGAACTAGGGCCAATCCAATCCAATGAATATTTTGGACCATTTTGGATCAATCCTATTCAATGTCCGGATTGTCCAATCTATTCAAAATTGTTTTGGCTTAGATTAGTTCTAACCCAATCCGGGTCCATTGACACCTATATTCCTATCTTTTATCAATGGATCAGATATTGAATCAATCCAACCCAATCACATATAAATTCATTATGGATGGATTAAGTCCAATCCAATCCAGTAAATACTTTGAACAATTAAGTCTGGAATGGTCCAATTCAATATGTCTTGTTGGTTAGTCCAATCCATCCAAATTAATTTTGGTTTGGATGGGGTCCAATCCAAAACCAGTCCATTGACACCCTTACTCATAGGAATGTAGCTTAGACGGGTTGAGCAATGTTCAAAGGCAACTCAGCTAGGCCAAACTCTAAAATTTAGTTCCGAGGCAAAGGTCAAGCTCAACCTGGCCAACCAAAGCCTACTTCAAATTAAAATTTAACACATTCAGGTTGGTTTTGGCCTACGCCAAGATTGATATTGGCTTCGGTCAGGGTAAGTCCATGTTCACACTATCCCAATAGCCTCTTGCAACCTAACAAATGGAATAAATAATCACTACAAAAAAGTGACCTTCTACAATAGTCAAAATCTGTTGCCAAATGTTTAACTTACAATTGAACAAACTGTTGCTAGCGGCGGAGCCGTTGTTAAAAGTTTTTAACAACAATTAGGTGTTGGAAAATATGTTTTTCACAACAGTTGGCTCAATTGTTGGTAGCAATTGTGTTTTGCAAGAACCAATTACAATCGTTGCCAAAATTATTGTTTTAGCAACAATTAATAAAAATGTTACTCATATATATTTTTAACAATAGCTAGTAAATTGAATTTTCTCTTAATTATTCAATGAAGAATTCTTCTTCCTATTAGTTCGACTTCTGCTCTTTTCTTTGAAGCTTTTTTCAACGTGTTTTGTTTCCATACTATGCCATTTGGTATTAGAGCTCATGTTTAATCCTTATTCAGATTATGGCTCTTAAGAAGAAACAAGTAGCTCACATCATGGAACAAGAACCTAACAAAAAAACACAAGGAGAGATAACAGAGCTGAAAAGACAAGTCAAGGCACTTGCTCAGGAGTTAAAATCACTACGAGGGGACAACGACTCCAATGCAAGTGTTTCTCCTCGTTCCTTTTCATCATTAAGGCAAGCATCCAAGTCGGTTGTAATTGCAGGTGGTGACCAAAAATAGTGGGAAACGGGTTTCAATATTGAGATCCAAAAGTTTCATGGAGGTTTCTCTACATAGCAAGCACCCAAACTAGTTGTAGTTGCAAGTGGTGAAAAGAAGCGATGGGAAACAGATCTCATGTTTGAGTTCCCGGAGTTTAATGGAGGTATATCCTCGAATGAATTCATGGACTGGAGTTCCATGGAGGAGTTATCAATTTCAAAGTCAGAAAGTAAAATCAAATCTTATGGCTTTGTTGATTGCTTTAATATTGTTGAGGATTGTTACGAAAATCTTGCATGGCTATTCTCCTCAACATCTATTGAAGAACAACATGTTCATTGGAACAAACCTTCAATCTATGATGAAGAATCCATTGCTCAAGAAGAACATGTTATCCTTCATCATGATTTTCAAGAAGATGGAGATAATATTTATCATTCTAGATACTTTGATAGCATTATCTTTATACAAGTCTATGAGGATCCATATTCACAATCACTTTTACAAAGTTCAGAATTGTCAGTAAAGGGATAACTAAATTATTTGAAGATCAACAATTGTGTTTCAAAAGTTGAGAAATGTAATGAAGACATTCAAATTCATATTGAAGGGTTACACCACCAACTGTCTATTAGAAAACTGGAAACAAAGAAGCACAAATAAAGCACAATACGTAATGTTGGAGGACTCTCACATGGTAGCATGAATTCGATGGTGGATTCGATCAACTGAGTAAACATTTACAAAGTTGGTTTTCGAAGACCCCTCTTAGTACATATAGGGAGAGGATGATGCAATATAAAAACAAGCTAATAAGTCCTATGCAAGTTGGGACCATTCCAAGACACATAAAAAGCAGAGATGATGCCACCGATCCAATTTAGTAAATATTTACTGATATAGCATCATCATAGAATTTGTATCTTAGTTTATTTTTACCAAGTTGGCGTCATCGCAAAGTTTCTATCTTAGTTCATAATTACCAAGTTAGTGTTATAGTGAGATTTTGAATTTGTATTCAATTAGGACTTTCTTTTTGAAGAATTTTACTAGGATTTTATTATGAAGTGTTTTCTTAGATTATGATTGTTCAATTAAGACTTTCTTTTTGAAGAGTTTTATTAGGAATCTATTATGAAGTGCTTTCATGGATTAGAAAGATTTCTTGTAGGAGTCATAAGCGTGTATGCCTATATAAAGAGTAGATAGGGGAAGGTTAAGATAGTTTTTGATATTGAATTTTCTCTCAATTATTCAATGAAGAATTATTCTTTTCATTTCCGTACTACGCCACTTCGCTAATTCATAAATAATCCACTTAGCCTTTATTGACCTTCGTTGTTGTTGTCACCATACCATACGCCAAAGGAAAAAGGACCCAACCCATATAGATTGCAAACAACTCATAGCTTGATCTGTTCTCCATTCAACCTTATCTAAGAAAGAAATTTGAAGATCTACATGTTGTCCACTTGATTTTATAATTGGGGTGTTTTGAAAATTTAGGGCATCTGCCCCACAGTTGGGTCTACCTCTGAGCTTAACCCTGCATATCATATTAAGCTTTCTCATAAGCTGATGGTGTAATGATTGTTGGATGTTTAGGTCCTCAATAGTCATAGAATTATCCAAGTTTCCATAGAGGTCCTCTATAGTCAAAGAATCTCAATTTAAATTCCAAAAATGTATATTTTTTTGTAAGCCAAAATCTATGAAAAAAAATGAATCAAGTAACAATTTGTCTAAAAAGTGCACTCACTAGCATGGTCTTATTGCCGGTCTTGATATGTTGGTTGGTATCCTCCATCCAAATTTGTGCCAAAACATCAGTTTTGCAAATCTATAACATTTTCCTACAACAAATAAGAAAATGTTGAATAATTTGAGAAACAAAACTTATTTTATCTTTACAACTTTTTATATTCAACTCCATACATACTTGGTTTGTTTATTGTTGAACTGTACTTGAAGCATGTAGCAAGTCTATCATGTTGATGGGGTTTTGAGATGCAAACTAGTTAAGATCTAGGGTATGTACCAATCCAATGGTGTCGATATTCATTGCATATGGTTGACATGTTGTATCTAACTGATTCATGCTTGGACTAACACCATATGATTCCTATCAAACAAGAAATGGCATAAACACAAATAAATAAATCTATAATAAAAAAATATATTCATTAAAGTAACTACATAATGCATATGCTAAGGGCTGAATTTCAACTGTTGAAGTAGCTAGATTTTGTGGTTGGAATCGGGAATTTTTTTTACTTTTCTTTTTTTTTTCTCAAATGGCTGCTTTATTCTACCTCCACCATGACTAGTCTTTCCACTCTTGGGCTTCTTTGCAAATTCCACCACCTTGCGTGTGAGATAATGAAATGGTACTGCACTATGGATTCTGTCAGTGTCTCCTTCCTTTCATGAATTATCAACATCACCTAGTTGACAAGATCCTAGTTGATTGCCATGTTGTAGATATGCATCCAAATCATCTTCAGTATTAAGAGAATGAGCAATCTGTGCATCAGCTGAAATATCCGCTTTTATTATTTTCTCAACTCCAATACGGGTCTTTTCAAACCCATTCAATGCAAAATGGTACACTTTTTCGTTTTCTGTAGCTCAATTAGATATGTCTCATGAAACCCTCACCATAATGGCCATATATTCCATAGTGGCTTTTGGTGTTATTTCTGACTAGGCTGCAAGAACAGCCTGAGAAGTTTGGGCCACCGTCATTCGCCTATGTGACCTTAACATGTATGCCTTGCTTGGAGTTACAACCTCATGATTGTATTGCTTCTCAAAATGAACAATGCTATGCCAACCATTTTCTTTCAATCTAACAAGCATGGGTGCTTGGCACCTAGTTCTTGTATTGTCACGATAGTATTTTCACACTATCTCGTGGTTTGGGATTGTGAAAACCCTGGCAGAACAACAAAATGTCTTATCTTTTATTACTCCACTCTTTGTTTTATGTTCCTTGCCCTTTCGAGTTCTAAACCCTACTCTTTTAGCATATTCATTATAAAAAAATGCATCGTCCAAGTTTTCAAACATCATTCCCAACCTTGGTTCCTTCTATTGTGTTGTTTGCCTCCTCATCATTTCCACCATCAAAAACCAACTTACGTGCAACATGGCAATCAATATATGAAAGAATTTCATGTTCTTTGCAAAGCCTACTACAATCTTTATCTTGAGTACCCATTCTAAGAATTTTAAAAAGAGGAGGAAAATCATATAAGATGACAAAATTAACCGGGTATAGCTCAATAATATTACTAAATAGTATTATTCAGGTAATCAAGCATTCAAATATTCATGGTTTTGTACTAATTATTGAAGGCTAAAAGAGATTAAGAATAACAGAATATTGAAGTCTTAAAAGAGATGGGGTCATTTGATTGCACTTTTTGGAGGTTTGAATATGAAAATGCTACTTTTCAAACATCACCCCTTGTTTGGTTTTACCTCTTAAACATGGTTTGGATCTTATATTTAGATCTGAAAATAATAGACCTTGAGTTGGCTCTTAACACGCCCAGACGCATTTCAGAGCCGATGGAAGGTCAAATCTACCCTTCTATTTTTTATAAATGACGCACGCTACCCTTGATTACCCCTAAATCCAAAAAAGCTATCATTTCGCAAGGAGGAAGAATGCCTCTCTCGCTCTCACTCTTGCTCAAGGAGGAAGAACGCCTCTCTCTCTCTCGCTCGCTCGCTCTCTCTCCCTCCCCTGTGTTCCTGCCACCACCACCGCTGTTGCAAGTTGTAGCGGTTGCTCTCTCTCCCCTTGTCTTCTCTCTTGCTCTCCCTCCCTCCCTCCCATGTTGGAAAAAATGC
>NW_010729110.1:2652763-2666497 GCF_000365185.1 Nelumbo nucifera | reverse complement strand
CTCTCTCTCTCTCTCTCTCTCTCTCTCTCCCTCCCTTGTGTTTTCACCACCGCCACCGCCGCTGCAACATGCAACAACAATGGTTTGGTGAGTAAAAATGTTTAATTATAAATTATTTTTATTAATTATTTTAATATTTTTTATTAAATTTACTTGTGTTATTTATTAATTATTTTTATTAACTAGTAATTTCTAATTATTTCATTAATTTTTAAAAATTATTTTAATTGTTACTTGTGTAAATTATTAATTATTTTAATATTTTTATAGTCATTAATTATTTTTTTAATTTTAATCTTTTCATTTATTAATTAGTAATTATTAATTTACTATCTTTTATTTGTATTGTTTCAATATTATTTTGAGGTTGAAAATTATTTTTTATGAGATAATGCAAATTGAACTCAACATTTATAAATAGTATATTCTAGGGGTAAAATAGTAAAATCAGTAAATTTCAAATGGTAAAGGGTTGATCCAACACAAACAAACTTATGGATTCAGATCCTCTAAAAAGTAGAAAAGCACCTATTGCCTCTTTTTAGATTTCAGACACTTTTAATATCTTTTTAACTTTTTAGATCTGAATTTTCAGATTTATCAAATGCCACCTTATCAGAGTATTTATTCAGTTTGTTGCTTGAATTTGCATCAATGCTCCATCAACAAGTATAATGTTAGAATGGTTCTGTACATGGGCATTAATGCATGCTCCTTGAAGTGCTAGTTTCATATTCAAAATAATGTAAATCCCATATAAATCTAAAGGCAGATTATACCCCCTAAGTTACCCTACCCTACCCTTAGGACAAGTTACAGATTCACATGCCATTTAGCTAATAGTATTTTATGGTATTATATACTAGCTTTTGTTAGCCAAATTTGAAGCCAAAAGAGCCCTATGATAATCCAAAAGTTACAATGCCCATGTTATCAATAAAAACAAGTCCACAAATTTGGCTAAATGACATGTTAATCATTCACATCAGCTAAAAACAAGTCTACAAAAACAAGTCTACTCTTTCTAATGAATTAATCATTCACATCAGCAACTCATGAGATGGACTAGGATTTTCCCATATAAAACTCAAAATGAAAGATAAATACAGAAATTCACTTATAAAGTGTCTGGAAAAAAAAACTCAGTTGTTAGATAACATTTAGGCCTTAATCATTTAAGATGAATACAAAAATTACATTTTGTTTTTAAACTCTTGCTGAGCCAAGGATAACTTGGAAATGAACACAGATGGGTACAATATTGCCCTAAATTTATCACCTTCAAATAGCATGAGGAACACGGTCATACCTGTTCAGACTTCAGATTGGACTTGTTCCCACCGGTGGTTGTCCAAGTCGGTGGATGTTGTGGTCGCCAGTCCTTCTAGGTGGGTCATTTCTGTTGAAAACGGAAGAAGAAGAAGAAGAAGAAGAAGAAGAAGAAGAAGAAGAAGAAGAAGAATGGAAGAGGAAACCTACCACCGGAGCTACTTGTTGAAGAAGAAGAGAAGAAAAATGATGAGGAGAAGAAGAGAAGAGGACTAGAGGAGGGAGGGTTCTTGTTTCCATCGATGAACCACCGGAACTCTCCTTTTTGCCGCTAATGGAGGAAGGGTTCGGTAGAAGGAGAAAAGCTCCAGGGGAAAATCAATGAAGAAAATTGCAGTATGAGGTTTTACACCCCTTTCGTCACGACCGGTGGGTTAAGTTAGAACCGGTTCATGTTTGATTGAATCGATCAAACCACATTAACGTGCATTTGACCGTTAACATTGAAATGGTCGACGTGGTCGAATCCTATTCGCGGGTTCATGCGTCCTGTTTCTCGCCTATACTAGAAGCGTTGGACTATGCGCCTCAATACTAAAAAGGCTTCCAGGAAAAGTCGGGTTTTCTGTGATGGTATGACCGTGGATGAGGTGGAGAAAACTAAAAACGTTAGACCATTTTGATGGTGCACGTGTTTGAATCATACGAGCAATAGAACCACCGACCTCCAAGAGAGAAGCTATAAATACTCTTCTCATCTGTGCCCAAGATCATCTGGCTAACTTTTATTTTCTCGGTTTCTGAGGGATTTCGCTATATCGCCCTTCGTCTTCGTTCTATCGTTCAGAATCTATAGTTAAGGTATGCAGTCTCTTTCTTTTCATGAGCTATTTTCTTTTTTTTCCTCTGATGTTTCTGTTCTGTATTACTTGATTATCTTTTTTCCTGATCTCTGGCATGTTTCTTGTTATTTTGCTTGATCTAGGTATAGTGGATTTTATTCTCTGTAGTTTTGATTTCAGCTGTTTTCGAATACTTAGACTCTGTTTGGTTTGAAAGAAATGGTAGGAAACCTATACAAGGGTTGTATTGGTTTCCCTACCTTTCCCTACCATTTCTTTTAAACTGAACACGGCCTTAGGGTTTTTGTTTTCTTCTGTTTTCTGGTTCCTTCTTTCTATTTCCGCCTTTCTGGGTTCACCTTGTAAACTTTTCTTTATTTGTTTTTTACTGAGAAGTTTTTATCTATAACAACTTTTGCATCCATTTCTTTAGATTTGGAATTTAGGATGATGTTTATCCAAGAAAAAAGTTGATTGTTATTTCTTTCTAATATTAAATTTTTTTTTTATTTGATTGTATTTCTATTAAATATGTTTTTTTTTTTTTTTCAATTAGAGCCTTCCGCTGCTTGTTTTAACAGTCCATCTTCTCTCGTCTAATTCTGATATATAATGCGATGTTTGTACAACATTTGTTGGTACTTTCTATTTTGCTAAGAAACCCTGGATGATTCTCCTCAGCTTTCTTCCCTATATTGCATTTTTTTTTTAATTTTTACTCTCTTGATTTATCAGTATTTCTAAACTTGTATCCCTGTTGTTACAGATGCAGATCTTTGTCAAGACTCTCACTGGAAAGACCATCACTCTGGAGGTTGAAAGCTCTGACACTATTGACAATGTCAAGGCCAAAATCCAAGATAAAGAAGGAATCCCCCTGACCAGCAGAGACTTATCTTCGCTGGTAAGCAACTAGAGGATGGTCGAACCTTGGCAGACTACATTATTCAGAAGGAATCCACATTGCATCTGGTTCTTCGTTTGAGAGGTGGAATGCAGATATTTGTTAAGACGTTAACTGGAAAAACAATCACCCTGGAGGTAGAGAGTTCTGATACAATTGACAATGTCAAGGCCAAGATCCAGGACAAGGAGGGGATCCCTCCTGACCAGCAGAGGCTTATCTTTGCTGGAAAACAACTTGAAGATGGCCGGACATTAGCTGATTAAACATTCAGAAGGAGTCTACTCTCCACCTTGTTCTCCGTCTGAGGGGTGGCATGCAAATCTTTGTTAAGACGCTTCCGGGAAAACTATCACGCTTGAAGTAGAAAGCTCAGACACCATAGACAATGTTAAGGCTAAGATTCAGGACAAGGAAGCCATCCCACCTGACCAACAGAGGCTCATATTTGCTGGAAAACAATTAGAGGATGGCCGTACCTTGGCAGATTACAACATTCAGAAGGAGTCCACCCTCCGCCTCGTCCTTCGACTTCGTGGAGGCATTCAGATTTTTGTCAAAACACTGACTGGGAAAACCATTACTTTAGAAGTGGAGAGTTCTGATACTATAGACAATGTAAAAGCAAAGATCCAGGATAAGGAGGGAATTCCTTCTGACCAGCAGCGGCTCATCTTTGCTGGGAAGCAGCTAGAAGATGGAAGAACACTGGCTGATTACAATATTCAGAAAGAATCCACCCTCCACTTGGTCCTCCGTCTCCGTGGTGGCATGCAGATCTTGGTGAAGTGGATAGATCGGACCATCACCCTTGAAGTGGAGAGCTCAGACACGATAGACAATGTGAAGGCCAAGATTCAAGACAAAGAGGGGATCCCTCCGAACCATCAGAGGCTCATCTTTGCAAGGAAACTGCTTGAGGATGGGAGAACTCTGGCAGACTATAACATTCAGAAAGAGTCAACTCTGAACCTGGCGCTTCGTCTTTGTTGTGGTGTCTATAATATGTTTTGAGTCTCAGCCGCCTTTTAGTGTATGGTTTGCTTGGGTTTACTGCACACTTTTACAATGAAGCATGATATTTGATGGGAGCTCCACCTCACTTTATCTCACATTGTAATGCAAATATATGTGATTTCCTTTGATAATGTGCTTGATGCTATCTTGCCTTTATGTCTGTTTTTTTTCTTTTGCTTTCCTTATTTTACTTTATTTGGGGGGGGGNTTTTGATAGATAAAATTAGAGAAAAAAGACTTGAGTGAAAATTAGAGCAAACTATTTCTGCTTCAAAGTTCAAAAAGCTCTATGCAGTTCTGTGCAAGTGCGACCAATCTAACCATATGGGTTTCTAGGTGACCTTGCAAACTACCAGCCCAAAATTAGAGAAGAAAGACTTAATTGAGGCCAAAGGGTTCCAACAAGCCCATAAAAGTGCAGCTTGCATTAGTTAGATCTTCTGTCTATCTCTGCTACTGCCTTTAATGTGTTCAGTGGCTCATTTTGGGGAGATCTCCCCATTAAACGTGTTGAAGGTAAGAGAGCTGCAGAAGTTGCTTGTGCTTAGTTGGGTGCTACCAGGTTCACTCCATTAGATATAAGCTTTAACATTCACATTTGAACAACCTGTGTGGTTAGAAAATGTTACCTTAGAGAGTATGGAACTATTTACATTGATCAAAAAAAGTATGGAATATTTATCCAGATATGGCAAGGACATGGCTGGATAAAGTATCGGATATGAAAATTTCACTCAAAGTTGAAGCATTTGACTCAAATACATCAATATATATGTATTTTATGTGTATGGAGAATGAGAAACCTCTATGATTGATTTGTGTGAGACTATGTTCCTTGTAATCGCCTGTACTTGGTTTTGTTTGGAAGCTGTTGTAATAAGCAGCCCATCATTTAAAAGTAGTTTGTAGACAGTAGCTTTCCACTTCTCCTTCCATCTTCAATGATTTGCAGGCTTTTTGCATTTAGGGTGTCGCAAAGATTTTGGCTTAATTACCGGAATTCCAAGAACATGAGGTTTATGTGCAGTGTGGTATATATGGAAAAATTCATTTCAAGTTGGATCCTGGCTGATAACATGACATTCCATTATAATGCTTAAAAGTTGGTTGTTCATCCCTGCATGAGAAGTTGGGAGGCCTAATCTTGCATTTGGGTGGCGGAATTATATTATTAGAGTTCCAAGGAACATGAGTTAATATGCTGAAAATTTCATCCAGGAGGAAACTGGATCATGATAGATAGTGTGTTCTCATTTTAGCATTATTTTCCTTGTATATTTGATTTTTCACTTCTTCTGCATCTGCTAGAAAAAAAAGCAACTTGACCTGATAACTTGAAGCTTAATGCCTGTGGAACTACAGGTAGTTGCATGGTTACTGGTTGTCAAGAAAGAAGATTACAGTGACCATAAAATTTAGTTTTTGGGATCCTCTATCCATTTATTTGTCCAAATTATTGCCAGATTTTTATTTTTGCAATCAGTTTAGTTATATAAAACTTTTTCTTTTTTTTTAACCAGCATAATCTTTTGGAAGGAATTCAATATCACAGTTCCATGGAGAAAATCCATGGTAGAAGGTATTGGAGATTTCTCCTCCAGTGTATTGACTCAAGGATGTCACAACTATATAGATGTATGGTATTTCAGGAGAATGATTTCCATGTCTTTTCCCTGCCTAAGAAGAGTTCTACGATCAAGAGTCTAACTTTGCCTTGCAGCAAAAAATAAAGTCCAACTCTGCTTTTACAATTCATCATCTGAATTGAAGTAGGAAATTTGATGGTTAGGGTTTGTTTGGGAGTTTCAGGTAATTACAACGCAAAGTAGTTAAAATTTCTTCAAAATGCGTTCAAGAGATTAATAGGTAGGTTATCGAGTCACCATTGGCAGAAGGGCCTCAGAATAGGATTCCGGAACCATCTGGTGGGGGAAGGGAAATCGAAAAGGTTTCTACCTTTTCTGTAAGCCCTGTTTCTTGAAAGACAACCTTGGCGACCTCCATTTTAGGATTTCAATGTTTTAAAAATAAGGTAAAATTTCACTTTAGTATCCTGAATTTTTGGTAGTGATTTCAAACTTGTGCAGTATTTAAACTTTCAAAAGGTGTCAAATTGGTTCTTACCATTAGCCGATTGTCTTCAAAATGTCAAAACTATCCTCCAAAACAAGACACTGTTCATTGTCTTTTATTTTGAAACTGAATTGATTATCTTCGAAGAAAAAGAGAGAAAAAACATAAATAATAATTGAAAGTAAAGAAATAACTAGATAAGGAGACAGGATCTGTTCCTCACACATGGGGCGCCTCACAGGCACATCCATTGTGCATTGGGAACATCTCCCATGAATAATAACTTGTAAGTACAGGAGATGTTCCCAATGCATGGTAGGGTATGTGTGTGAGGCACCCTGTGTGAAGAGCAGATCCGGTCTTTTCGATAAGAATATTTTTCCGATGTAAAAATAGAAGACAATAGCTTCATCATTAGTCTAGAATCTCAAACACAACTGTTTAATCTCAAGGTATAAGACAATGAACAATGTCTTCTTGGACAGTGTTGACATTTTCAATAGATAATTGACAGTCCATTAATGGCAGGACCAACTTGACACTTAAAAAGTTTGGATAGTGCAAACACACTACCACAAAGTTCAGGATACTAACGTGGAAAAATAAATCTATAACTTGCTGAAGGTCCAAATGATATTGATTTTGATAAAGAGTAGTGCATATATTAGTTTGCTTTGAACAAATTCCTACAAAATAAGTATGGCAAAGGAGAAAACAATGAAATTACAAGGATAGGGTTATACACACACAAGTCTTGTCCCCTTTCTCGTCAAACAATGAACCTGGTTGATAATGCACACCGTAGGGCATGAAATCGACTGTCGCCTCTCGGCTCTCAGGCACCGGGTCAAACCGGTGGAGAGAGAGCTAGTCAACTAGGGCGGTGAATCGCTGTAGCATCTCTTATGAACGATGTTTGCAACTCGTACTCGTAGCAACGTAACTATCTTTAGCCGTTCGTTGGGTATCAGTAGATACAGTTGTACGTTCGCCAATCACTACCAACGTCATGGTTAACTAATTAGCAGGAGATTTTTGGCGCGTCTTTCTTTGAGAGGATATTCCCTTCGGCGCTTCATGCTCTCTCACCTTTACAGCTTCTCTGTGCAGCGATCCGGCAACTTTTTTTGCGTTTCTTCGTTCTAAAATATTCAGAAATTCGAATAATTTGATGGGAGACAACAGGGGGAATCCGATACTCCACTTTGTTATCAACACGTTTTGCGCAATGTCGAATGTCGATCATTCTCATCTCCCTCCCACTCCTCTTGGTTTCATTAATTGGTACCTTATCCGCCGGAGCAATTTTGCTTTTTCCCCCCCGTTTGCATCAGTGGTTTCTGTGATCTACTTGATCAAGACGCCAAGTCTTTGGCCTTAAGACTGTTGAAACGCATCAAACAAAACAGTTCGTTCTGTCATCTGTATAGTTTTCACTTTAGCGGCTAGTCCATATCCCTTTCCACGACAGCTCGGCCGCAGGTAACCCTCTAACCTTTAGAGGTCGTAACAGTTTCACTAACCACGTCTTCTGTGGCATTTTCAATTTATTTTCCTCGGACGATTTTTCTCCATATTCGAAGCATGATTGCTTGTTATTTTTATTAATTTCTGTTTGGACAGCTTATGTTTGTTATTGGCCGTTCAAATTTCTGTTTTCTAGAGTTGGAGTGAACTATTTTGCTCAACCCATCTCAATTTCCTTTCCAACGGGTATATATGCCTACTTAGAGGGAAAGCTTAAACGAGATAGTTATATTGGGGGGTACTGGAAGAGAGGAACAACCTGCAGATCATTGTGATCCTCAGTTTACGAATGGAAGGAGTTCATCTCTCAACCCACTCCTTGAGGAACATTCGCATTTATCTGAAGAAAGAAGGAAATTGCCCTTGTTAAGGTCGAGCTTTAAGTCTATGATGTCTTATCCGTTAAAGTTTGGGGAGTTTTTGAAGAGAACTGGAAGCACCAAGAGCATGCAAATGGTTCTGGAAGGGCCCCGTTGTCCCGCAGATGAAGAACATGTCGAGTGCTTCCGGGAATTGCTTTCATCAGATAATCAATTTCCAAGGAAACATGATGACTATCATACGCTTCTAAGGTAACTTGTAACTTTTGAAGTAGAGAAATGCTCTTACCAATCTTTTAGGACAATGTTCTTCTTTCTTCAGATGTTTATATGTAACCACCAGTAGCTTTTTTAATTTGAAGATGCCAAAAAAAATATATTTTTCTGTTCCAAGAATTTCTAGTGGTGTATCTGTAACATTCTAATATTATGTTTAAAGGATTGTGCAGATTTCTGCGGGTGAAGAATTTTGATAAGCTAAAGGCAAAAGATTTATATCTAAAAATGCTCAAGTGGCGTGATGATTTTGGGGTTGATGCAATTGCTAAGGTTAGTCTAAACTCTCTTCTGTATGTTCTCAAAATCATAAAATATCATTGATTCATGGCCAGATAGGAAATCCTAGTTTGGTCCTTAAGCCTTTGGAATGAGAATGATAATTTTCAAGTACAGGATATTTTGCATATGATGGCCATGAAATTTTACAAAAGGTGAATGTGTTAAGACCAGTGGCCAATGTGATAAGACAAAAGCAGACTAGTTAATTTGGCCATGTTATAGTGTTATATATGATTTGGCTATATGTTTAACATGATTATACTTTACACATGTGACATGACCACATTGATCTTTCTAAAAAAAAATTCCTAATAGGCTTTGTTTTTTTTTGGAGGAAGGTAAGGTAGAATTTATTAATAGAAACAAGAAACAAAAAAATATACAAGGTGTATACAGTGGAGGCACTTAAAGCGCCTCAACAAGAGAGAGTACCCAGATACAACAAACCAGATAAATGGGCTCCCTAACCCAAACAAAACAAATAACTGAAGCCAGCCTCGTCACAACAAGACGCTACAAAAAACCAACAGAGCCTAATCCGAGACCCAGATTAGGCAAAGGCCAGAGGCACGAAAGAACCGAACTTCCCCGCAAAACTAGGCAAAGGCCAGGAGCTCCCTAATATGCTTTCGTTGAGTTTTATAAAAAGTATCATAGTAGTTTTAGTGATCTCAAGCGCCAAGCTGACTAGTTACTGGTGAAGACGGCCAAAATAATATGCTTAATACTTACGCTTTTGATATATATTAAGGCTACAGGAGAAAACGGGTACAGGAATTATGGGACTGTTGGGTAGGCCATTTATAAGCAGTTTAGCTTGAACATCCTTGAAAGGTCTCTGGAATCTGTGTGTAGCTTACTTGGCTTTTTACATTTCTCTTCAAATATGATATTTTGGTTTCTCATGTCTTGGTATGCATGAAAGCCCAAAAGCCATGCTAAGATAGCACTTGCAAATAAGTACTAAGCATTGCTCGCTAGTATCTAAAAATTTCCTTTTGTTGTACTGAGGAACTCACCCCCTCCCCAACTTTTATCATTTTTTTTTTTTGATCAATAACAACAGCTTCATTAATAATAAGAAAATTGTGAAACTATAGATACAAGAGGGGAGATAAAATGTCTTAGCTCCCCAATAACAGAATACAATGAAAGAAAATAAAAAATTAGCCCAAAAGATCGATTCCCTATTCACCCCTTGCTTGGCCAACCCATCCGCAAATGAATTGGCATTCCTCTTTACCCAGCTGTATTGTATCTCAATGTCCCTACAGAGTCATAAGAACTTTTTCTTTTCATTGTTGTAGCTCCACAATCCACTGTCCTCTTTCTTCAACCAACTAACCACCACCTTCGAATCACCTTCCAGGATCAACCGGTTGATATTTAATTCCTTTGCTCTTCAAATTCCTTCCAGCGCTGCAAGGATCTCAGCCCTAAGAGAGTCACCTTCTCCAATAGGGCATGGGAACAAAGCAATAACAATCCCTTCCTCATTCCTGAAAACCCCTCCTCTTTCAGAGAGCCTTGGATTCCTTACACTACTGCCATCAAAATTAAATTTTATAAATCCCGAGGGAGGAGGGGACCAAGAGGGACTAAGAGTCCTCTTGCAATGAGCAGTGGTAGCTACCTCTTTCCAATTTCTTAACAAGTCAGCCACAGGAAAGTTTGAAAACAATTCCATAGATTTTAGCCAGTGGGCAGCCCTTAATAGAATTAGGTATAACAGTTCTTTCAGGGTTCTTTCCTTGTCTAAAAAAATACGTGAATTTCTTTCTTCCCACAGTGACCAGCACACAGCTGCCCTAATACTCCTCCACATAATCTTCCCTCACTTCTTAGGCCATCTGAAAAATGAATGAGAACAAACTTTGGACACTCTCGGGAGGATTCCAAGAACACCCAAAGCGGGAAAAAACCCACTCCCATACAGTTTTAGTAACCTTAGAAGAGACCATGAGGTGGTAACCGGATTCCCCATCAGCTTTACAAAGAGAACATCTATTAGGAAGTAGACAATAGTTGGGTCTCTTTCTCTGAAGTAAATCAATTGTGTTTATTCTTTCCAGGAAAATTTCCCAACAAAAAAAGCCAACCCGAGGAGGAATAGGCTTGCTCCAAATTTCCTTAGCCGGAAAGGAACTCCAACTTTTATCTTCATCATCATCGAATTCTTTCCAGACTGCACATTGGTCAAGATGCTCTTTGGATTGGTATCATCTTTAGATACACACACTATGTTTTCTAGATTCCTCATTAAGAAATGCCTGTTGTTCAAGTTTTAATTTTTGGATTTGCAAAAGTTATAGATGAAAAATGGGTACAGGAATTAAGGGACTGTTGGGTAGGCCATTTTTAAGTAGTTTAGCTTAAACATCCTTGAAAGGTCTCTGGAATCTGTGTAGCTTACTTGGCGTTTTTTTATTTCTCTTCAAATATGATTTTTTTTGGTTTCTCATGTCTTGGTATGCATGAAAGGCCAAAAGCCACACTAAGATAGCACTTGCAATAAGCACTAAGCATTGCCCACCAGTATCTAAACATTTCCTTTTGTTGTATCGAGGAATTCACCCCCCTCCCCAACTTTTATCATCATCATCACCATCGAATTCTATCCAGATTGCACATTTGACAAGATGCTCTTTGGAGTGGCATCATCTTTAGATTAAGTAATGCCTGTTGTTCAAGTTTTAATTTTTGGGTTGTAAAAGTTATAGATGAAAGTCCTTATTATGTTTTTCCTTTTAACCATGACAATTTGTCTAAAACCTGCTACATGACTGGAGGGTGATGTGGCAAACATGTCATGCTTTTGGGTCATTACATAGGTATCCAGAAAATCACAAGGTAATCCATACATAAACTGTTTGTTAAACCCATCTCACAGTAGACCAGTCTTGGGCTGTGAGGCTTCACATCAGATTTGATCTGACTATTGAAAAGCTTTTGATCATTCAACATGTTGCCTTATCTAGAGTACAACAGGATTTATTGTTCTAATGCACAGGACAAGGACAAGGGGTTTCTCTACTATGTCAATTCTAAAGAAAATATAGTTTTTTTACCCAGGAAGATGCAGCCACTTATCTGTGTCTGTCCTCATGACTTATTCTTTTACCTTTCTAGCATACACACATCTTAATGCTGCACCCTCTAGGTGATATTTCAAATCCTAAAGGTTGATGCAGAAGCTTTGAGGAAATTGTACTTTTCAAATCCTAGCATACACACATCTCTCTTTCTTTCTTTGCTTGTACTTTTCAGTTCTTCTCTTGATTCCCATATAGATTTTAATTTTGTGTCCATGACCCACCAACAAGACTGAAACATTTACCAATCCACTTAAATTTTGAAGCCTATGTATTTTCTCCCTCTTTTTTGAAGATAAGGAAAAATTATATTCAAAATATAAGGATATTAGTCAATCAAGGTCACATGCAAAACCTTCGGCTATGTACATCAAGTGCTATATATGGAACAAAGCAAAGGACGAAAAAAATCTTTTACAAAGTATGAAAGGTGTTTAGCTAGGTCTTAATAAGGAATCAGGTTCAAACAAATAAGGAAGATATTACTCCCCTGAAGTTCTTAAGCACCGAGACCTGAGAACAGACCAGTCCCATATGGCCTTGCATGGAAAACCAGGGGTGAATGGAGGAATGATCCAACCAGGAATACCTCTAAAGCATTACCACTCCATTATCTTTTATTATAAGTAATTAGATCAATCTATTTCTTATGAAGCAAAGCCAAGAAAGAAGAAAGTTCATCAACTCCCCAATCATTCGAGTTCCACCTAATTTTGGTTGCCAAATTATCTGTCTCATTGGATTCATATTACTGTTGAACCAGCACATTTTTCCTTCATTTGCACGTGGTATCCACTCAGAATTATTTCAGTTTACACTGGGTTTCATTTTGCTAGTTATATTTATTGGTATAGAACTTTGTGATACAGTTATTCTCTGAAGAATTTTTTCCTGTTAGTGCTCAAAGAGATGCTTTATGTATCATTTCCCTAAATGATGACAAACTAAGTGAATATGTAAAATATATTGTTTTGTTTTCCATCATTTTGGAATGTATAGAAATAGTTTTGTGACATTTAAGTTTTTATATCATTTTCCAAGTAATTTTTTTTTGCATCTTGTAATGGATGATTCTATTGTTTATGATCAAGAAGAAACAAGAGGTATTTCAAACCAGAAGAGGTCTTTATTCCCTCCCTATTGTTTGTCAGTGAAGTTTCTAAGTAAGATTATTTTTACTCTTTGATAGGTATAACAATAGTACAATTAGGAGCAACTTTGGCTATTTAAAAAGAAACTAACAGACCGGGTTTAGCCTATTTAACACTGTCTCAAGTGGGTTATGATGTTAGCTCTAGGTATGGATTTTATTAAGCTATTAAGCTATTTTATTTCATTTGATTGTTTGTAACTATTCAAAAAGCTTTTTTGTCTGCAGGAATTTAAGTTTGAGGAGTATGAAGAAGTTAAGAAATGCTATCCTCATGGATTTCATGGGGTCGATAGATATGGTAGACCATTATACATTGAAAGGCTAGGGATGATAGATCTCAACGTGCTGCTAAAAGTGACTACAATTGACCGAATCCTGAAGCACCACATTGCTGAGCAGGAGAAAACATTAAATTTGAGATATCCCACATGTTCAATTGCAGCAAAGAAGCATATATCATCCATAACAAGTATCCTAGATGTGAAGGGCGTGGTGAGTATATTTACATATTTTCATTTGCCCATCACACAAAAATTTACTATCATAAGCTGAACTTTTTATTGTTTTTTGTACCCTTTTGAGAGGCTTAAAGGTGAAGCCATGGTTTCAAATGTCGCCAAATGTTGCTAATGTCGCCCGACATATGTCAATGTCGAGGCTCACTGACATGAAAATGGATGGTAATATAAAAATTACATTATGTTGGTTGACATTTCCTATATTTCAGAAATGTTGACCAAATCAGTCCAAATAACCAAAAAAAAAAAAAATACAGTTTTTCCTATTATGTCGACAAGATGTCGACTAATGTCGACTAATGTACATTAAAAATATAATATATTAGTATATTATATTAATATAATACAGTATATTAATATAGATTATTCCATTAATAATTCTATTTAATATTTCAAATAAAATATTTATAAAAAGAATTAAAAAAATATAAAAACAAAAGAATAAATTAATTACTTTATAA
>NW_010729110.1:2597775-2613974 GCF_000365185.1 Nelumbo nucifera | reverse complement strand
AATCTCCCCAGACTTATCCAACGACTGTGAACATTCTAAACTAACAGGAGTCTCATAAGTGTCCAGTTTAAGGGTATTACACAGAAACACACCACAGGAACATGAATCAAATATGCACTTTATTCATTTACAATAAATTCATAATGCACATCATTCTGATTGGAGCTAAGGGCATACAACTGTCTAATAGGAGCAATCAAGAAGGGTTCTTGATATTACCTTTTGGTAGAAAAGGTAATCAGAAGTCGTGCTCACTAGCCCTCCATCAAATTCTTGCTAAAGAATCAGGTTCTTGCTGAAGAGCCATCCTGCTGATTCTGCTTCATCCTGCACCGTGTCATCTTCGGTGGGAGCAGTCTTTGGTATTCTCCTTGGGCGTGAACACCTTCGTTGGAGGTTACTATTACTTCGTATCAGGTATAACCCTCCACTCCCTTTTTGTTTCAGATCTAGTCTGGTTTAGGTTCAAGATTGATCATTGAAAATGCAGTTTTCTAAAATAGGGAATGTGATTCCCACGTGGGAGAGAGAGAAATTTTTGAAATTTCGCCCAACCTCCCTGCAGGGGGCCATCCATATGATGGATCTCTCATCCCTTCATTCTCCCCCTCCCATTTGCCACATCATGAAAAAACTTTGTATTTCCATCACCTTCCTTGATCCACCTATGCCTCGATTTCTGCCTCCAACTTATTTCTTCTTTCAATAAGACCTCTTCTAAATCCTTCTTCAATTGTCTCCTCATGTCTCTCTCACCCTTCTCGCCAGAGCCTCTTCAGTGCGCCCAGATCAGCAGGTGGATATGTTCACCGCTGGACTAGCCGAACCTCTGAGAGTCGATGTAGATATGTAGAGCCCTCCCAACCTGGTCACTACAATGAACTTAGCCCGAGCTTTCGAGCGCAAGCTACAGATCAGCCGAGGGTCGTTCAGCATGGGGCGTTCATCGACTTCTTGGGCAAACCCGAAATCAACTGGAGGAGGGTCTTCGTTGGCAGCCAGCAGGGAACAACGGCTTCACACAAGTAACACTTCCAGATCTGCAACCAGCATAGGAAGCAGCATGACGGCACCTCCCATCAAACGCTTATCTAGAGCTGAGATGGTGGAGCGCCGAGCAAAAGGGCAATGCTTCAACTGCGACGAGTTGTACTCAGCCGGGCACCGTTGCAAACGGTTATTCTGCCTCCTGGTAGATGAACTGGAGGAAGAAGAGGAGGAGCATACAACACTGGAACCTGAGATCTCCCTCCACGCCATCACCGGAGTACAGAACTCCCAAACCATGCAGCTGCAGGCATAGGTGGCAGGGAAACCCGTGCGTATTCTGGTGGACTCGGGAAGCACACATAATTTTGTCAGCAAGCAAGCAGCCCTCCAACTGAAACTGCTGGTGGAAGGCAGACCGCAACTTCAAGTGGCCGTGGCAAATGGGGAGAGAGTTCACAGCCCTGGGATCTACCGGAATATCCAAATACAGGTTGAATCTGAACCGTTCTTCGCGGATTTATTTGTACTGCCCCTGGACGAGTTCGATATAGTGCTGGGAATCAAGTGGCTCATCACTCTCGGCCCTATCCTATGGGACTTCAATGCTCTAACCATGACTTTCAACCTGAATGGGAAACAAGTCACATGGAAAGGAACCAAGGTGAGAGCGAAAAGACCATAGGTGCATACTCTCCATGGCAACACCATGCACACCGTAGAGATGGAGAGACTTCTCGCTGACTTCCCGGACGTGTTTTCAGACCCCAAGGGACTCCCACCTGTCAGATCGTGTGACCACCGGATTCCTTTAATTCCAGGATTAGAACCCGTTGTCGTCCGGCCATACCGCTACCCGCACCTGCAAAAAGATGAGATAGAGAGCCAGTGTGCAGATATGTTGAAACAAGGAATTATCCGCCCCAGCCGCTCCCCCTTCTCCTTGCCAGTCCTACTAGTACCAAAACAAGACAACACCTGGAGGTTTTGTGTGGACTACAGGGAACTTAACAACAGAACTGTCAAGGACAAATTTCCGATTCCCGTGGTAGACGAACTACTAGATGAACTCCACGGGTCTCAGTACTTCTCTAAACTGGATCTCAGATCAGGATACTTCCATGTCCAGATGGCCCCTGAGGATGTGGAAAAGACAGCCTTTCGGACACATCACGGCCACTTTGAATTTCTGGTCATGCCATTTGGTGTCACCAATGCCCCATCCACATTTCAGTCTCTGATGAACGAGGTTTTTCGACCCCACCTCCGCAGATTCGTCCTAGTATTTTTCGACGACATCCTGGTTTACAGTACATCATGGGTGGAGCACATTCGTCACCTACGAACGATTCTGGAACTGCTGCGCCAACATAAATTCTTCCTGAAGCGGGCCAAATGTTCCTTCGGGGAGCGATAGGTCCTTTATCTGGGGCATATAATCAGCGGGAAAGGTGTCTCAGTAGACGACTCCAAGATTCAAGCAATTCGAGAGTGGCCCAAACCTCAATTCACTAGGGCTCTCCGTGGGTTCTTAGGACTCACTAGATACTACCGCAAGTTTGTAAAGGATTACGGACTCTTGGCTGCCCCGTTAACCAAGATGCTGAAGAAGAACGCATTTCAGTGGGATGAAGCAGCGGACGCCGCCTTCACAAACTTGAGAGATGCGCTCTCCTCCACCCCCATGCTGCAACTACCCAACTTTGACCTGGAATTTACGGTGGAGTGTGATGCTTCTGGTGTAGGCATTGGAGTAGTACTGCAACAGCAAGAGCACCCCATAGCCTTCTTTAGCCGGAAATTAGCTAACCGGCACCTAAAGCTACCAGCCTACGAGCGCGAGCTGATTGGGCTTGCCAAAGCCGTCCAACACTGGAGGCCATACTTGTGGGGGAGACCTTTCGTCATCAAGACAGACCACTATAGCCTCAAGTACCTACTAGAGCAGCGGCTTACCACTCCACCCCAACAGCACTGGGCAAGTAAACTGCTCGGGTTTGACTTCCGAGTAGACCACAAGGCAGGGGCTTCAAATCGGGCCGCGGATGCACTGTCCAGGCGTGACGAAGATGCTATACACCTTTGTGCAATCTCCCGGCCCCGCGTCACCCTATTGGAAAGCATTAAGAACGTGTTGCCCCAATCACCAACATGGAGGGACCTGGTTCAAGAGATACAGTCTAGAGAACCCAAACCGAACTGGTCCATCCACGACGGCCTAATACTATACAAGGGATGGGTATATCTTCCAACCGATTGCTCATTAATTCCCACTGTCATCTCCAACATTCATAACGCCACACATGAAGGGGTTCAGAAGACGTTTCACCGCGTCCGCACCGATTTCCATTAGCACGGTATGCGGGCCTCGATTCGGGATTTCATCCAGAATTGCTCCATATGTCAGCAACAAAAATGGGAGAACGTACACCCCGCCGGCCTCCTCTAGCCTCTTTCACTTCCAACACAGATCTGGGCTGATATCTCCATGGACTTCATTGAGGGCCTGCCCAAGGTCGGCGGAAAATCAGTCTTATACGTGGTAGTGGATCGTTTCTCCAAGTATGCTCACTTTATCCCCTTAGCCCACCCATATAGCGCAGTTTCGGTGGCCCACGTCTTCTTCACACATATTTTCCGCTTGCATGGGCTTCCCGAGTCCATCGTTAGTGACAGGGACCCGGTCTTTACCAGCACCTTCTGGAAGGAGCTCTTTCGATTGCAGGGTACGACTCTGTCTTTTTCATCCGCCTACCATCCGCAGACGGACGGGCAGACGTTGGGTGGACTGCCTCCCGTGGGCCGAATACTGCTGCAACACGTCCTATCACTCCTCTCTTGGCATGACTCCATTCCGGGTTGTCTATGGCCGGGAACCCCCCCGCCTACTGTCCTATGAACTCGGTTCGACAAGGCTGGAAGAAGTCGATTGTAGTCTACAAGATCGCGATGCTCTCCTGGCGGAAGTCACTTCCCGCCTACAGCAGGCTCAGACACGTATGAAGAATGTCTACGATCAGCACCACAGAGAAGTAACCTTCGAGCCCGGACAGTTCGTGTGGTTGAAGCTCCAACCCTATCAGCAACACTCTCTCAAAGGCAGATTTCCCCCTAAACTGGCCCCCAAGTTCTACGGGCCCTTCAAGGTACTACGGCGAATCGGGAAAGTTGCATATCAGCTCGGGCTGCCAGAGAACAGCAGGCTCCACGATACCTTCCATGTGTCCCTACTCAAACCTTTTACAGGGAGTCCTCCTGATCAAGTACCTCCCCTACCCCCCTTGAAGGACGGCAGACCCATTCTCCAACCTTGGACTCTTGTCCGATCACGCGTCAATCGGGGTACCTTCGAAGTCCTTGCAGAATGGGACGGACTACCATCAGCTGAGGCTACCTGGATTCCCTGGTCTGATCTTCACAACGCCTACCCAGATCTCGAGCTTGAGGACAAGCTCGTTGTCCAGGAGGGGTGTGATGTTATGGACACATTCGTTGGTAAGACTTACCGCCGCCGCCGGCAGCAGCACTGAGGAGGGGTCCATGCAACAGCTCACCAGGGGCCCACACTTATCTCTGGCCAACTCGCCACCAGCGTCCCTTATCCCTTATCTTATCTCCTGTTCTTAGTAGGAGTTTTGTTACCATTAGAAGTAGGTAGTTTATTTCCCATAAGAAGTAGGAAGTTGAGTTTGATTTAGATTATCCTAGCCTAGTCGAATACAATAAGGAATCCCCTCTTGTAATCTCCTATTTAAGGAGCTATGAATTGAAATAAAGGTATTCAGTTTTCAATCAAGAAAGAGCTTAGGAGAGTTAGGGTGATCTCTTTAACAAATCACCCCTAGTTCGCCACCATAAGGTCTGCGCGCAAAGGGAGGGGCAAGGGAAATCTAGGAGTTTTCCCCGTGGACCGACCCGTGACGAGATCCTACACCCGGGCCCATAACACTTACTCTTGACCTCCACACACTCCTCACCCATCTTCTGTCCAACTCCAACAACTTTGTTTCTTGTAACATGACAATGTCAGTCCTTTCCCTTCTAAGTAAATCCTTTATCACCTTCCTTTTCCTTGCACTCCCTAATCCCCTAATATTCTTGCTAACTATTCTCATAGGCACAGATCATGCAAACACCCTCAATCATAAACCACCACTCCTTCATACCCTTTCTCCTATCACCTCTACCACTAAATTCTAGATTCCCTTCGATGTCACCAATTTATCTTTCCACTTCAGATCGTTTCTTCTTTTCCTTATTCCTTTTTGCCTCGCTCTTTTTATTATAAGTTTTCACCTGTCCTTTCCTTTCAGCCCTCTCTTCAACCTGACCTCCCTCACCAATAGCTTCCAAAACTGAAGTCTGAAGTCCTCCTTTAACATAGTCAACCCCTTCCTTTCCCCTATCCATCACCATTTCACTGAACCCATCCACATATCCTTCCTTTTGCTTGAGATTTTCAAACTCTGTACAAATCAGTCCCCAAATTTTATCTACCTCCCCCCACTCTTCTCTTCAAGGCACTCTTCCCCAACTCTTCCACCTCCAATCAAACCCTTGTTTACCTTCTGGGTGGGTTGTTGGTACCCCTGTTTCAGGCATAATACACTGGTTAGTAACCAAAAACAAATTGACATCCATACCTGGTTGGATAGGGATAGCACAAGGAACGCTAGGACTAGACTGTTTGCCAAATCCGACTGAAAGTGGTGTTGTTTCCTTACAGGGAGACTTCTGTGGAGTAGACATGGTAGAGCAAGCACCACTGTCTAGCCTACCCTCTTGAAAACCCAATCCCAGTACTCCCCTTCCTAGTTCACCCTTATCCATGCTCACAAAAGAGAGCTGTTCTCTTACATTTAAGTCCTGTATGCCCTGAGACTTTTCGTTGGCTCCCTCATTGTGGGATAGTGGGATCTGTCCAGCTAATGCAGCACCTCCTACCCTTTGTTCTTCCTTGGGAAAATCTGCAGTAGCCCCTTCTTCTAAGTACAACACCTCCATATTCAGGCTCCCTGTTTCAATCAGATATTGTTTAGCTTGCAAATCGAGGCTCCATCTGACTCATAGTCATTGTCGCTGCTGCTTTCATCTCCAAACCAAACTGCAAAATTTAGCTTTTCTAAATCAATGCGCTTGACGCATCTAGGATTCCGCCTCTTAGGTGACAACCGATTCAAGCTCTTAGTTGGGATCCACTGAAAAGAGCTACTAGAATGCGCACTCTGCCCTGATTTCTGAACTCGAAGAGGAAGAAGATAGACGATTAGAATTGTCTAGCAACTGATCCTCCCCAACTTCAGTCACGTAACACAATAAGAGGTGTTAAGAGTCCTAACTTTTATGTTTGCATATATTTGTACCAACCCAAAATGGATTAGTCACACTTGTACCAATATTTGAAAGTAATATAGTTACCTACTGGTGTCTACGAGTTCAGATCTGCTACCAACAAATATTCACAACTCTCCCAACTAGCCTTGACAGTCACATCGGGAATGTCTCCCCATGAACGAGTTAACAAGGGAGATGTTCCCAATGTGTGGCTGCAGTGGCCTATTGGGACAGTGTTGGAAGCATTTTGTTGGTAGCAGATCCCTACCTATACCTACTATATATACATATATACATACAGACAGACACTCCCCACTCACTTGGTTGTCTAGGTCACCTTGAAAATACATGGCCAAGCTTGCATGACACTCTGACTACATGGAACCAAATTCCCATGTGTAAAGGAAGTTTTAGAGAAGTTTCAGACATTATTAGTGGAGAATCATGATAGATAGGAGAAAGAAATGTATGTATTGGATAGAAGATAACTTTTTTCTTTAATTAAAATCATGGAGTTACAAGATCTAATGTGAAAATGCAAGGCATCCAAATTTCTTCTTTGTTGGTTGAAAATTTACTATTCTATATTAAATATGAAAAAACATGGAGATGTTCCAGTTCTAGATCATTGTTCGTAACTGTGGAATTTTTTTTCTTTTTATATCTTTCAAGTTTCTTCTTGCCTTCAATGTTGAAGCTAAAGAATCAACGTCTGGCTTAATCAACTTTGAATGAACAGGCTTACAGTGCCTGATGGTAGAAAGTAACTGTTGCTAACCACTTGTGTGTGATGGATACGATGGAAGAGATTCTTTATAACTGATCTTACAAGTTACAGTCTACAGTAGAACTTGGATAAACCACCTTTACAATTTAGGTTGGACTGATCAAGTGTATGTTGCTCCAAATGCTTGTGAAAAGTATAGGCTATGCTTAATAGAATTTTTTTTCCTTTTTTTATGCTCTATAGAGGAACTTCCTGCAGATCATGTTTTTTCTTGTTCATGACTTTGCAAATGTCTTTAGATATTTTTTGTCATTGTATATTGATCTTGATATTCTTACAGACTCTGCATCAACTTTTTATTGTCAATGCTGGATCTGGGTTTAGGGCACTGTGGAAAGCACTCAAGGCTTTCATGGATGCACATACAGTAGCAAAGATTCAAGTAAGGACTCTTTCCTGTCTTCTTTCTTTGTGTGTAGGTTGTGTAGAAGTTCATTTTGCATTCCAATTAGAACAGTTCAACTTCTCTAATTCTTATATCTTGTTTACAGGTATTAGGAAGCAACTATCAAAGTAGCCTTCTTGAAGTTGTTGACCCAAGGTGCATTATCCATTAGATGTGTACATGTGCATTATATTTACCATATGATATGACAATGTTCTCTTATTATTACTTTCAACAGTAATTTGCCAACTTTTCTGGGTGGAAATTGCACATGTTTAGAATATGGAGGTTGCATGTCAAGTGATAAAGGACCATGGAACAATACTGAAATTACTGAAGCATTGCAGGTGGACAGCTGGGTGACAACGAATTCTCTACCCCCCTCCCCTCTCCCCAAAGCAGCACAAAGAGTTGACTGTTTTCCAAACAATTTTTCTGATGACACAATTTCATACCTACTAAATAATCTTTATATATCTAATTGAATGTCAGCTTCATTTCTTTCAGGCAGTTTGTGATACAGAACTAAAGAATGAAAATAAAACAAATACAAGTATGGCTCTGGAAGAAACTCCACTGCCTGCTACAGTAAGAATTCTTAACACTTCCAAGGATTTCAGGTTACCTTTTTATCATAATTTGGGCACAAGAATGAAAATGAAATAAATAAACAGATAATTTAGATCAAACTGGTAAGTATTTTGTCTGGAATCTGGATTAACTATCATCACTATATGTTCATATGCTTCCTTTGGAGGAATGCTTTGGATATTAGGAGCTATTCTCTCATGCCCTGGTTAGGATTCAATTAAAGGCTAAAACAAATATAATGCAGGGTGATGTTGAAATCAGTGCTACCCACAAGACGGACACACAGAAAGAAGGTTCAGAGCAACACACTGAGAGAGGATACTTGGACAATATTTTCCAGAAAATTCTGGCAATTGATGTTGCAGTGAAGGACGTCAAAATGGTGATGACAAAAATCTTTATGGTCTAGGCCTGTGGGTGATCATTCTTTATTTATTGCTGTTCCCTTTTTTAATAAAACCCCCTGTCTACTTCCACAGGTCTTGGTTGGACTTACAGAGAAACAGGAAGAACTTGCAAAACAAGTAGAAGAACTGATGAATTTGGTCAGATCAATGACTCTCTGAAGCTATTAGTTTAGTGGTGCGTCTAAAAACCTTGTCATCTAATATTTGGTCGTTTATCAATAATTTCATTCAGAAAAGGTCTGTAGAGATAAAAAAAGAAAAAAATTTATAGAAGATCAAGTGAAATCTGAAGATTACACCAATCCTGAAAGCGAAAACTCTGCAAACACAGCATCCAGCCGAACATTGGGAATATCTCCCTACATGTATGTTAAATTCCCAATGTGAGGCTGGATGCCTGTGTTTCCAGAGTGTGTAGAACTTTTGCTTTCAGGAGATCCCATCACGAAGAACCTGGGGCTGTTTTCGTCACCAAGAATTCAGAATGTGCTTTCAGAGTGTTCCTTTTAGGTGCACGTTAGCGGTATTTGTTTCATTAGTAACCCCCTTGCTGAATCTCAGTTCTACTAATGCTTACCCTTCTGTTCAAGCTTTTCTTCTTCTATGATATGAACAGTACCTTACATATGCGCTTTTGATGATGCAGTCCTTAAAATAAAAGGGAGAGTGGTTGCTATTACTGGCTTTTTGTGCTTTCTCTTGGGGAGGAGAAAATGGAACAAAGATGTCTGAAAATGTGCATTAATATAATTAAATCTGCCTATTATGGAATCCAATTAGAACCATAATGCAATTATGTAAAATAAATTGAACTAAAAGGAGTATGTAATACCCATCAATTTTCCTATCAACACTCGCGAGTTTTCCGATTACAGATAGTTGCTTACAAGTTGCAGGCTTGCAGCCACGAACAATCATGGCATCACTAGGATACTGTTTTTCACAATGACATCCAAGAGATGATATTACTATATTCACTTCATCAACCTCTACCCACTTTCTATAAACCTAATGCTTATGAGGGCCAATTTCTATACCAACCAGCCCATGCAGAGACCAATCCACTAATTCCGAGTATGACTGCATGGTTGCAGAAAGGGTTGGGCTCGATGTCAGCCAACGCTATAATTAGGTCGGCAACATTGGCAGCCACCGCCATCAATCTCATCACCCTATCAGCTCTGATTTGCCTCACTTTTTGCTCCATCTCCATGGATTTTTCTTTCGAAGTGTCGCCCGCTTTAAGTTGCAGAGAGATCCTTCTCTGTGCTTCTAGTCCCTCTTTCATGATAATGAAGTCTGATATGATAAAGAAAACGTAGCCGAAGGCTTCACCAAAGGCAGAGATGAAGCTCATCCTTCTAGCTAGCCCAGCATCTATTACTCCAATCCTTGACAACCACAGAAAATGGTCAAAGAAGAAATAGACCATTTCTCCAGCATTAGCAAGAACAGCAAGGAAGCGGAAAGTCAAAGTTGAGCCTGGGTTTCGGCGGAGGGCATTGAAACCAGTGAGGAACCTACCTGATCGAAAAGCTTTACGACTGAGACCAGAAGCCACCTCCCATTGCTTGGCTCTTTGAGCAATATCAGGATGGGTGGTTTCGACGTGCCAATGAACAAGCTTGGAGACATACTGGAAGGTCTTGACCAGTTTGTCTATGCCATCCCTTTTGGCTAGGAAGATAACCAGCTTGTCCACTGTGTCATTCATGGTTCAAGCAAAGCAAAGCTTGGTAGTTGATGCTGGTGACGGTGGAGAGCTTATTGATTTTGATATGAAGGGAGAAGGGTTGTCCATTAAATCTAAGGAGTACCACAAAAACTGGTTTTGGATAACACGCCAAGCTATAAAACTTTTGGTTGGATTTTCTTTGCTCGGTTTGCTGCAAATGGGTTTTGTTTTTCTGTAATAGAAAGATAAACGTTGTTTGCAACTAATGTTTGTACAGAATTCTTCTGGATAAATGACCACCATGCAATTCAAATCATCCAATAATCCTGTTTTTTTGTCTTTACTCTTGGATGGAAGAAAAATATATGGTGGCATTGCATCAAACAAATAGGTGGCGTTAGTCTACAATGTTCTTAAAACAGTGACATCAAATCTGGACCATACAGTTGATAGACCACTAGTACTCATTCAGATGACATACCATTGGCCTCAAATATCATGTTGATCCCATGGTCCTACACGTCAAATACCCAGAAGGAAACACACTTGGTGAATGAACGATCCTGGAATGTGAATATGTGATGTTAAAGCTACTAGTTTGTTGAAGCCAAATGGTTCCCTGAATCTGCGCCATATGTCTCATGATAAGAGTTCCTGTTATTAAGGCTGCGATTAGGCCATCACCATCAGTCTCCTTGGACAAATGCGGAACCCCAAAAATCAAATAACCCATAAAATGCTGCTGGACAATGAAGAAAAGCAAGCTTACCCACCCGTAGCCACATGGCACTATAGTTATTGGTTAGCATTCTCACATTCCAACTAATTTCCTAGATGCATTAGAGGTTTTGCGTTGCGACTTGCGACCCGAGAACGTCTGGACTTGAGAGTACGAGTCATGTCGCAACGATCCTCATATCTCAATTTGGGACTACCATGAGCAACAGAGCCAGAGCAGGTGGCTATCTAACTTGAGAAAGTGCTCACAGTTACTGCATGGGTTATGATTTTCATCCATAAATCTTTTCTGGGAGCTCTGAAGTTTGAACTAAATCTATGGCATTAGGATGTCATCGCCTTGCTCAGATGAAGTCCTTTTCCGACTTCACCACGATACATGATACAATAACTACTCGGAAGGCGCCATGTATTTTATTTATGGTGCCTGCATAGCTCCATATCTAGCCAACAGACACATGCCATGAAGATGGAGAAGCCACTACCAAAACCTACGGATGGCTAACCTTTTTTATTTTTTTATTTTTTTTGAAATAAAATCCTTCGTTTATTTTATTCCTCTTCTTACTATGCTTTAGACTATGTCAACTATTGAGGCTGTTGCTTCAAAGGGGCTTGGCTAAATGTTTCTTAACCATTCCTAATAACGCTGGCCCATACCATATCTTTTTCGCATCATAAATTTTCCCTATATGATGTGGGGATAATTTACGAAAAAAGAAAATTGTAGTAAATGGAGATGCGGAGAATCAATCCTGTACCTCTCGCATGCTAAGAGAGCGCTCTATCATCTGAGCTACATAAAGCTTCTTGTTTTCATTCTCTTGAAATCAATAGAGAATTTAGCCCAAAAGTCCTCTCAATCTGCCTTGCATCATCATACGTATCAATAATCCTAATACATACCAACCGTACATCTTGGTGTGGACCAAATTCATATGAACTAACCCAATTTTGTGTTGGGTTAGGGTAGAGGCCTTAGGCAACCCAATCTATCAGGCTCGGATTAGGTTTAAGGTTCATTGAAAAGTTAATAAATTCCCAACAAGAGCCGACCCAAGTTGCATACCTAACTTTATTGATATCTTTAAATATTATTGAATGTTTATGTAATTTTGTATGAACGTATAAAGATTTCTGAGGGGGACTGAACAATAAAAACCAGGCGGTTAATCGTTTAAACGGTTTTGGCCGTTTTTATTTTTTGAAAATTTTTTATTTTTTATTTTTATTTTTGTCAGAATGGGCCAAGCATTTGATTTGAATGGTCAGACCGTTCGACCCAGTAACCGGACTCCTGACCGGTTTAGTCACCGGGTCGATTTTAAAAACCATGAGTTTTTAACGTGACCATAAAATCATTTAAATTGAAATGTTCATCATGTATTTAGTGGACTACCTCCACCCGATTTTGAAAATCAGGTTCCTTGAGTTTTTACGATTACTAAGGTCACGTATTGACTAGAGAGTTGGGTCGGCCGACCAGGTATGGTTGAGGTATAGTGCAACTGAACCTTCTATACTATTCTATAGATACTTGCTTTGGCTTTGGTGTAGGTCATAAAGTTAAAACTTGATTTTATCTTATTTTGTTTCAGTTCTTACGTTACCTCATCTATGATAAAATAGGATGAAAATTGACACTGGAATAAATCAGAATTCACACTCAAATCATCATTTAAAATCGGCTTTTATTTTATCAATTAATTTGTTTCATTGTTTTCTTTTTTTCAAATTTCTAGTTGATATATGATGAACATCGACGAGCATTAACTAATAGTGTTGATACAACCGGATTCGGGTGGAAACCAATGTGTATCTAAGTATCTAACCATATATACCTAAAACTATGCACAGAATAGAAAAATATATTCTTGTCACAAAATAATTTGTCATCAAGCTAGATTTTAGCCAGTTTTTGTTGGCCTATATAATGATGGCATACTATTGGATTTGATCTTCACTGAAAATTTGACACTGGCGTCACTGGAGTGATGGCGACTGTATTCTGTTGGTGAAAAGCGGCATTAAAGTTGTATTTTTACTATTTACTTCAAAGTGAAGGGGTGTTGAGCACTTCACAACATTGATTCTACAAGTAAAGCAAGAATACATTACACAAACTGACAGCAGATACTAGATGAGAATATCATGAACTGTCCTATGTTCAGCAAAAGAAGAAAATTAATCATATCCAAGTGGCCTTGGGCAAAACTTTGTTTTACTGTTAAAGAGAAGAAAAGAATCATTGGTCTAGGGTCACACGCCGCATCTTACACACAAGGTGGGCAGTTGGAAGATCAAGCTGACTAACAGCATCTGATTTCAGGAGATCCTGGATCTTGTCTCTTGAAGTTGAGAGGAAGGTGTGGAACGTAGACAGGACTTGAGGAACTGGCATGGACAAAGCTGACAGCACATTACTCAAATACTCGATATCAGCAGAAAGCTGCTGTGCTCCTCGATCAGTTATATACTGAATTCCTCGCAACTGTTCTGTGTAAATTGCTACAGCACCTTCGGCAACCTTTTAAACAATATCAATCATAAATTGGTGAGTGGTAGTAACCTTTAACAAAAAAACAAGCATTGAAATTCTTATGAAGGTCTTCTTCATAAGTTAAAATGGTATTGAAGGTCAAGTACCTTGAACATCCATTCAGTTGCAAAGAACTGTGCTTCATCAGCATTTGCATCACTGCTAGAGATGCCCTCTGCAAGTGGCTCTAGTTGTTGAGGTAGGGTAAGAAGATATTCACCAACGCTAGTCACATAGGTCTGAGGATAGGCACTGAAGCTGGGGAGAGGGAAAGCACTAGGCTCCTCCACTGAAGACCAGATTGGCAACCGAGACACATCACTCAAACGTTGCCGTACCTTGGATATGAGGACATCATAGACAAGTTCATTAACAATCTCTGCAAAGGCTGCTACTCTCTGAGATGCAAGTGGAAGTGCATGAAACCGAGGATCCTTTGACTGCATGATGGCATAAAAATAGTGTTCAAGTAATGAAAATAAATGGAGGAAAAGGTAAAAACAGAATGTCAAAAAAAGGTTATCATGACAGAAAAATAGGACTTGGATAATAATTGTACAGGAAAATAAGAAAGATGCCTCACTGGCACAAGTAGAGAGACATAAAATTAAGAAGTAGAAGGTAAAATTAGATCATCATATTTCTGTTTTATATATGCTTCAGTTAGATTAAGCTGAATAGTTGGCTTTTCGCAATCCTAAGTTCAGAATCCTATATAAGTTCGTTAAACCATGACCCTTTGACCTTTCTGTTGAAAAAATCTGCTTAACCTGACACAAATTATAATAATCTATATAACTGAATGAGCATGTAATATTCAAATCAAAACAGAAAATGCTATATGCAAATTACCAAGAAAACAGAGGAACCCCTGAATACTTAAAATAGAAAAGCCATTACATATTGTCTGTCCCATGTGAAGACACATCATCCAGTCCACACACGCATGCTTGTGGGACCTTTAACTACAGAACTCAAAGAACATTGCAGAAAGTTATAATCACCATAATGGCATAAGTGAGAAAGGACTTATAATCAAAACCAATGTTTTAAAAGGTGGAGGAATGAGGTGAGCTGTTAGGATCTTAATCCTCAACAAAAAGCATGAAGTAAAACAAAAGAAGGCATGGAACAATGCTAAAAAGGATTATACCTTTACATAATAAAAACTTCAAATGGATGTCAAATTTTCCTAAATGTTTAAATAAATCACACACTTAAAATTCAGAAAGCATAGTATTGGTCTTTGAACGAGTCTTCTGATGATTTAATTTTTTGAAGCACATGCTCTCCACATGAGGCATCTGAATGTGTGGATATGTTCCTTATATTTTAGGCATAAGCCTCGAGACATTTTCAGGTGAGCCTCATTTTCAGGTGAGGCTCAAGGCCCAAGTCTCACATCCCTTTCAAAACATTGCTCATAGCACAAGAAATCCAATAAAAGGGTCCAGCATACCTGATCTAAAAGGTTAAAGAGTTTCCTAGATTTTTCAGGAGCTTCAATGAGGCGCACAGCTGCTACATCCAAAACAGCCCTTCCAGCCAAGGATAATTCCCCATTTGGACCATCATTATTTGCAGAAGATTGGTTTTGGTCTACTATTGAACCAAATCTAGAACGTGACAAACTTGTGCTGATCCTGGCAAGAGTAGCTCTCAGCGAAGCTTCAAAAACTGAGGATCTGCTAGTTAGGCAATCTGCAACTGTAAGTATTTGTAATGCCCCTTGGACAATAGCCCACTCTTCCTCATCTGAGACTGTATCAATTTTGCGTGCATTGTGAATTGATTCTTTTTTATCCAAGCTATCCTTCTTTGCACCAGCACCTTCACCAAGGATATCCACTCCGCACACAGCTCTTAAGGATTTTAGTGTATCTTGCAGAGTAGAAATATACTGCAAAATAATATCATCAAGTGCAAGAATAAGCTCATCCACTTCAGAACCTCCAGTAAAGTTGATGCATCTCTCTACTGCTGCTTCAAGAAATACAATGGCAACCGGAATGGATTCCTCCATTCTCCGAACTGTTTCACTGAGCTCAATACCCTGGGCACCCACACCACGAGCAACTGCTCCTCTAAGATCTATACCTATTACTGCAGCAGAGAGGATAGCACGTTCCATCTGTCCATATCTAGGAGATAAGTTCATGTAGTCAGTCATCTAATGGAAAATATCAAAATATGTCGTGAGATTATAAACTCAAATTGAAGAACAAGAAGCTGAATTAGCAAAAAATAAAAAATCACTACATAAAATAAACATAAAAGGAAAAGACAAAATAAATTTTCCTCACAGTACCAGAAAGCATTTATAGGGAAGCAGGTACCTTAGTTGTTATTATGAACACCGTGCAGATAGAACGTGAAGTTTAATGTCACTTCCCAAAGAAATGATTTTATCATGTCTTTTTGGGGGGAAATCAAAGAAAAAAAGAGAAGTTTAAAACAGAAGAATATTGCATTCAGATTTTCCTCAAGACTTAGCAAAAGAGAAATATGTGTTGCCCTATCCATATGTAAATGAAAACTTCACTTGTTTTTTGCAGACCAAAATAAATTTTTCCTTGTTGTTTACATTTTACTAGAAAAAAAGCTTTCATATTCATACTGTTTCGACTGCTGCTACAGTAGTCCGAACAGGAAGAAGAAGAAGAAGAAGAAAAAGAAGAGAAGAAGGGTCAGTCGAAAATCTGATGGTTAACCCATCCAGTCGACCCCCTTAATCTATATTAGATTCTAATGATGTT
>NW_010729110.1:2463652-2592580 GCF_000365185.1 Nelumbo nucifera | reverse complement strand
TTAACCCATCCAGTCGACCCCCTTAATCTATATTAGATTCTAATGATGTTTACAAAGACAGAAATGCCCTTACTTAAGTGTGGGGCAGAGTAACTCTAATAACACWRCYACATAAGCAAGTTACTTAAYAAAYARAAGAAGACTAAACTACCCCTATTCGGCACATCTTAACACATACAGATATCCATCTTTTAAAACTGGACTGCGTAAGGCCAAGGGCCATTACCCAATGTTAGTCCTTGTCTGGAGTCTTGGGAGGGGTGGATATAGACCCAAGTTTTGACACATTTTACACGAAGTGGCTGCCCTCAGACTTAAACCTGTTTTTTCAACACTTGTCAGCAGATTTCACAATGCACCAAGTGATGGACCCTTTTAAAATGGAACATAATAATCGAAATCCCTTGGAAAAGGAAGGCAAACTTGTTCTTTTTTTTCAGTTCTCTATCTAGTATTGCTTATTCATGTTAGGAATCTTTATAGCCTTTGCCTTTGAAACAACAAAGACGTGGGATAACTAACATCTATGTAGGGTGATCACAAGATACTCTTCCAGAAAAAAACTCTGACGGTGCACGATGTAGTAGACAAAGAAAAAGAGAAAGAAACCATAGAAAAAGAAATCAAATTTCTCCATATTGCTGCATTAGCAGTTTCATAGTTTTGGGTAATTCTAATTTTGGCCAATTTGAACTTTAGAGAACTATTCTCTAGATTTTGATCTTGTAGGAATAGAGTTAATCATCTTAAAGAGTTATATCAGTTTAAAAAAGTTATATTAGAAAGTTTTTAGAATTTTGAAAAGTTGAGATTGCTTCCAATCATGTCACCTTTCTTGCAATCCAAGTTTAAGGGGTCAAAACCTATGTTCTGGACTTGATCTTGTATGATCAGGTACAAGTAGGTTTTTCAGTTATCTATCCAATGAAACCAAGACCTTTGAATCCAAAGTGCTTTGGGGAACTTAATGGACATTTTACTAATAGAGTGCAAGTCTTTGACAAGAATTGAAAGTTTCTATACAAGGGGCTTATTTTAGAGACTTGTTTCTCATTTATTTAGTTCTAGTAGGATTATTAGTTGGTATTTACAGTTGTTTTAGAATTTGGACCTTATTTATTCTTCCTATGGATTGTAATCTATTGGTGGGGAGCTAAGACATTTTATCTCCCCCTTTCTTGTACTTATATTTCTCTTATTTAATAAAAGTTTTCAGTTACTGATAAAAAAATTGTTCCTATGGATTACCTATGGGTTTGTTCTTCGTTCTAAAGCAGTTGGAAGTTATTTCTGGTCAATTACATAGTTGAAATTGGAGTCTACAAATTTAGTAATTGTAACTGAAATTTCAATAAATAGAAAAAAACCAAACACCCTTTCCCTTACACCAAAAAGTGTGAGTCAAGGATGCCACTGCTGATCTAAGTTCCATTTGGCAATAGGGAGACCCAACAGCCATGCAAACTCTTCCTCTTCATTAGAGGCAACAATAGCCACTGGCTCAAAGTGCTTTTACCCCACCATGTGAAGATGTCACTAAAAACCTGCTATTCCAAATTTTCTAGATCAACTTCCATCAAATTTCAACTTTACGTCATGGTTTGATGCTAGGGATATATACAACCCATTTGTAGCTGCCATGGAGAAGAATGAATAATGGTTTGGAAATCCTGATTCAAATCATTCATATTTAGTCCTCTAGCTCTGTATCCATGGATGGAGTTTCACAAAAAAAGGAGATAATTATTTCTCAGATAGTAGAGGGAGATAAAGTTCTTCACCAAAGTGTGGTTATTTGGCCCCCTCCCCCAACATTTGAGCATATGCATGTAATGATGCCTAAATTCCAATCTGCACGTATGAAAACCTCTTAATCCAACTACTGGTGTACCATATCACAATTTCTGGACATTAAAATGAATTGAAAAATCCTTTCCTACTTTCTTTAGGAGTGACATTAAAATATATCAGGTTAAAAATAATAAAATGTGTTTTTAACTTGCATGCCTACACATTTTGAGAATGATCTTAGAAAAAAGACTGTACACTGAAAGACAAACTAAAGAGTAACAGGCATAACTTAGACCTCTATATAGAGCAGGAAAAGCAAAAGCATATGAAACTCACTAAAAATCATTAACCAGAAGTGTCCATAAGCAGTTGAACCATGATATTGTCACAAATAATATAGTTAAGGCAGTCTAGTGGAGCCTAAGTGTAATGGCCTGGAAAAGCAAGCCAACACCTAGGCAATAAAAATAAATCAATAAACACAAACACATCTTATGATGTATATATAAACATTATGTAATCGCATGCTCATTATAAACCATAAATAAATGATCTAGTGACAACTTATACCTTATTTTAGAAAGAAATGAAAAGCTTTTAAAATAACTTTCATGGTTTGACATGAAGTGCGCATAAACAAATAGGGATTAAGAGCCCTAATTTTTAGCTCTTTATACACTCGTAATTACCCAAAACCATGGTCATGTCAACATATAAAAGGAGAACAATTTCTTATTTCCCCCACTAAGAGGTCTACATCTAATACTAACCACCTAGATGGTTGTATGGTGATAGGCCTCCAAAATGCCCAAGTGGTTGCCTAGTTGACACATAGACCATGCTTTGACTATACAAGTTAGAAATCTACAAACCACAGCATTGTTCAGTTTATGCGCTCACCTCTGTTTATATAATTCATAAGGAGAATAGATGGCCTTCACTGTGTCCAGTAAAACCTGGAGATCAGATTCCAAAAACAAGTGTTGGATATTCCTCGCAAAAGTACCAGTCATATTGTGCAGTTCTATCAGTGCCTCAAGATGCTTAGTCTGTATCTTAGTACCTTTAGGCATATCTCCAGATAAGATATCCAGTACACCTGACATTTTCCAGATGAAGGAAATCAGAGATAAAGACAAAATTAACCTTGCCTTCCACAATTTTAGAACACTGGCATCAAATACATAAAATCACAAAATGTGCTCTAGTATTATCTAAGGCTGTGGTTGGATTCAAGAGATAGAAGGGGAAACAAGGATAGTCAAAATGAATGTCCTTTAGGTTCTAAAATTCACTAAAACAGTGAAAAATGCAGCTAAAACATCTGCTGTTTGGAAAATGCAAAATGCAAGGTTGATACGATCATACTTGGACAAATACAATCTAATAAGAATGTCATTAATCATTTTCTGTTGCATATTTCTGCTCCCACTCCATTCCAAATACAATCTAATAAGAAAATGCAAAATAACCTTCATATCTAAAAACATACTTGGAAGAGGAAAAATCCAAATGGATGACTAACCTTTAGCTAGTGTTCTTGTTTCAGGAACAACATCTCCAGTTGCAAGGTTGATACGAGAAACAAAGCTTGCATTAAGTGCCACCATTGTCTCAATCAGTATCTTTGGAACAAGAACTTTATAGTCATCAGGAAAAGCAACCATACACCTGCAGAAAATGTGTAACGTGTTATATTGAGTTCCATAACTTGAATGCACAAATATTTAATCATGTCAATAGATGACAAGGCTTTCTACTTGTAAACACTTTGTACATATATTATTTTTTTCTTTAATCAATAAAGATGCACAGGTACTCATAAAACACCATGCAGCCATAGGGCTTCTTTTCTCAAAACAATGAAGAAAGGAAAAGAAAAAAAGGAAAAATATCATTTGCCTTAAATGTAAGGAAAAGGAGAGCAAACAAGAGGATATACACTGTTAGAGTCGGCTGTAGAGGGGTTTTTTATGTTAAGAGGGGGGTGTAATGTCTGTTATGTTTTGGTGCAAGTGTTGTGTCCCATACTTAAGTAGGGGCATAAATGTCTTTGTTCTTTAAATTAGAAACCTATAAATAACATCTAGCTGACTAGAGAGATAGAATTCTTCTCTAGTTCGAACCAGTCTTTCTCTTCTATTTCTTCTTCTCTTCTCCTCTCTCTTTCTTCTCTACTCTTTTCTCTGTTATTTACAACTGAAAAAAGTACAGATCTGAACCATCATAACATGGTATAGAGCAACTGTAACAAGTTCGGATCTGCCCAGAATTTTTGCATTGCCCCTTACCCTAGTTCTCTGCAGATATCTCATCAATCACTTGGAGATTTGCAGAAGGGATGAAAAGGAATCATTCTTTTTTCCTATGGAGTTTTTATGCCTCCAGTTGGTGGTGCAGTGGTTGTTTCAGGTGGTTGGTAGAAAACCCTCTAATCAATGGATTGAAGAGGGCTCTTTCAGGTAGTATAGTGGACAGATTGGTGCAGGATGGATTTGTGTGGTTCAGATAGATGGTTGCATGGGTGTTGCAGTGTGAAACTGGTATTGATGAATTGCACACCTAGTGGTGTGTGTTCAAGTGGTTATGTGGTGCTGAAAGTGTAGGACAGCAGTGACTGTTATTGCGGAAAACTGTGACAGCATATGTTTTCAGTAATAATCAGCCATTAGTGGTACAGTGTGGTGGCCAGCAAGTGAAGTGGTGTGATATACTAGTGAGTGGGAAGTTTTTTTTTTCAATGGAAGCTATGGGAGACAGTAGTGAAACATGTGAAAAAAAAAACCCCATTGATCCTCAAGGGTACAGTGATTGTAAACAAGAAGATGCACAGATTATGACATGGCTATGGAATAGCATGGAACCCAAGATTAGTGTTAACTTTATGTTCTTAGATACAAACAAGGAGGTTTGGGACCATGCAAAGAAGCTTTACTCTAGACAAGATAATCGTACCTGAGCATACTAGTTTTATCAAGAGTATTTTAATCTACAACAAGGTAATCAAAGTTAGGAGGAATATCATACTAGTACGAGGAACCTTCGGAATGAGTTGAATGTGTATCATCCCCCTACCTCTGATGTCAAAATTCAGCAACAACAGAGAGAGCAACTTGATGTAACCAGATTTTTAGTAGGGTTAAAGTCTGAATATGAATCGGTGAGAGCACAGATACTAGGTGAGTCTTCCCTTCTCTCTCTTGAAGAGGTGTTTTCCCATCTCTGGAGGATTTCTATTGGACCTACAGAGAACTCTACCATCTCTGATAGGTCTACCTTTGTAGTGACAAAAGGGGGAGGTCGTGGAGGTAGAGGAGGAGCTCGGGGAGTTCAATCAGGTCATGGTGGTGAGCGTATTGGAGGCCAAAATTCAGGGGGAACTCGTGACAGAGGACGTAGTAATGGTTCGAGGAGGTGTACACATTGTGGTATGGAAGGACACACTATCAACTTTTGTTATGATTTACATAACCCACCTTCAACTTGGGCAAATCATGTAGTGGCTAGTGGTAGTAGTAGTTCGAGACAAGAAATTCAGCAAACTGATTAGAGACCTTCTACATCTACCAATGTCTCCAAGAAAGAGATGATGAGTGTCCCACGTGATGAGTATGAGAAGTTCATCAAAGCTACTTCTCAAGAATATGGCTACCCTCTCACATTCAGGTATGGCTTGTTTGGCATCCAAACCCTCTCATTGGATTATCGAATCTAGAGCTTTCAATCATATGACTGGGACTCCATGTGTGTTTTCCTCCCTTTCTCAACCATCCACATCTTCCATATGTGGTAGTGGACTAGTGGTAATGTTGACATAGATTCGTTGTCCCTGTCCTTGGTTTTGTATGTTCCCAAATTTCCATTTACCCTTATGTCTGTTAGTAAATTGATCAAGTCTCTTAATTGCTCTATCACATTTTACCCTTATTGTGTTTTTCAGGATCTCAAGATGGGGATGAAAATTGGTGGAGGGCATGAAGTTGATGGACTATATTATCTTGATGGTGGTGGTTCGTCAACAGCCCTTAGTCATCTCTTTCTCCTCTTCAATGCCACTATAAACTTTGCCATTTGTCTCTTAAAGCACTTAAGTTACTTGTTTCGTCCTTGAGTCGCCTTTCTACTTTGGACTATGAGTCATGTCAGTTTGGGAAACATCATAGTGTTCCCTTTAGTCCTAAGGTTGATAGTCGTATTTTGAGTCCTTTTTCTTTAGTCCATTCGAGCATTCGGGGTCCAAATAAAATAGTGTCATATACTAGTTACAAGTACTTTGTAATTTTTGTTGATGAATATTAAAGGATGACGTGGTTTTACCTTATGAAAGAAAGGAGTGCATTGTTTTGTATTTTCCAAAATTTTTATGAAATTTGCAATCAATTTAGCGTAGACATTAAGATTCTTTGTTCTGATAATGGCCAAGAAGACTTTTATACACTGTTTTAGGAATATTTGGAATAACATGGCATTATCCATCAAACCTCATGTACCTACACCCCTCAACAAAATAAATGGGGTGGTTGAGAGAAAGAACCGTCATCTTTTAGAGACTACTCGGTCCCTTTTGCACCATATGAATGTACCCAAACGTTTTTGGAGTGATGTTCTTACATCTTGATTCCTTATTAATTGGATTCCCATGTCTATCTTTGAAGGTCATTCTCCCTTCTTTGTTTTGTTTCCTACCATGTCTCATTTTCCTCTTACTCCCAAGGTCTTTGGGTGTGTGTTTTGTCCATAATCTTGGGCCTGGAATGGACAAGTTAGATGCATGATCCACCAAGTGTATCTTTCTTGGTTATTCTAGGACTCGAAAAGGGTATGTGTTATAACCCTAGTTCCCGACGTCCTTTTGTGTGTCCAGATGTTACATTCTTCGAGTCGATTCCATTTTTCTCTAAGTCGGATGTCTCTTCTCTTTCTCCACCTCCACTACTAGTTCCCGTTGAGGACCCCATTCCTCTTGTTCTAGTTGTGGCCAAGTCTTTGCCTCCAGTGCAGCTTCCTCTTGAACGACCACCCACCCGGCAAGTGTATAAGCATTAACATGTACTGGCTCCTCCTCCAACCTCTTCACCGTTGACAGATCTAGTAGTTATTCCCACACCAGCATCAGCCCCACCCCCTGTCTCTGACCTTGATCTTCTTATTGCCTTGCGGAAAGGTAAACACAATTGCACCCTTCATCCCATTTCAAATTATGTTTCTGTATCTCACCTTTTTGCATCCCATCGCCAATTTGTTTCTATGTTGTCTTCTGTTTTTGTTCCTAAGGATGTCTAGGAAGCTCTTGCCTCTCCAGGGTGGTGCCATGTAATGAAAGAAGAACTCTCAGCTCTGACTCAGAATCATACATGGGATCTCACCACTCTCCCTCCTGGCAAGCATGTTGTAGGTTGTAAGTGAGTATACATTGTCAAGTATTTACCAAATGGTAGTGTAGAGCGGTTGAAAGTTTGGTTGGTTGCAAAAGGCTACTCACAATTGTATGGTGTTGACTGAGACCTTCTCCCCTATTGCTAAGATTGGCCCAGTCGGTGTTTTGGTATCCCTAATTGCTATGTATGATTGGCCTTTGTTTCAGCTTGACATCAAGAATGCCTTTTTACACGGTGACCTTCTTGAGGAGGTCTATATGAAACAACCACCAGGGTTTGTTTCTCAGGGGGAGGATGGTAAGGTGTACAAACTCAAGGCGGGGCCATTTATTGACTTAAACAGTCTCCTCGTGTATGGTTTGGTAGATTCAATAAAGCGGTGAAAGAATTTGGCATGAGACAGTGCTAGGTTGACCATTCAGTAGTTAGTTACGATTCAGATGCTGGGGAGATGTTGTTGGTGGTATATGTAGATGACATTGTTATTACTAGCAATGACAGATTGGGGATTGATACGCTAAAGATCTTTCTGCATGATCACTTCCAAAAAAAGGATCTTGATAAATTAAAATATTGTTGGGGATAGAGATAGCAAGGTCTAAGCATGGTATTAATTTGTGCCAAAGGAAGTATGTTCTTGATTTGTTAGAGGAGACAAGATTGTTAGGTGCCAAACCAACTGAAACACCCATGGAACCAAATGTCAAGTTAAGTAGTGATGCAAGTGAAGAGTTTGAAGATCTTGGAAGTTTCAGGAGGTTGGTGGGTAAGTTGAATTACCTAACCATCACTCGGCTAGATATATCATTTGCAGTTAGTGTGGTGAGTCAATTTATGCAGAATCTTCAACTTCCAAGTCATGGCTTGTTATATAAGAGTGGAGGAAGTCTTGAGATAGAGGGATACACAAATGCTGATTGGGCTGGTTCAATATCTGACAAGAGGTCCGCTACAGGGTATTGTACCTTTCTTGGGGGCAATTTGGTAACATGGAAGAGCAAGAAACAGTGTTTAAGCTGAAAATAGAGCCATGGCACACACTACATTTGAATTAGTATGGTTGAAGAACCTCTTACAAAAGATGGGGTATTCGATTTATACTCATATGAAGCTCTATTGTGACAACCAAGCTGCAATCCACATTTCTTCCGACCTAGTTTTCCATGAAAAAACAAAACATATAGAAGTTGATTGTTACTTTATGAGAGAGAAGGTACTCAGTGGAGTGATAAGTAATGCATATGTAAACATAGGAAGTCAATGGGCAAACTTGTTCACCAAAGGTTTGAGTTAGGGAAGAGTGGATTACATATGTAACAAGCTTGGACTATATGACATATACTCACCAGCTTGAGGGGGAGTATTAGAGTCGGCTGTAGAGGGGTAGTGATCATTTTGTTTTATGTTAAGACTGAAGTGTAACGTCTGTTCTGTTTTGGTTTTAAGTGTTGTGTCCCATATTTAAGTAGGGGCATAAATGTCTTTCTTCTTTTAATTAGAAACCTATAAATAACATCTAGCCAACTAGAGAGATAGAATTCTTCTCTAGTTCAAACCAGCCTTTCTCTTCTCTTCTCTCTCTTTCTTCTCTACTCTTTTCTCTGTTATTTACAACTGAAAAAGTACAGATCTGAACCATAACATACACAATTACAAACAATCTAGACAATTAGCCCTCCCCTCATAACAAGAATTAATCAGGCAATAACCTGTCAATATACAAAAAGGCTCTCTCAATCCTTGACTTGGATATCCATCAACCTTAGAATTTTGCTCCCTAGAAATCCACCAGAGCAGGCAGCAAGAGGTACTATAATTTCACTCAAGAAGTGAACAAGGTGCCATGGGTCTACCTAGTGTTTGGCTCCAGTTAATAGTAACCATTGAGGCACATGTAACTATTATGTCATTCTGATCCCAATATGGAGGGATCTAACCTCAGCATCACCTAAGAGGCCACTGAAGAACCATATAAAAAACCAGAAATGCCTACAGCTCCAAAATTAAGCCTGAAGCAGCCATCGAAGTCTCTAGTCACCATCATGGATGAGTGGAAGGGTGGTTCTCCTAATAGGCACTGGGAGAGGATTGGGGGAAAAACCATTAAATGCCTGCAGCTGCAAAATTAAGCCCAAAGCAGCCATCAAAGTCTCTAGTCACCATCAAGGATGAGTGGAATAGTGGTTATCCTGATAGGCATTGAGAGAGGATTGAAGAATCTAGGTAGATCTCTCCTCGTGTCTTCAAAGTAAAGCCCTTTGAAATCAACCTTGACCAGCATCTTGCTAAGCAAGAAGAGGGTACACCTCAATGCCTTGAAGGAAGCAATGTATCAAAAAAAAGGGTTGTCTTTAGCTTTGTGGCCAATTTGCAACTTGACTAGTAAAGGGGAAAATCAAATTATTTATGTCTATTGTCTTGGACAAATATTTACACATTAACAATAGCAAAAAACACAGCCCTGGTATAAAAGACATTGTTTGTGTAACAAGTGTTCCCAAAGAATATATATACTTATTTCATATATAATTGCTGCATTCTTGCTTGACAGTATTGACAGAAGATTCAAATGAGAGAAGAGGGGAGGATATAACCATACCACTTCCATTCCTGTTCAAGATAGAGTAGCACTTCGTCATAGAAACTTGGCAACCAACTGGAAAATGAAAGTACAGACAAAGCTGATTGAGACTCAGTAACATTTGATAGTGGTTCACCATCATGCCTCTCACTTGCAAGCTTAGCAGTTCGCTGCCTGGACTCAAATTCTTCCCAAAGTTGCCTGATTGGCTTTAGGTGGACTTTTGTGTACTGCAGCTCTAGAGACTTGAACCTTCCAATTCGAATCAGGATATTCCGTAAATCTTGAACAGCATCAACCTATAATAGAAAATAGAGAATAAATTAGCAAATCTAGACATGCAGACTACAAGGCCAAGCTGAAGTTAGAAAACTCTTTGAAAAGAAAGCAACCAGTAAGTGTACAAGATATGAGATCAAAGTAAACCTTGCGGTTGGATAAAGCATCAGAAAGACGAGGTTGAACCATTGCCTCTAACCTATCCTCTAAGACTTCAAGCTGCTTTCTAACATTGGAAAACTCTGCAACCTGAACATGTGAAAGTAAAAAATAAATCTTACAAAAAACACATTAAGTTCCGGAAGACCATGCTTAGGAAAGTAAATTTAGTGCAGTAAATTAACTAATGAAGAGAATAGATTACCTCACCAACGGCAGACAAACAATGTCTCATGTTCGCTAAGGTTTCTGCAGCCCGCGGTAGATCACCACTGGCAAAAACATCCTCAACACTTGCACTCAATTGTGTCAATCCTGCAGCATCCTGTTTTTCAATGGAAAATAGCTTTAGAATACTGAAATAGCATAACACAAACACAAACTTCCTCCACTCAACTGGTAAAGCACATAAATATGAGTAATCAACATTCAAGACTATTATTACCTGCAATGTCTTATATGCAGCTTCCATCCTCTGCTTGACCGTGTCAACTTTAGCAAGGGCAGCTACAGATTCAGCTGATGAACCCTCTGCCTGCAGTTGAAAGGACAAATTCTATAAATATTTATAGTTTTTTGCTCCTTCGAAAAAGTAGCACCAAAGGTACCAAAGTACCGATATGATTTAGAAGTTCTCTTCAACATTCTATCAGCCATCCACATGGCACATCTGTGCCACATGAAACTTGTTTGCAGAAAATTCTAGCGAAGAAGCCCACCTGGTTGCTAGCTCGAGAAACAAGAACAAGTGACAACACATCTAACAAAGGCAATCACCAGGTTATTATGTCCTCAGGGAACTTGCCAGACCCCAGAGAGTGCATGTGGTACCAAGGCATAACATTTGGTAAACACTCATTTCATATGCTTTTTGCTTGTTTACTTATTTTTTATACAATAGTTTGGGGTCACCATACCATAGGCAATTTAGGGCTGTCAATTAATATAATCATGTATCTCTGAATTACAATTTTCTGATTCTCATAACCACGTTATGAATTTATTATCTGATGCAAGACATTCATATTAAAAACACAAATCAGCATTATACCACGTTCATGTGAATAAATACATCACGAATTGGACATATCAAGTTTGGAATCCTTGTATAATTTACTCCCCGATCATTAACATGTACTTGCCTACAGACCCTGGAATTCCCGCCATCAGTGGCTGCATTTTGACAAGCATATTATATCTCTTTAATACTGATACAGACCAATCTCCAACAAATTCAATTCAGGTCGTTTGCATTAAATAACCAAAGAGAAATGCCACCAAATTTCCACCTTGGATCTGCTATTTTAAACGAACTAAAATTCTACTCGGATAAAGAATTTAGTAGAATGGAGGATGGATCTGGGTACCTTTTTGAGCTTGAGTAAGATGCCGGTGACAGAATTCCGGAGAGAGATGGCGTCGTCGCGGAGGCGAATGACATCACGGCTAGCACGAGGGACTCGAAGGAGAGAGGCACTGCTCTGCTCCTCCAGAGACGCAGCAATCTCTTCGGATATCATCTGCAACTTCATTTCCAGATCCGCCAAGTGCTTCTCCACTGGGTCTTGAGGGTGCCGAGATTGGCAGACCACATTGATCCATTTCTTCGCATCGAATTTCTCGTCAGAAAAGGCTCCCAAATCAACCATCATCTTTCCTAGATCAATATAATTTCACGAACTATCTCTGGTTCGCGCCTGGTTTCAAGACTTCCATGTTGGAATTTGGAGAGGGCTCTGGAGCTTTGAAGTTGCCCGGTGACCGGTGTGAAGTACTAAGTGTGAACAAAACTCACTACCCAAAAAACAAAAAAGTGTGAATAAATCTGAAGAAAAAAACTAAATTACATAGAAACCCCTGTGCTTTAGGACTGTGACATTTCGCCCCGTATATATTTTGGGAGTAATCGTGAGATTTATACATTAATCGTGACACCTTGTTTTTATTTCTTTGTGTAAATTATAAAGACCCATTTTTTAAACTATAGAATCAGTGACAAAGGCCCCATGAATTTTGACAGTTAGACAAATACCCCTTCGTTAACATTCCGTTCGTTAACTTAAAAAAGGATTCTCATCCTATTATTTAAAATTTTCTAAATATCTAAATTGTCTTTTTTTTTAATTTATTTTACCTGTTTTAATTCATGAAATCATCTTACTTTTTTTACAGTTTGTTCTGTCTATTGTCTTTTCCATTGAAGTTAATTAAAATGGCTATGGTAAAAATCACGGTTTTGGAAGTTGGAACATTAAGGTGTTTGGAAACATGAGCATTTTTTGGGACCGTTTATAAAAAAAATGTCCACGCTTGCTAGACCCGTTTTTTACAAAAAAAACACATTCATATGTTTGGTAGTGTTTCTGCCACATAGGCAATGAGCAACACTAATATTGTTTGGCAAGGTGATTTTCCTCACCGTTTTTCATGTAAGCGCCACATCATTCAACCATTGGGGGCAATGGTTCAGCGATCATGCAACGGTTGAGATGTGATTCACGATGCATGTTCATTTTTCAGCTTGAACCAAACAGTCATGTAGGCGGTTATTTGTGGAATCGCCTAAATGGATCTGACGTGGCACCATTTTTTCAGAAAAACACCCATACTTCCAAACATCCCTCAAGTAAAAACACATTTTAACTGTGAAACATTGAAGAAGAGGGCAATGTGCTTTGCATTTTGCTTGCCTTCATATGGAGAAACCATTGGCGAGATGGTCGAAGTATTTTTTGACAAGAATCAATGAAGGTATTTTTAAGTCAGGTAGGTTTTAAGAGAAAAAAGAGTAAGAAAAAGAAAATAGAGAGTAATTAAAGTGTAGGGGGTCTTTATCACTGACCCCATAAATACAAAGGGTCCTTGTAATTTACCCTTCTTCCTTCCTTCTTTTTTGCTCTGCTTTTTTTTTAGGTTAATTATTTAACACTTATGATAAATTGATAAGCCTTGACCTCGAGTCTCTGACTTTTAGGTAGGGGTGAACAAGAAAAAACGAAAAACTTAACCGAATTGATGAAATCGAACTGAAAATTTACGTTTACCGAATTGATCAATTCGATATTTTGGAAAAACAAAAAGTATTAATTCGGTTTTGGTTAACCAATGTAAAAAACCGATAGTTAATATGTATATTATATATGTATATATTTTATACTATCTATATATTATAAATGAATATATATTATATATTAAAAATACATTTATTTATAATATATATAATATATTTTTTATTATTTATAATATAGTATGTTATATGTATTTCTAGTCTTTTTATAATATAATATAACATTTGATATTTATTATATATAATATTGTGAAAATCAAAAACCTAAAACTGATGAACTAAATCAACGATTAATCAAACCGATCTACTTCAGTTCGATTTTAGTTACCAGTTTTTCAAAAACCAATACCACCAGTTTGCTAAAAAGGCCTACGGTTTGGTACCATGAGCATCCCTAGCTTTAGGCCTATGTCACTAATTAAATTTTATAATATGGGCTTGAAGTATTGGGCCCAGGCCCGACCTGTAAATTTTCAGCCTTAGTGCAGGCATTTATCGGGGCACGCTAAGAATGATCACCCTTAAGCAGTAATCACATTGCACCTAACATCACCAGGTTTAGACGTATATCCTCTATATAATAATAAAAAAAAGGACATGAATCCTCTATTAAGGAACGGGATCTGCTCCTCACACACGGGTGCCTCACAAGCACATTCGCCGTGCATTGAGAACATCTTCTATGAATAATAACTTATAAATATGAGAGATGTTCTCAATGCATGGTAGGATGTGCGTGTAAAATCGGTGGGAGGTGCCCTGTGTGAGGAACAGATCCGGTCTCCTCTATTAGCTTTTTTGCAACCCAACTAGGCTTTTTCACCACAGCCAATTGTCTCAGTTGTATGTGATACTGCACCACCAGCATTCCTTTCATCTCTCAAACATACTCTCTCTGGGGCCGTTCTCTTCTCAATAAATAAGTTTCTATGGAGGTTTTTGGCTCTTTATTGGTTGAAGATAAAGTTGATAGATTATGTGAGAAACTTTACTATTTAATTATTTTATCAACTAAACAATAAGTATTTCATTTCAGCTACAACCATTATCAAACGGCCTCTGATCTTTATCAACTTCTGTACACAATTAGCTACCTTGGGAACCTCTCTATATCCATTTATTTCTATTCATCTTCTAATTTCTCCACCCTTACCTCAATGATTTGAAAAACAACATGCTCACGCGCAATTTTTTGTATCTTGCATATTGTTATTTTAAACCTTGCTAGTATAGATTTTTCAGGTCTTTGCTCCTTTACTCCCAAATTTCACAGTTATTTCAATTATTAAGGCTGAGTTTGGAAGGAGTACAAATGCAAATATGTAGAGTGCAAAACTTTATAATTTGTATTATTTTGTATGTATTTATGTTATACACATTTGCATTTGCATTTGTTATCTTTCCAAACTGAGTCTAAGCTTTTAGCTCTATTCAAAGCTGATCTGCATTAATTCTTCCTTGCTGGTTTTTAAGTTTTTAGGTTCAGTTTGGAAAGAGTATAAATACAAATATGTACAATGCAAATATATACAAAATATAAGGTTTTGCACTTTACATATTTGTATTAATTTGTACTCCTTCCAAACTAAGCCTTAGGTTGTATTTGGTTGCAGTGCAATTTTATTTGCACTAGTACAAATGCATGGAAGTACAAATAAAAAAAATGCTAATTCTTGTTTAATTTTGTTTTGGGTTTTGTCATTATTTTGCTTCATGTCTTAATTTACTTCATTTGTACTACAATCAAACAAAATAAGCTAAAATTTAAAGTAAAAATAACCTTTAGGGGCCCTGCTAGCTCGCCCTTATCGAGGTCGAGATCAGTCTGTGCGATGTGCTCCAAGCTAACCTATTGAGTTGGTCTGCTGACTTGGCATTGTGAGGTCGATAATGGCCACGTGTCATCATTTGTTTGGGAGGACCAAATTACCCCTCATCAATTGCCCTCCACTTTTGAGCCAGTGTCAGTTCGATGAAGAGAGTAGGTCCTTCTAGGTGTTTGGTCCAATTGCCTCGTGGGTGGCCCAACTCACTCGAGTTCGGCTCGCGCTACTTGAGTCGTGCATTCGAAAATTTTGAATCTTGAAAAAAAGGGGGAAAAATGGCACGCACACCGAGGAGCATTTTTGGCGGGCGCACAAATTTAAATTCAAATGAGCGTGTGTTGTGCGTGTGAATTTGAACTTCTAAATTTGCACGCGCCCGAAATTTTGAGTTTGCGCGCGCCCTGCCAACTGTAGCTCGGCTGTTTTGCACATCTGCGTTATTGGACTCCTGACCTGTGTGTCCTTGCCAGCTGTAGCCTGCATTTGCATTGTTGATTCCATTCTTGGTGAGTTATAAGTATGGGGTCCCCTGTCAAGGTCCCCACACGTACACTGTTGTTTCTTGGAGTTTTCTGGAAGGGATCTGTCCAAGAGGTCTGCAAGCAAAGCTAGTCTACCGAGACAAGCTCCAGTTCTCTACTAGTTCGAGTTTTGTCGCTGTCGTTTTCTAGTCTTCTTCTATTCCTCCGGTGAGTATTCAAGTTTTTTGCCATGTCGGGTAGTCCGGTGGAGTGTAGATCATCATATCAGGGGTCCGAAGGTAAAGCAAGCTCCTCGGGGGAGGATTCGTATGATGTATACTGTGATGGTGCCTTGGTGGGGAAGAGGCACGAAGTTGAGGAAGTTGTAAATGCTTTTGGCCCAATCGAGCTCTCTAGGGAGCAAACAGTTGAGTTATGCCATAGGTATGAGATCCCAAACGAGTTCAATTGGATCGAGTTGCTGGCCAATCATTATCCTTGGAATCATGGTCTAAACGCATTGTGTATCTACGAGGAGACGCTATCTACTGGTCTCCGTTTTCCCCTTCATCCCTTCATTATTGCTGTCTTGAGACATTACCATGTATCCTTAGGTCAACTCGCGCCTAATGCGATTCGGACTTTGGTGGGGTTAATCAGCCTATTCCACCACTGTAGTTTCCCATTGAGTATTGAGGCTTTTGCCACCTTGGTGCACATGAAGAAGATTTTTGGCTCCTTTTGCTTCTACCTTCTATTTCATAATGGTAGGAAGGTGTTAGTTGATTTTCCAAACAAGGTCAAGGGATGGAAGAAAAGGTTCTTCTTTTTGGCTAGGGATGGTGACTGGGGTTTGGACACTGTTTGGTACAGTAGCTATCAAAGGGTTGCCGAGAGCAAGGATCGTGAGTTGTGCGCTACTCTTCGGGAGTTGATCTATGAGGAGGTTCAAGTTCAGAGGGTCTTAGCCGAACATATGCTTGTGCGGGCTAGTTTGAGTTGTATAGGTAGGTCAGTTGCTGGGACATGCATCTGCATTTCGTATTTCTCATAATGTCAGCTTGACTAACTGTTTAATTTCTTCCGCAGGCATGGCGAGCTTGGCTTCTATGATGTCAGTCGACAAGGAGAAGAGGTCTCGAAAAAAGCGTTGAGCTGAGCGTCATTCTTCTATGGAGGGACATCGGTTGGCATGCCTTCCGTCGTCGACCTTGAGGGGGATGATGAGTTGATGTGCACAAATCAGCACCCGGCTGAGTCTCAGGTTGATCAGGAAGAGCGAGAGGTCGACCCCTATGTTTCGGATATCCCTCCCTTCATCCCTAGCATTCCTGATGTTTCGATGATAGACCAGTTGCACAATGCACGCGTAGCTCTTTGGATAGCTAGGGGTATACTTCTCCGTAAAGACATGTGCCAGTACGGCGAGCTGGATCTCATCGAGGCCGGAGCTCAAGTGACTTAGTGCATCATCTAGGTTTGTCTTCTTTTAGAGTTACTTGATCATTTTCTGCGAGGTGTCTTATTTTGGTCTCGATCTTTGTAGGAGAGCACCTTCAGTCAGGTCTTGCTGGGCTGCGTCCATTCCAGGCAAAAGGAGAGGGCTAGCATGCAGGTGAACATCGACTTGCTTCAGACCGAGATGCAGAAACCTTGGGTCTATTTAGGGGGGGAGCGTTAGTGCTTTTACCAGGCGCGTCATGAGCTGGAAGAGAGACGGCCGAAGTATACTTAGGACATGCTCTGAGCTGGGGAGGAGGCTATTGCTCTTTACCTAAAGTCCCCAAAGTATGAAAAGAAAAAGGTGGAGATGGCATCCCTTCTATGAAGAGGGGTTTTAAGCTCTGTCACCATTACTTGAAGTCATTGTATCCTACTCTCGACTTTAGCTCTATTTCTATGCGCAAAGTCCCGGATGAGCTCATAGGGGATGAAGAGCCCTTGACCCCGGAGGAGGAGGAGGATGACGGTGAAGAAGGGGGCGAGGAGGGAGGCAATAGGGAGGCCCAAGACGGTGATGGTGACGAGTAGCTCTGCCCTGTAGCTCGATTGGTTTGGTGGTGGTGATGGTGGTGGTGGTGGTATCTCTGTTATTTTCAGGAGCTGGTATGCTCCTGTAAGCTTTTCCGAGGCCTGCGTGCCCTGTTAATGTCTGAACAATTGAACTCTCTTTTTTTATATATTTTTTTGTACATCCGTCTGGCCTCCTTTCTATATGGCCATTTGGCCTTTTTTCTTTTTAATAGAAGCTACTATTATTACATCCTAGCTTCCGCCCTTTGTTCACTTGGCCACTTCATGTCAGTTAGCTCGGCTGGATTGTCGTATCGTTGATAGAATATGTCTCTGTACTTTTAACTTCGTCGGTTTTGCTTTCCGTGATTCTTGGCCGAGCTGTCAGTTGACCTTTGGTGAGCTTTGACGCGAACTTTGGTGAACTCACAGACGTAGCTCAAAACACTTCGCTTCAAAGGTAGTACCTGCGCAGGTTATCTACATTCCAGGCCTGAGGCACTGCCTTCCTTTCAAGTGTTTCGAGCTCATATGCGTTCCCACCTATGATTTTAGAGACCCTGTAGGGGTCTTCCCAATTCGGGTCGAGCTTTTCTACACTAGGCTCAGGTACCATAACTTTCTGAGCACCAGGTTGCCAAATCTAAATTGGTGTATCTTAACTTGGGCGTTATAGTACTGGCTACGCGTTGTTGGTATGCTTAGTCCGAATGTAGGCCAGGTCTCTAACTTCCTCTACCAGGTAGAGATTTGCTCGTAAATCTTCTTCATTTGATTCTTCAGTAAATGCTTCAGACCATAACATTGGTACATCCATTTCTATTGGTATTACTGACTTGGTCTCATATGTTAAGTTGAAAGGTGTCTCACTTATTGCTGTCTTGGCGGTTGTTCAATAAGCCCATAATACATTGGGCAGCTCATCTACCCACAAACCCTTAGCTCGGGAGAGTTGAGCTTTGAGGCCACGGAGAATGGCCCTATTGGTTACTTCAACTTGTTCGTTAAATTGGGGGTGGGCCGCCAAGGTAAAATTCTACCTTATTCCCATATGCGCACACCAATTTTGGAATTTTATATCTTTGAACTGCTTCCCGTTGTCTGAAATCAGTACTCTTGGTAGGCCAAATCTGCAAACTATGCTCCATCAAAAGAAATTTTGGATGTTGTGAGTTGTTATGGTGACTAGTGGCTCGACTTCTACCTGTTTGATCCACTGCTACAAATAGGAACTTTTTCTATCCTTTTGCTAATGGGAAGGGGCCCATCAGGTCTATACCCCATTACGCAAATGGCCATGGGCTGGTTAAGTATTTCAGGTCGGTAGCTAGTTGGTGTAGGATGTTGGCATGTTGCTGGCATTTATCACACCACTGGACCATCTCGGTCGCATCTGCTTTCATGGTGGGCCAGTACTACCCTTGTCGTAAAGCCTTCTAAGCAAGGGCCCTGCCCCCCAGGTGTCCTCCGCAAAGCCCTTCATGGATTTCGTGCAACACTTGGTCTACTTCAGTTTGTCGTAGGCATCGCAAGTAAGGCAGTGTGAAGGACCTTCTATAGAGCAATTTGCCCACTATCACATAGTGAGTTGTTTGTCGTTCTATCCACTGAGTTGCATTTCTCTCTTTAGGCAATATGCCTTGTTTCAGGTAGTTGAAAATTGGATCTATCCAGCTCAGCTCGATAAGTTCTATGTGGGCGACCTCTTTTGCCCCCTTTTTCTATTGATGGGTGAGGTAGCTCTTCTATGTAAACTGTTCTTTTTGTTGAGTCAATCGTGCTCGCTAATCTTGAGAGGGTGTTGGCTTTTGTGTTTTTCGATCTCGGAACTTGCTGGAGGTGCTAGGAGTTGAAGTTGGGTAAGAGTTCCTTAACCTTGGCCAGGTAGGCTACCATGGCGGGTTCTCGTGCCTCGTATTCTCCGTTTACTTGGTTCACTACTAGTTGTGAGTCGCTGCAAGCTACGAGATGTTTGGCTCCTACCTCCTTTGCTAGTGCCAGCCTATCTATTAGTGCCTCGTACTCGGCCTCATTGTTTGAATCCCGAAACTAAAACTGGAGCGCGTACTCAAACTTTACCTCGCTAGGTCCATAGAGTATCAACCCAACTCCGCTCCCACCCTGATTGGATGAGCTGTCCACATGGAGTATTCAGGGCTCCTCGTCCCATCTTGCGAGCTGGGGGTGGTGCCACACTTGTTGAAGCCTCCGATGTTGTTGTGAGCTCAGCCGCGTCAGGGGTTGGCGAGCTAAAAGTGCACTCGACAATAAAATCTACCAGAACCTATGCTTTTATCGCTGGTCATGGCTCATAATGGATGTCGTATTCGCTGAGTTCTATTGCCCACTATGTCAGTCTCCCCGATACCTCGGGCTTCTAAAGAATCTGCCTTAGAGGTCGATCGGTCAGGACGGCGATGTTATGGGCCTGAAAGTAGGGCCTTAGCTTCCGGGCAACTAGCACTAATGCAAAGATAAGCTTTTCTATATTAGGATATCTTATCTCGGTAGAATGCAGGGCCCTGTTCACATAGTATACTAGTTGTTGTACTTTGCCAATTTCTCTTTCTAGGATTGAGCTAACCACCTCGTCACTTGTGGAGAGGTAAAGTTTAAGCTCGTCCCTGGTCTCGGGTCGGGTTAACAGGGGAGGTGAACTAAAGTTGTTTTCAGCTCGTCAAAGGCGAGCTGACATTCTTCGGTTCATTCGAAGGCCTGGTTTTTCTTTATAGCTTTGAAAAAGGGAAGACACTTCCCAACCGATTTGGACATAAACTGGTTGAAAGCTACTACTCGTCTAGTCAATTTCTGTGTTTCTTTAACCGAGCTAGGATGTCACATGTCTAGGAGCCTGGATTTTTTCTGGGTTAGCCTCTATACCACGCTAGCTGACGATGTAGCCTAGAAACTTGCCCGAGGTCACACCAAAAGCGCACTTGTTTGGGTTAAGCTTTAATTTATGTTTCCTTAAAACATTGAAGACAAGACTTAAGTCAACAACTAAATCATTTGAAAAACGGGATTTTACTACCATATCATCAACACAACATTCCATTTTGTTCCCAATTAAATAAAAAAAAATACGGTTTACAAGTCGATGAAAGGTTGTTCCAGCATTTTTCAATCCAAAGGGCATGACCTTATAACAGTACAAGCCCATCTCAGTTACAAAGACTGTATTTTCTTGGTCTTCAAGGTCCATCAGGATCTGGTTATAGCCATAATAGGCATCCATAAAGCTCAGCAGCCCGTGCCCTGAGGTCACGTCCACCAGGCGATCCATGTGGGGTAGGGGAAAGCTGTCTTTCGGGCAAGCTCGATTTAGATCCGTATACGCACATGCGCCAGTTGCCATTAGCCTTCTTCACCAGAACCGGATTTGCTATCTAGCTCGGGTACTGGACTTCCTTCATGAAGTTCGCTGTTAGCAGCTTTCCCGCCTCTTCATCTACAATTTGCCACCTTTTCGGGGCAAGGTTTCTCTTCCTTTGTCAGACGGGTCTAATTGTAGGGTCAACGTTAAGTTTGTGAGTTATGAGTTTAGGGTTTATGCTAGACATTTCTGCAGCCGACTAGACAAACACATCTAAATTATTTAATAGAAAACTTACCCGTTCGGAGCGTACATGCTCTGTCAGCCAAGCTCCAATTTGTAGCGTTTTTCTAGGTTATGTCTTGGAAACTGGGACCATAATGGTCTCTTCTATTGGACGAGCTCGCTTCTCAGCATTTTCTGGAGGTAGCTCCAAATCCATGCCGGTGGCTATCTTGCCTTTTGCTTTCAAGGCTACTAAGTAGCATTTTCGTGATTCTAACTAATCACCACGTAGCACGCCTATGCCAATGTTTGTGAGGAATTTTAACGCCAGGTGGTATGTTGAGACGACAACTTGGAGAGTATGTAAAATAGGTCACCCTAGTATCACATTGTAGGGAGACGGGGTGGCAACTACTAGAAAGTCATGGTCGAATCTCACGGTGTGAGGAGGCGAGCCTACCTTAACTGGCACTCTTACCTTGCCAACAGGGCGAACTACTTTACTGCTGAAACCTATTAGTGGGATGTCGACATGTAAATCTGTCTTGCTGAGCTCCATACGCTTGAAGGCCTCTAGGAACAAAATGTTAGCTGAGCTGTTGGAGTCAACAAGGATTTGTTTTACCCTAAAATTGTTGATGAGTAGTTTGGCCACTAAGGCATCATCGTGTGGGTATTGGATCCCATGCATGTTGTCCTCAGTGAAATAAATCACCTCTTTTTGGGGTCGCTTTGATGGGTTGTCGTTTTCTTGTTCTTGCTCCATGATCGAGTTCTTACTTGCTGAAGTAGTGCACCTGGTAATAATTGAACCTTCGGTGATCATGTTTATGGTCCCCCGAACTTGCCTTTTCGGCTGCTGCTGATTTCGGGAATCTAGCTCCTACTCTCTATTAGCTTGGGGTGCCTCCCTACATGTTCCCTCCTCAAGTCACCACTCATCCTCTACGAACTACCTCAGGTACCCTCTCTTAATGAGATCTTCTATCTCATTCTTAAGGTTCTAGCAATGCTCTGTATTGTGGCCAACATTCTTGTGGAAGTGGCAATACTTGTTTGGGTTCCTGATAGTTGGGCCTCCCCTCATCTTGGGTGGCCACTTCACATAATCATTTGACTTGACTTGCATCAGAATCTCCTTTATTTTGGTGTTCAGGGGGGTAAAGGTTCTGGTGTACGCAGGCGGGGTTCCTGACTGCTTGTTTGAACCTCCAACTGGTGACTTGCTTCTCCTACACGGCGAGCTGCAGTGTCTACCCTTGGTGATCTGCTCCTCTTAGGGGACTTGCTTCTTCACTTGGCTTTACTGCTGCTTGCTTCTTCTTCTGCTCGCTTTCTCTTTCCAAATAGGTCAAACTTCAAACCTACTGCTCCCTCGGCTTTGATGAACTGGTGTGCCACATCGAGAAATTTCTCCATGGTTGCTGGCGGATTCAATTCAATCTCCCACTTCGGATTGGGGTGTTGTACTCCGTTTTTAGTTGCAATGAGTTGCACAGCGGGGTCCAAGTCCAGGATTTGAAGGTGCTCCTTGTTAAATCTTCTGATGTAGTCTCTTAGCATCTCATTGGGTTTCTGTATCACATTTAGTAAATAGGTCGCCAGACGTCTATCCTGCTCGTGGCTTTACTGTCTCCTCTCTTCTGGACTTCAGTTACTGTCGGGGCGAGTTGGCTTTTCTTCCCAGCGCGATGTGTGCACCTCTTATGACTCTTCTTAGTGCCTTCAAATGAGCTGGTGGCATCTGCTCCGATGGGAGCCTTAGCTCGACTTTCCACTGGGAGCTGGTTAGTATGGGTTGCATCATTAGCGCAATTTTGATTATCGTCTTGGTTGGGGACTTGAATCTAACTTCGAACTCGAGGTGGAATTGGATCAACCTAGCCGACTTGGTTCAGGCCGATGTTCTATAGAGGTACCTGCTGAAAGGGTGCCTGTTGAAGAGGTACTTGGTGATGTTGTTGCTACTGACTGTGTCGAGGTATTTGTTGAAGGGGTACTTGGTGATGTTGTTGTTGCTGTTACTCCCTGCCACATAAGCGAATTTATTCTCCCAGGATTTGAGATGCTCGCTCATCCCTTGCACGCACTGTACCAGATTGTAGAACTTGCACACGTCAACTGCTGCGGGGGCCCCAAGGGATTCGACTGTAGGGGGAGGTGCGTTCACATTTTCCGGTGTTCTGGTTGGGTGCAAGGGAATGTCAATCTGGCCAATGGTAACGGTAGGGACTTGGCCATTGATGTTGTTGTCGTGGACAAGGGGATTGCTCGAGGATGCCATTACTGAATTCTGAAAGGAAATAAAAAGAGAACTTAGCTTTTTGTTGCGAAATTCCCATAGATGGTGCCAATTGATGTCGCACAATCTGGACACTCCCTCGTGTACCGTGATTCGGACTTTGATTAGATGCCAATCTGGCTGGGCCGAGCTGTATGGCCGAGTTAATGCCTGAGTGTTCAAGCTGAAGTATACTACAAGGAAAGAAAAGTGAGAGTGCCTGGGTAGTTTTTACCTAGGGAGGGAAATCCAATGCTTAAATTAGTGAGTGAACTAGAGTGTTTTCTAAGAAAGTGAAGGAGCTTGAGAGTATCTGCTCGAGTACCTCCCCAGGTGAATTCGGGCTCCTTTTATAGTCATCAGGGGCTCAGGGCGCTTTGATAATGTTTCGGAGCTTCAGGTGGGGCTGTTTTCGTAATATAAGACATATTAATGTGTTGGTTACAAGATTTGCGCGGCGGTTATAGTTCATTTGCTTAGGTTGTGGCACACGGTACGACGAGCTGCTCTGACGGTCGCGATATTGGCGCCCTTGGAAGCGGGGTGGGGGAACGGTTAGACGAGCCCACCTTCGCGGGTCACCTTAGCTCGCCTCAGCTCGGTTGACTTCTTGGCTAGGTCGCTAGAAACCTTAGGGGCCCTGCTAGCTCGCCCTTGCCGAGGTCGAGATCGGTTTGTGCGAGGTGCTCCGAGCTAACCTGCCGAGTTGGTCTGTTTACTTGGCACTGCGATGTCGATAATGACCACGTATCATCATTTATTTGGGAGGACCAAATTACCCCTCATTAGTGCCAATGTTTAATTCAAAACATTTTCTTTTTAGTAATAGGATTTGAATGAAAATTTTGAAAGCTTAAGCTTGGACTTTGAATGAATTAATAATTAATAGCTTGTTGTTAAATTCCGGCTTTCATTTTAGGGGGTATTAGGCGGCATCATTGGTTTTGTTTTTGAAAAGAAAAACCATGGTTTTTAAAAACGAACTGGTCAGGGGTTCGGTTACCGATTCGGATGGTCCGGTTGTTCGATCCGAACGGCCAGCCCGTTTTAACAATTTTTTTTTATTTTAAAAAATTGGAAAATGGTCAAAACCGTTCGAACGATTAACCGACCGGTTTAGCGGTTTGCTATCCAAAATCAACGATTTTAGGGAAAAAAACGGTTTTGGAGGAAAACGGATCGATTCCCGATTTTTCCAATCCAGTTTTGAAAACAATGACAAAAACAACTGCCGCTTCAGCAAAATTGTTGGATTAGTCCCTTAATTAAGAGTGGAAGTTCACTGATTAATGGATTATTCTTGGCTAATACTGATTAAAAAGATTGGTTTTGAATCGTTTTCAATGTTTCAAGAGACAAAATCATTTTCCAATTTCCCATAAAACAATAACTTCAAACGAATCTATTGTACATGAGAAGGGTGGACTAAATGCTATGGTAAACTTAAGAGAAAAAAAAAAAAGAGTTTATTTCACGTGGCTTCCTTTTATTGAGCATGTTATTTTGAGTTTAAATAGAAATATTTAGGGGCGTCCTACAATATAAATGTTTTTGTTTTCATTTGTTTTCGGAACCTCCACATTAGCAAAAAAAAATAAAAAACATGATCTTTGACTCTATTTTTACTTTTAAAACAAGTTGATTTTGTTTCAAAAAACAATAAATGTTTTTGGAATCAATAAAATATTGGTTTTCAAAAACAAAAACAAATTTTCTAGTATAGAAATGTATATATGATTTATGGAACAATGTTGAATAATCAAATGAAAACATGCTTTGAAACCAGATTAAAGAATATGTTTTTGGTTTCAGTTTTAAAAACAAAAAATAGATACATATCCAATAATATGTTTCTTGTGTATTTGTTTTAACAAAACAATGATTTTGATTTATTTTTTTGAACGAGCAACAAGAAAAAACAATTGACAGAGTAGAACCCTCCTTGATTCGTGGGTTTGTTGCAACATTTAATTTGCTGTCTAGCTACAAGCACAGTGGTTTGATGAACTTTCCTTTGGTGTGATCTGATATGCTAGTGATGAGTAGGAATATGCATGTATGGATTGGTGACTGGTTGGAATGGCAATGGTAGTAGCAGTATGATTGGGAGCTCCTGTGATGGAGAAAAGGGTGAGTTGGACAGGCATTTTAGGTTTAAAGTGAATATTGGATAGAATTGGAACTTTGCTTTGTACAGATTCAAAATATCTCATGTGCTTAGGATAGATGTTTGGACCTGATTGTGTTAGGTGCTATGTGACTATATGAACTTGTATAAAGTGGCTTTGGCCTCAAAGGACATGGTGTAATCCGTTTGCCTAATCAATGGGGATAGTGGTAGGGGTAGGGGTGGCCATGAATCGAGCTTTTCACGAGCTATTTGAGTTTGGTTCAGCTCGATTTAAACCGAGCTTCAAGTCAAGTTCGAGCTCGATATATAGGCTCATTTTCTAATCGGATCTAGTATAATAAATAAATAATTTTTAATTACATACATATACATATATATAATAAATAATTTTTATTATATATAATATTTTTTATAATTTTTTGTATGTAAAATAAAAATAATTTATATATATATATTATTTTTTATATGCATAATAATAAATAATTTTAATAATTCTTAATTTTTTATGTAAAATAAAAAAATATTTTATATGTATAATTTTTATTTTTTAGAAAAAGCTTGGCTTATAGTCGAGCTCGAGCCGAGCTTGTGAGCTTTTGATTCGAGAAGAGCTCAAGCTCAAGTCTCTAGCTTGAATTGAGCTTGAGCCTAACACTATATCAACGAGTCGAGCTCGAATAGCCAAGTATTTGGCTCGAATCCACCCTTAGGTAGGGGTGAGCATGAATCTATTTGGTTCAATTCTAAGGCAAAACCTAGAATCCAACAACAACAACAATAATATTAGAATCATAAGATGTTTAAATTTTATTTCTAAAAGTGGTAATATATAGTTCAAAGCTTGTAATTATGATATAAATTTTGAAAATGTTACTTTTACATTACTTATTATACACATTCAAATACTAAATTGAAGAAAATTTATTAATTCACTTGAAATGGCTCAAAATGAGATCATGATTTTTTTAAGCATGAGTGCTTGGGTTCAAATATTCACATCCTTAAAAGTGTTTTGGGATTTGTCTCAAGACAAGTTTGCTTCTAACATTACCACCCACGCTAATCAATGCCAATTCTCTAGGTTGGTTTAGGTAAGATAAACTCCTAAACCCTAAAATTGGCTTGGGTGGGAGATATTTCTAAGAATTTATAATTGGATCATACTCAATAAAATATCAGGTAAGGTCAATTTAAGACTAGTTCGAGGTTAGTTCCATTCAATTTCTAAGTAGAAGTTACCTATTTACTCATCCTTAGGTAGTGATAGCAAGGATGCATGGGCCCACTAGCATTCATGATGTAGATAACTTGTAAACCCATGCCACCTTCAGGTGGAGGGATGCTAAGGGTACATTATCTATCCAACTTGAATTTCAGCAATACACAATCTCCTTAAAATTTATTCGCTACAAAAATAAGCATTTTAATTCAACCACTCCAGCAGTGTTATAAACAATCACCAAGTTATGAATTGATCTAGGTTGCAAGTGTTAGGTTTTAATCTCTATTAAGTGGGCTTACATATTCAGTGAAACAATTACATTGATGGGCTATCTCGTAAGTGGGCTAAATCAAGTGATTCATTTAGGCAAAGCCCATAGACTTCAACAAAAGGGTATGGGGCTTAATGAGTGGATACCACATTTTGGCCCATATAGGCTTAATGGGATCCTATTAGGTCAAAATATAAAGGCTCCTAGGTTATGGTTCCCAATATGTTAAATCATCTAGCCGCCCTCTTGCTCTACCCCATTAGAGTCAAGAGCTGAGAAAACCTAAGGAAGAAAGAAGATTTAACTGAGGAAAACCACAGTCAACCTACCATTGATTCATTACACATTCCGCAAGGGTTTCTACTACTGCGATGGATACAGGTATGTACGTTTAAACCTCCTTGATAACTGCAGCATGATATTCTTTGGGGTGCAATATGGCTTCTTGTTCTTCGTACATGAATGGTAATAGTATGATTCTGCAAGACTAAGGATTGATTTGCTCCCCTTTATTTATTCTTACAGCAAGTGGGTTACATTTAACTTGATTCGTTTAAGTTGGATTTTAATTACCAAAACAAAAAAAAAGAAGGATAAAATTGGAGATGATAGTATGATCCAATTGCATGAGCAGATGGGCTTACTATTGCAACCTTTTGCATTGCATTGGTTTACTCATTCGTGCTAGCAAAAAGGCAATACATCACACCTAATTTACTTTTCTAACTCAAACAAAACCTAACACACAGAAAAAAAAAGGCTTTCAATACATTACATTATTGTGGATCCCATTATCACAAATAAAGTGAGTGGTTGATTAATTACAAATAAAATCTAACCCGCCCTCCTAAATCAAATAGAAGAAAAATTACTTTAAATTCACCCCGTAGTTAATGGGTCCCAAAACAAAATATGTAGACTCGGTTTGGAATGAGTATAAATACAAATACATAGTGTAAATCCTTATATTTTGTATTATTTTATATGCATTCGTACCTATATATTTAAATTTGTACTTCTACTACAACCGTACATTGAGTATATTTCTCCAATGGTAATATGCACTTATGCAGAGAGATGTTTTCAATGTAAAGTTTTAATTATGTGTGGGTACATTGATAAGAGATGCAGACAACCCAGATTTCCTACCCACATTCTACCCGCCATGAATTGCAGCCACACATATCATAATTAAAGACGGCAATGTGCGGTTGCGATTCATGGTAGATAGGGAGTGGTAGGCGGGAACTCCAATTTGATCAACACCTCAATACGCCTAGAACAGCCATTAACACTGATTATAAATCAAGCCTAATTCAATTTCCTAGCATCACATATCACACACATTGCAAGGGATTTAGGTGTTGAGACAACACTCCAAATCTACCATACTGATGTGTGTACTAGGAAGAATAATCAATCATGAGTGAATATGACATTATTATGTATATATGGTAACCAAATATCACGTAGGTTAGAGACAAAATCATGCACAATGGATTGAACAATCTATCACGAGTAAACATACCTGATGCTGCACAATCTGGGCACTCCTATCTGGCTGAGAGTTGGCTCCTAACTGTGACGGACAATACCTGAGAGGAAGAAGAAGGTGAAAGGTTCCCAGAGAGATCTCTCGGAGGGAACACTTCGATGGCTAAGTTAGAATTCTGAGGAAAATTCAAAGAAAATACAAAGAGTTAAGAGTGCAGAAAGTGCTAGCTTCAATACCTTTGCTTCGTGAGGGTTGGGGTTCTTTTATATCGGAGCTCGGTCATATCTGGCATAACTGCCACTGCCCTAGCCGTTACTACTAGGGCAGGTGCGGCAAGTACAGGTTGTTGCTATAGGTTGCTATTGCAAGGTATGGACTCGACAGGCGTGTCATGCTTTTCAGAGATGGCAAGCAGAATGCCGCCTGTTAAGGGATCCGAGCCCTACCACCGGATCAGGTAGGTATGGATGTCAGGCAGATCTCCCTGCAGCCTGTCGAGCTATTGTACGCCGGACCACCTGGGGCAGGTTTGCCTTGCACCGAGGTGCCAAGGTATGCCGAGGTGCCCGCACTGTAGGCAGGCCTTAATCAAGTTCGAACAGGAGTCTCGATGGTGCTGCCCAGAGGTGTTCCTCCCTCGGGACACTTAGCCAAAAATCGGGGTGCTCTCTTCTTAGGAAGGGAGAGCTCAGGGCCCCTTAGGAGGAGCTCGGGTCTCAAGGGGAGCTTGGGCCCTGAGAGGAGTTTGGGATCTCCCACACTTGGTGGGAGTCAAGGTTGGCCAGACGCTAATCCCCGACGAGTCGCTTAACCCGCCGAGTGGCCAATGTTGGACTCGGTGGGTCCTTCCCAACGAGTTACGGTTGTGCTGTTAGGCTGAGCTGTTCGTCGAGCCAGGTCACGCACACGTGTCCCTGTGCTACAAGGTTGGGCCAAATCACCCTCCATCAATTGCCCCCCACTCCCCGTGCTGGGGGTGCTGACCCAACGCGGTGAGTTTACGGTGTGCCGGGTGTATTTGGCTCGGCACTATGCCACCCTGTCGGGCAACCCGTTGACCAGACTGGTCTGGCACTCGGTTCACTCGGAAGGAAAAAACCCGGGCCGCGTGCAACTCACGCGTGGACGTCACGCGATCTGGACTTCGCGGATGCCAAAAAACGCGCTAAATTGATTTCACCTCAAGAGCCTCACATCCGATTTTCTTGAGAACCATCAGATTGCTTCGATCTTAACCGTTGGTGCCCGGGCCTAGCGGCTATAAATAGTGGGGGGCCCTGGTTATTTTCTTTCGCCACTAAGTATCCTTCGTCTAGCTTGAGCTCGCGTCTGTAGTCTTCAGCTCGGGCCTTCTAACTCGTCCAGTTCTAGTTCGGTTGCGTTTTTCCTTGGTGAGTCCCCGAGCCTCCCTTTCTCTTTTTTCAGTTCATTTCATTCAATGTCTAGCGGGGATAGTCTCTTAGACGAGCCCGAGGTGGGTACCTCGGGTCAGGGTGACCCCACTGTTGCCCAACCTTCCAACGAGGCACGGGTGACTTCAAGTATGCTAGCGTCCACCTCCCGCCGAGGTCGGGTGCCAGATCATTTCGGTCCATCCACTATGATGCTGGAGAGACTTCAGCACCTCATCCAGCACTTCAACCTACCTCAGGAATACTCATATAGTCTTTCTACCGGCAACTTCCCTTGGGAGCACGGTCTGGATGAGATCGTGATCTTTAGGGAGCAACTCATCAGCGGGCTTCGTCTCCCTCTTCATCCCCTTATCCCCGAGGTGTTGAGACGTTTTAACGTCACGCTAGACCAGCTCCACCCAAACGCTATTCGAAACGTGGTCGGGACTATTTCCCTTTGTTTCGAATACAACCTTCCCTTAGATATAGATAGCCTTTGTTCTATTCTGTCAATAAAGAAGAGCACCTCGGGCGTTCTCCCCGAGCACAGGCGGACTTACTATCTGTCCCCTTGCCCGGGCTTCAAATTCTTACATAAACTCCCAAGCAAGGTCTTGGCCTGGAAGCGGGACTACTTTGTAGTCCGGAGCAGCACGAGGTGGCCCTTCCTTACTAGCTGGAGGGTGGCTACCTAAGACCCCAGCATTATTCTCGACCGAAAGATGAGGGAAACACTCCACTCATGGGCTCAGGTCGGGTTCGATCACAAAGATTACATTGCCAAAGAGAAGCTCATTTAGGCCGATTTGAGCCCGGGTAGGTTATTTTTACCTCAGCGTCTCGCTTAATCCGCTAAGTGTTTTCAAGCTTATTGACGTCAAGCTCTATTGAAGGTCCCATGGAGGAAGTGTAGCCGGTGGGAATGGTCCGAGTAAGTCAATCCCCATTGTGCAAATGGCCATGGGCTAGTGAGGTACTTTAGGTTGGCGGCAGGTCGGTGGTGGATGTTGGCATGCTTTTGACATTTGTCGCATCTGCCTTCATCGTTGGCCAGTAATACCCTTGTCGTAGTGCTTTCTGAGTGAGTGCTCTTCCCCCCAGGTGTCCACCGCACAGGCCCTCGTGAGTATCGCGGAGGACAAGCTCGGCTTTAGAGGGTCGCAGGCAGCGCAGGTAGGGAAGTGTGTAGGATCCTCGGCACAGCCGTCCGTCTATCATGACGTATTTGGCTGCCTGGTGCTCTACCCTCCTGGCGGCATTACTATCTACAGGGAGGGCTCCGTGTAGCAGAAAGCTCGTGAGCGGATCAATCCAGATTGACTCTACTTGAACGACGGGTGTGGATCAATACACAGTCCTTATGGTGTTATTTCCCGTGCTGGCTAACTGTGATAAGGCATCAGCCTCAGCATTCTCTGATCTCGGGATTTACTAGAAGAAGTGTGACCGGAAGTTGAGCAAAGCCCCTCTTACTTTGGCTAAGTATGCTACCACGGTTGGCTCACGAGCATCGTACTCACCCAGAACCTGATTGACCACGAGCTGGGAGTCACTGCAGACGACGATGTGCTTGGCTTTCACTTCCTTTGCCAGATCCAGCCCGGCTAGCAGTGCCTCGTACTCTGCTTCGTTGTTGGATGCCGCGAACTCAAAGTGTAGTGCGTACTCCAATTTCACACCGCTTGGCCCATACAGAATGATCCCAGCTCCGCTGCCCTGCCGATTTGACAAGCCATCTGCGTGAAGGATCCAGGGTTCTTCATCCCAGTTCGGGCTTGGCCTAACTAGGAGAGATGCCGCACTGGTTGCTACTTCACGGCGCTCGAGTTCAACCAGCCCGGGAACTCCGAGCTCTCCCGTACTGGGGGCCTCATGTTCCACCGGCCTGGGGACTTCAGAGCTAAAGGTGCATTCTGCGATGAAATCTGCCAAGGCTTGGGCCTTGATAGCAGTTCGCGGTTTATACTGGAGTTCGTACTCGCTGAGCTCGATGGCCCACTTTGTCAACCTTCCCGAGACCTCGGGCTTGAGTAAAACTTGCCTCAGAGGTTTGTTGGTAAGGACAACGATGGTGTGAGCTTGGAAGTATGGGCGGAGCTTTCGGGCTGCTATCACTAGTGCGTAGACTAACTTTTCTATCTCTAGGTACCTTGTCTCTACTCCCTGCAACACTTTACTAACAAAATAGACGGGTTGTTGGACCCGATCTACTTCTCTTATTAATACCGAGCTGACCACCTCGTCACTTGCCGAGAGATATAGCTCTAAGACATCACCCACTTCGGGTCGGGTTAAGACCGGAATGCTGGCGAGGTGTCTTTTGAGCTCGTTGAACGCGAGTTGGCACTCTTTGGTCCATTCAAAGCCTTTGCCTTTTATGGCCTTAAAGAAAGGCAGGCAGCGATCTGCTGACTTGGACAAAAATCGACTCAAGGCAGCTAACCGGCCGTTCAGCTTCTGAACCTCCTTTAGCTTCCGGGGTGGTCTCATTTCTAGGATGGCCTTGATTTTGTCCGGGTTGGCCTCAATGCCTCGCCAGTTAATGATGTATCCTAGGAATTTACCCGAGGTGACACCGAAGACACACTTGTTTGGATTTAACTTCATATTAAATTTACGTAGAATTTCAAAAACTGAATGTAAATCTTGTACTAACTCATGTGAGAAATGGGTCTTGACGACCATATCGTCTACATAACACTCTACTTTTTTTCCAACTAGTGGCTCAAACAGCTTATTTACGAGTCTTTGAAAAGTGGCCTCAGCGTTTTTCAACCCGAAGGGCATGACCTTGTAACAGTACAGGCCGAACTCGGTTATGAAAGCAATTTTCTCTTCATCAGCTGGGTCCATCCTGATCTGATTGTAGCCCGAATAGGCGTCCAGGAAGCTCAGCAACTCGTGCCCCGAGGTCGCATCCAATAAACGGTCGATCCTGGGAAGTGGGAAGCAGTCCTTTGGGAAAACTCGGTTTAGGTTGGTGTAGTCGACGCACATGCGCCATTTACCGTTGGCCTTTTTCACCAGAACGGGGTTGGCCACCCAACTCGGGTAATGAACATCTCTGATAAAATCGACTGCAAGGAGTTTCCTGACCTCCTCGTCGACTGCCCTCCATCGCTTAGGGGCTAAGTTGCGTTTCTTCTGTCTAACGGGCCTAATTACCGGATCAATGTTGGGGTCTATGTCAGGCATTTCTGTCGCTGACCATGCAAAAACATCTAAATTTTCGAGTAAGAAACTTACCAGTTGAGACCGCAGGGGCTCCTCAATAGAAGCACCGATCTGAAGTACCCGAGCTGTTGCCGAAGCCAGGACGGGAATGGTCTCTTCGGTAGGTGTGGCTCGCTCTGCGAACTGCTCCACAGGTTGTTCTAGCTCGAGGTCGTCTGCTACCTTGGCCTTTCCTTTGAGGGCGGCTACGTAGCACTTGTGGGATTCGAGCTGATCACCTCGCGTCACCCCGATTCCAAAGTCTGTAGGGAACTTCATCGCCAGGTGGTAGGTGGAGACTACTGCTCGTAGGGCATGGGTAATGGGCCGACCTACTATTGCGTTGTACAGGGAGGGGGTCGCGAACACTAGGAACTCGTGGTTGAGCCTTACCATGCTAGGCCAGGTGCCGACCTCTACTGGTACAGTGACTCTCCCCAAAGGCATGACCTCCTCACCGCTGAATCCCACAAGCGGAGTGTTTGCGGGCTTCAGGTCGCTTTCCTAGAGCTGTAGCTGATCGAAGGCCGTCTTGAAGAGAATATCTTCTGAGCTGCCCAAATCGACTAGGACACGCCTGACCTCGAAGTCATTGATCTTGATCTTTATGACGAGCGCGTCATCATGGGGATAATGGACCCCTCGTGCATCGTCCTCAGTGAAGAAGATTGGTTCCTCCATCCTTGGCCGCTTTGGGGGGCTTAAGCTCTTCCCTGGCGGCCTCACGAGCTGATGACCGAGCTACTGCCGAAGTGCAGCCCGCAATAATTGATCCCCCGACAAAGACATGGATGGTCCCCCGAACTGGTCTCTCGTCGGGAGGTTGCCTCTGCAGTTGTTCTGCTTGTTTGCTGGACTCGGGAGCTTCTTTACCCTGCTCCCTGTGCCTACCTGCTTTATTATTATTATTATTATGCTGTACAAAATTTCTCAGATATCCGCAACGGATGAGTTCTTCTATCTCGTCGCGGAGATTCTTACAATTTTCGGTACTATGACCGTGATCTCTATGGAAACTACAATACAAGTTTTTATTCCTAACATTGGGATCGACCTTAAGCCGAGGTGACTACTTCACATATGGGGCGTCCTTGATTGCCATGAGGATCTCGGCTCGCTTTGTGTTGAGGGGCATATAATCCCTTTCTGCTGTCGGAGCTCGGAAAGGTTGCATTGGCTTTGCTCCCCGAGCTAGGTCCTTCTTCTTCTTACTGTCATTGGGGGCTGGGGGCTCTGGTTTCCTTTTTCTGTCCCTATGAACCGATCTGCCAGTTCAAGGAACTCGGTCACGGTCTTGGGTTGGTTGACCACCACGTGCCATTTGAACTCCTTGTGGGCAATGCCCCGCTTGGCCATAGTGAGCCGAACTACATGGTCTAGGTCGGGTATCTGCAAGCAAGCGTCATTAAACCGCTTGATGTAGTTCCGAATGGACTTTCTTTCCCTCTGGACTATGCTGAGGAAGCTTTCTTGGGTCCTCAGGCACCTCTTACTAGTGACGAAGTGGGAGGTGAAGACCTGCACGAATTGCGCCCAACTCCTGATTGAGCCCGGTGCAAGGTTTTGGTACCAGGTGCGGACTACTCCCTTGAAAGTAGTGGAGAAGGCCACACACATGCAAGACTCACTCGCCCTGGCTAGATGCATCTGGGACTGGAAGGCATCGACGTGGTCGTTGGGGTCAAGGACCCATCGTACTTGTCCAGCGGGGGGAGCTTGAAGTCTCTTAGCATGGGGACAGCGAGGAGCTCCGGGGATAGAGGGGAGGGGACTGAAAGAAGTGGTGTAGCTTTTACCTCTTCCGAACTTATTTCTACTTTGCCTTTGAGCTCGGGCAGGCTGTGGGTGGCGGCAGTTCGGTGAGCTCGGCGACGTCTTCACTGCTTCTTGGCTGGCTCGGCTATCGGTAGCTGCGAACAAAGGGACCTTGTTCCAGGTCGTCGGCTAGCACTTCGAACCGGTTTTCCGCAAGCAGAGGTTCGAACTGCGAACGCTGAGGTGACGCCGACCTAATCGGCTGGGAAGCCCCCGACCTGACTACAGGCCGTGAGGCGGGGGTAGGGAGTCTTTCCTTCCTTCCATGAGACAATGCCGAGGTCTCTCCTCCGCGGGAAGGGAGTTCACTGCGGCAGTGAGGCTTAGTTGGCTGCGCAGCTGGGTGTCGGGGAGGGAGTGAAGGAAATTGTTGCTGATACTGATACTAGGACACTTGGTGCAACACTTACTACTGGTGGAACTGAAGTTGCTGGAACTGTTGCATTTGGGCCTGCATGGCTCACATGCACTGCATCAGGTCTTTGAACTGACCTTGGCTGGCCACCAGAGGGAGGATGGTGGGTTCTGCGAAGGTTTTTCCAATGGTAGAGGGTAATGGAATGGTCACGGGTGCCACCGTCAGGGGCACATTTAGACTAGGTACCCCGTCCATGGAGAGGGGGACGGTGAACTATCCCATGCAGACGGTGGGTAGCTGGAGTTGTTCCTCTAGGGTGTTTCGACGTTCGGAGTTGCTGGAGGAAGCCATGGTGATGATAAGTTCTTTGAGGGAAGTTTCACAGAAGTTAGAGGAAGGCCTTTTGAAGCGTTCCCACAGACGGCACCAAATGATGCTGCACAATCTAGGCACTCCTAGCTGGCCGAGAGTTGGCTCCTAACTATGACGGACGACACCTGAGAGGAGGAAGAAGGTGAAGGGTTCCCGGGGAGATCTCTCGTAGGGAACACTCCACTGGCTAAGTTAGAACTCTGAGGAAAACTCAAAGAAGATACAGAGAGTTAAGAGTGTTGAAAGTGCTAGCTTCAATACCTTTGCTTCGTGAGGGTTAGGGTTCTTTTATATCGAAGCTTGGTCATATCTGGCATCACCGCCACTTCCCTAGCTGTTACTGCCAGGGTAGGTGCGGCAGGTGCAGGTTGTTGCTACAGGTTGCTATTGCAAGGTACGGACTCGACAGGCGTGTCATGCTTTTCAGAGACGGCAAGCAGAACGTCGTCTGGCGAGCAGAACACCGTCTATTAAGGGATCCGAGCCCTGCCGCCGGATCAGGTAGGTACGGATGTCAGGAAGATCTCCCTGCAGCCTGCCGAGCTATTGTACGTCGGACCACCTGGGGCAGGTTTGCCTTGCACCGAGGTGCCGAGGTACGCCGAGGTGCCCGCACTGCAGGCGGGCCTTAAGCAAGTTCGAACATGAGTCTCGATGGTGCTGCCCCGAGGTGTTCCTCCCTCGGGACACTTAGCCAAAAATTGGGGTGCTCTCTTCTTAGGAAGGGAGAGCTCGGGTCTCAAGGGGAGCTCGTGCCCTAAGAGGAGTTCGGGATCTCCCACACTTGGTGGGAGTCAAGGTTGGCCAAGCGCTAATCCCTGGCGAGTCGCTTAACCCTCCGAGTGGCCAACGTTGGACTCGGCGGGGCCCTCTCCCTGAATTACGGTTGTGCTGTTCTGCTGAGCTGTTCGTCGAGCCAGGTCATGCACACATATCCCTGTGCTACAAGGTCGGACCAAATCACCCTCCACCCTCCATCACTATCATTATTCTGTCCACATGACCCCACATGTATGTATGCAGTTACAATAGATTGGCAAGCTTGTTGTGTTTGATTTTACCTCCATCCAATCCGAACTCTATTAGATAGCCCGATTTACATGATTGTGTTCACACATCATTGTTTGTGAGATAGTGTGTGTGAAGCCCATTTACCATACCATAAAGAATCTACAGTTTCGATTTCATGCTTCCCATTTTAGAGGGATGCCGTGCGAAGTAAACTATCTCAACAACTACTCGACAAACTTACCATTTCGATAGAAAATTTACCAGCACAATTAATGCAATTATACTCCGATCATAGGCTATGATCACTCAATATATATCCAATATCATGCGAGCATTCATTAGCTTCCACTCTGTCCCGTGGCTTTTACATCGTTACTATCAATTACCTGTTCCTGATTGTAAACATTTTACAGCGGAACGATAAAAAAACAGTTACCAATCATTTTATACATTTTCCTTGGATGATTAACATAATAATGAGAACCATCGATGGGGATCAGTATCTCGAGACATGGCCCACCTGGCGAGAAAGAAACAATACAGATGGTGGTTCCACGATTAAAATCATAATCAATCTTTTTATTACTGGCTCCTTCATCAAAAAGATAGAACCAACTCCAACCATCCGATCCGAATCCAAATAGACAATTTCCGAGGGGTATAAGTTCAAAATTCTCATTCATTAGGAGTCGATGATAGGGACATTTGATCCCAGTTCCAACTTCAAAAAGACAATACAAATATTGGAATGACCAAAATATCCTTGCATGTGTGTGAGTGAGCCGAGTGAGCGAGGGCCACCAGCCTATCAGCCAAACAAGTTAATTCCGAGAACAGAATGGGCTCTGTTGTTGAGATTTGTTCCATATGTGCAATGAGGTACGAGACTAGAATCGGACGGTTGTTGTTATCTAATAATGTTGACTTCCAGACCGTTGATCTATGTGATGGGACCGGCAGGCACCTGCCGGATGTATCACTCACTACACACACCCAGACAACAACAATAAAGAACAAAATAAGAAACTAGAGAGAGAAAGGGTATAGCTGGCCCACAACGTCACTTTGCTGCAATACATTGCTCTTTTTGCTTTAAAAACATCTTTCTCTCCAAAGAAAATCAGAGCTGAAGCAATTCCAGATCCTTCTCAGTTTCTGGAATCTCTGGTTTTGAATTTGTTTTACGTCGCTGGGGAACCAGTTTCGCGGTTCGAGATCTCCGCAGGTTCTAATCTATTCGCTTAAAAGCCCACTTTTGAACGTTGGAAAACCGGCGTTCCAACCTGTGCTTGCGGAGGATCCTGCGAAATGAGTTCAGGAGAGCTTCTCAGCATTGAGCCTCAGGAGCTCAAGTTCCCCTGTAAGTTCATGTTTCTTTTTCGGTTTTTTTTTTTTTTTTTTTTTTTTTTTTTTTTTTAAATAAAGCTTCCAAAGATTTCTTTGTATAGATCTGTTCATTATTTCTTCTTATTCTTTTTTTTAATCTCTAGGGTTTGGAGATTTTGATTGTTTGTGTTTTGTTTTTTCCGTTTTGAATAGTCGAACTGAAGAAGCAGATCTCATGTTCTCTTCAATTATCGAATAAGACGGATAACTATGTTGCTTTCAAGGTAATTTTTTTTCCATTTATTCATTTTGTTTTTTTTTTGGTATTTTCGAGAGAGAATCCACCGCCCGAAGCTAGGAAAAAGTTTAACCATATAAAATGTTTTTTCTTTGCATACTCTTATCTTAGTCTATTTATTTTCGTTTATTTTGGGAAGTAAGGCACCCTGGAAAATGTGTAAAACTATATAAGAAATTGGCAGATGTTGAACTTCTTGCATATATTGGATACTTGAATGTAGAGTTTCTGATTCTCAGGTGAAGACGACGAATCCAAAGAAGTATTGTGTTCGTCCAAACACCGGAATTGTTCTGCCTCGATCCACATGCGATGTTATAGGTCCCTCCCTCCCTCTCTCTCTCTCTCACACACACACACACACGCACGCACTATAATTTTTTGATTAATTGACGACTTATTTTTTAAATTTATTATTGTTGTTGATCAGTTACGATGCAAGCACAGCGGGAAGCTCCTCCTGACATGCAGTGCAAGGATAAGTTTCTCCTTCAGAGCGTATTTGCAAGTCCTGGAGCCACTGTAAAGGACATCAACCCAGAAACGGTAATAATCAATCTATGCAATCTTATTAATATTAGTTGGTATGAATCACCTAGCTTTTAATCTATGGAATCGGCTTTATTTAGTTCAACAAGGAGTCGGGAAATCACATTGAGGAGTGCAAGTTGAGAGTTGTTTATGTTTCTCCTCCTCAACCGCCATCACCAGTTCCAGAAGGGTCCGAGGAGGGTTCTTCACCAAGGGCTTCTATATCGGATAATGGAAATTTGAATGTTTCAGAATTTACTTCTGTGAGTAATTTTAAATATAATGTTTGCAACCGAAGGATAATGTTCTTTTATATTTGTTTTCCATTATGGAAACCATTGTTCCTTTTTACTGGGGGAGGATTTGGGGTTTGGCATGGTGTTCAACTAGGATTTTTAGAAGCAGATTGATGATATGCCTATTATAACTGTGGGTACAGGTCTCAAGAGCATATTCTGAGCCTCAAGAAAAGTCTTCAGAGGTAAGATTTATTGCTGGCAATTTTTAGATATCGAGTTTTCTCTGGTAAGAAGTTTTTAAAAGTGCAAATTCTCTCAATTGTGCTCATTTATTATTGTTTCTACTGGGTGAATTCAAATGGTTTGTCATCAGCTTTGAGTATACTTGTACTTAATTTGGATTTCAGTGTCTTTATTTGGTTTGATATAATGACATTTTAATTAATAAGATTGATGGAGTTTGAAATCTTATGGTTCCAAATTTAAACTTTAGAACATTCTTTGTCCGGTAGTAACTTATTCCATGAGGAACCTCTTAGTTGGGATTAATTTAGGGTACTCAACTATTTTGTTAGGAATTTCAAAATGGATTAGTCTTATATTTATTACATCATTGGAAGCATTTCTATTTTCAGTTGATAATTATCCTTCCTGCTAATTTTTGAAGACAATTTAATTGAATGGTTTATAGGTCAATGCTGGTCCAAGAAAAGAAAGGGAAAAAATGGTTTATAGGTAATAGGTAAATGTAAAATTTATGTGGTCCTTCCTGGATGGTGCACTTACTTTATTTGTAGATTGAAGCAAGCATTCTACGTTGATGGTGATAAGCATCCTAGTCTTTTGCTGGTGGGTTATCAAGAAGAAAGGGATTGGGGTTGGTATTTGATGGAATGGACATGGAGCCCTATGGAATTAGGATTGTGGTGTCATCCTCTTGTGAACAATCAAGCCTATCCTCATAAGTCATGAGTTAATCTCATTTTGATTGGTGGTTTATTGGGGATTCATATGATGCATTAGTCTTCATTGCCAGAATTATAGGCTTGTAGTCCCTTTAAAATCTAAGATAGAAGATTCCCATACAAAACCTGATATTCTTGATCTTATACCCCCATATCCATGATCATAAACAACACCATCCTACATCCACATCTGTAGAAACCCATACACCATCCACTTATCTAATTTTCCATCTAACCTGAACTACCTTTCAGTCTCTCTGCACAAATCAGAACCAAACTATTGATATAATAACACTCCAACTCCAAGACCCCTCATTATTTCTTTCAAATAACAATCCCTACTCCGAAATGGTTCTCCTTTTTCTACTTGAACATCTTCCTAGTGAATTCTTCACCATCCAAGTAAAACCCACAACTTGTTTTTCTGTTTACCTTTAAAAACTGTCATCCTCTGAATGTTCTTCAAAGACCTTCTGTAGCTATTTCGGGATGCCACTTGGTCTTATCCTAGTATCTTCATTAATGACCGGGTCTCCAAGATTGGAAATTTGTTGGATATCCACAGTTACCTCAACATCTCCTTTATCTAATAAAGAATCTGTGAATGATTCCTTAGAATTAGAAACAAAAACAGCTACTCCCTTTTGAAATGCACACCACCAAAACCTTCCATTACCAAACAATCAGCACTTCAATCAATTGTTGATTTTCCTCTTGGCCTTTATAGGAATGTGCAAAAGTGGACCAAAAGGACACATTAGCACTCCTGAAACCTTTCCTCTTATATACCTTTTTAAACTTGTTATTTAGGTCTTACTGGTATGAACCAAATGTTGATTCCTAACAAATCTAGCTCATCTCAAACTTTTATTGCAATCTTCCTCCAACATTGGGTCTTTAAATCTGCAAAATCAAACTTTTGTTAAAAATATATTCCAATCTATGGAAATGAAAATTATCTTTTGGTCGGCCTAAGTCATCCCCCAACCTTTTGACAATGATCTCAAAGAATCCATCCTTATTATCTACATCCACAGTACTACACAACTCAGAAGCAGTGGGTTGCAGTAAAAGGATCTCATTCTTCTACTTTGAAGTCCACTTATGAGGAACAGTCGGTTCTTCAGGTCCTTGAGAAATTGGGGGAGTATTTTGGGATGGAAATGGATCTATTGGTTATGGGAACTCCCTAACAGTATAAGTTTCTGCTTTATTTAAAGAGTTAAGGCTAGCCAAGCAGCTAAACTTAAGGCAGGGGAGGTTGAAGGTGATTCTTTGTTAGTGTTGGGGTGGTTAAAAAACAACACAGGGTAGATGGGTGAATAGACAAGAATTGAGAGAAGTCAGAAAACTTTCATATGGAGTTGGGGCTTCTTTCAAATGGGTTAAAATGCATGCAAATGGTTTGGCTGATATGTTAGTCTAGGGATCAATTGTATTGGGTGGTTTTGAAATTTGAATGATAGTTGAGGGTTGGGCCAGCTCTATGGAGCAAGTGGTTATATTTCTTCAATGAACCTCTTTTAGTTTAATACTATGTTGTATTATTGATAAAAATGAGGTTTAATTTGTAACCTGTGATGAGCTGATTGGGTTAATGATTCCACAGTTCAGCTGACTAGGTCATCAGGTTGTTGACTCAGTCAATGTTTTTTATAGACAAGCAGTTAAGGGATCCTGGAATCCTGGTGAGATGGTGGCTTGACCAGTCCAATTGGCTAGGTCAATGATGGGTTGAAAACATTGCTTGAAACTTCTGCAGCTTGTTTCATCAAAGCAGAAAAAAGTGCTCTACAAAACCTGTGACTATTTCTGACTCATCACTCAAGTCACTCAACCATTAAGTTCGTCCTATAATCACCCACCTCTACTATAGATGAAGGTGCCATCTCTTTGACAATTGTGCTATCCACGGAACTCCCTACCAAGGTTCAAAATATTGCAATGTATTGGTTTCTATGTATCAATACATATTGGTTTTGAGGATTGTTGATCTGCAGCACTAGTTGAATTGCCATATTGGACTGTATTGGCTGATGGGCATGCTGTTTGTGGATGTGACATTGTTTTAATTGATGAAACTAATGGATTAAATGCACAATTAAGATTATGGACAAATGCCTTAGAAATAAGAGGTTTAAAATAAGTAGGAATGAAATAGATTATATGACATGTAAATTTAGTAATAATAGGAGTGTAAATTGTAAATCAAGATACACTTAGGATTGGCGACCAAGAGATAACTCAATGTTTCCATTTCTGGTACCTTTGTTCAATAATTCCTAACAAGGGAGAGATTGAGGAGGATACCACCCAAAGAATTAGAACAGGATGAGCAAAATGGAGGAGTGCATATGGACTTTTATGTGATAGCCGAATTCCACTTAGATTAAAAGGAAATTTCTATAAAACAGTTGTAAGGCCAGCTGTGTTGGATGGAGCAGAGTGTTGGGCAGTCAAGAAACATGTCCAGAAAATGAATGTGGTGGAAGTTTGAATGCTAAGATGGATGAGGGGAAAACCTAGAAAGGATAGGATTAGGAATGAAGGTATCTATAGGAACCTAGGAGTAGCTCCTATAGGTGATGAAATGAGAGAGAGTAGACTAAGATGGTTTGGGCGGCCCATGCATAGAAGACCACCAACTATTTCTCAAAAAAAAAAAAAAAAAGATAGAAGACTACCAACTATGCTAGTTAGAAGAAGTGATTTGTTACACATTGAAGGGGCTAGAATAGCTCGGGGTAGACCAAAAAGGACATGGGTAGAAGTAGTAAGAAATGTAAGCACTAATAATTTAATAATGAATATGGCTTTAAATAGAATGGATTGGCGAAATAGGATTCATGTAGCCAACCCCATATAGCAGACTGGATCGGTTAATACATCATACATTATGTTTTTTAATATAGCCCCTCCACATTCGTTCTCATTAATTCCCCCTCCTCTCTCTCTCTCTCTCTCACACATTAACTCCTATATATAAGGCAACTTTTTAAATTCAAATTTGTCTTATTCATACTCTTTCTCATTAATTCCTATATTCATGCAGTAACTTCTAATTAACCCCAATATTTAAGGCAACCATTCAAATTCAAATAGCATTATTAAGGTAATATTGAAATTCAAAATTGACTTTTTGAGATATTCTGATATGTTTTTAAATTTTCCTAATAAGTAATTGCTATAACCTATATTTTTGCTATAAAAACAAGTAAGAAGGATTGGACCTTGTCATTGGTTTGAAAGACCAAAGGTCCACCACTACACCATACTCTAATTGCTAGACATGAGTGTAGTGGTGGATGTCTCTTAAAATTGTATATTTGTCAATAAGTGTTAAAATTGATTATTAAAATTTATATATTTACAAGTATTAAGATAGATTATATTGATTTCCTGAGGATTAAGGTATACACATACATATTTTTCTTCTACCATCATTTTTCAACAGTTACCAATTTAAAGTAATAAACCATTAAAGTATGTTTTTTTATGTATAAATAACTTATTTATAGTCATCTAAAGCTTATATTTTTATTGTTATTAATATATATTTTAGGATTTATTTAAGTTTCCTAGCATTTCCACACATATCTTAATTTTTTCATTGTATCCATGCGTACCCAAAGTGTATTGTGGATGTCTCTTAAAATTGTCTTTCCCATACTCTGTGTTTTCAATACTTTGAACCTTGTTCCCTATCAAATCTTGTATGGCTGACTTGACATCTATTGAATAAGAGGAATGGACAGAACTCATCCCTTTTCCTTCCATGTGTCCAAAACTGACATGAATGGTGACACCTGATTCTCTGAGATCTGAGAGCATTGCCCCCCATTGAATCTGTAGATCTTCCCCTGCTGGTCTTCTTTCCAAACTGTCATTATGCATCTCCCTGCTCTTATTCTTTTTTAAGAAAAGATAAAGTATAGAAATATATTACTATGAACAAAAAGAGTTCATGTATTCCTTGGATCAGAATCCAAACTGTCATCATGCATGCAATGCAAGGTGCCAACCAGCTGGATGGTAAGGTCTCCTGCTGGTCGTAGCGGAGACTTGGGATCGAATCCCGCCTGCACCTGGGTTGGGGGATGGGCTACCCCCCATTGTGTAGTCACAAGATAAAAAAAAAAAACTGTCATCATGCATCCTCCTGCTCTTAAAATGTTTCTTTTTTTTTTTTTTTTGAGAAAAGGTGAAGTTTAGAAATATATTACTATGAACAAAAAAAGCTCACGTACAACAAAAGGCTGAAGACAGATATTGCTTCAGTTCTTACAAACAAATGTTCAGAAGCAAAAAATTAACTGTATGATCTCCCTTTGAACAGCTTATTCATGGCTGCCCAGGATCAAGGCATCCAAATAATTTTCTTAACCACCATGACGTACTTTCTTAACCATCTTCCAAATTAACTTGCCCCTCCTACTCAGGCCTCCCCATCTGTCATGCTTCTAGAAATTCTCTTGTTGATGGGAAGCATGTCTGTATTCCAAATAGTGCCAAGACCTTTGCCCACACCTCAGCAGCAAAACCATTGTTAAGGAAGAGGTGATCTACAGTCTGTACAGCTATCACAGAAACTGTGGTTTGGGCTGTTCACTACCATCCTTCCTTTTGTTAGGTTGTCTGTTGCAAGGCACTTATTTTGCACTTCCCACAACAGAAACGATGGCTTTCGATGGAACCAATGGGCACCATCCTTAATAAGCAAAACTGCCATTACCTTGCTGTGACAAAATCCTTCAGAATGACTTCACCAAGAAGATCTTTGAATCATCCCACACTCAAATTCTTTTGAGATCGGCTTCCATCAGGGAAAACCCGTGCCCACACTGTTCTAACAGCCTTTTGCAACCTTGCATTGGGAATATCTCCCCATGAAATAAAGCACATAAGTACGGAGATATTCTCAATGCAAGGCAATAAAGGCTGCTCAAATGGGCTTTGCCCTGGCCGAAGCCGAACTCAATTCTTTTATCCTGTTAATGCCTTTACATTTTGTGGTCTGAAACAGCTCCATGACTGAATCCACCCTAGGGGTGGCAAATGGTGGGTTGGGTGCGGGTTGAATACCAACATCCATTAATGACCCACTACTGGCTCATCACAAATGCTTGTTATTGGGTCACAACCCACCTTGACCCTCACCCACCCTTACCCACCCATATTGACCCACTTATTCACCATTACACCCCAAACTTTTAAGATTACCAAAATGCCCTTAGTTCCTATCTATCTGAGTTTCGATTAAATCTAATAAGGGAAGATTACTGTTGTTCATCTTCTTCTCCATTTCGGTGATTGAACCAGATAATTGGATACTCTGAATTCCCCTCTCTAATCCTCTCTCTCTCTCTCTCTCTCTCTCCTCCTCTACCCTTGTGCCGTTGTCAAACTCTGTTCACCATTTATCAACAAAATCCAGAGGTGCCACTGATTAGTTTCCAAAAGACCGAAGGCTCAAGGCTATGGAACAATTAATAACATAGTTGGATGCAAGCAGCAATAACATACTTGGAGCTGCAGGTGAGGGATTCAACAGTAGGAACAGGTGAGGTCAACTGAATGAAATCAGGATAGCCCATTCCAGAAATCCGGTCAACTGAGCAAAACCATAAATGGTTTCATTCAGGGAAGGATTAACTGAAAGAAAATGTAATTGCCAAACGAGGCAGAAACCATAGAAAATGGAATTTGAGGCTCACCAACTTCAGATTCCGGTGTTGTATGGTGACACTGAGCTCTAAAAGTCTAAAACTCTGATCAAAGCTTCAAGTGAAAACTTGCTTTTATATATATATTTTTTCTGAACCAGAGTTGCAGGATTAGGGAGCCAGCGACAACAGCCAAGCGAGCGGACGAGGGAGGGAGGGAAGGAGAATCTCTAATAAAAGATCAGGGAGGCATGTGACACCCTCCTTGTGGGCAAATTCAAATCTCAAGCCTTTAGTGGATTATAGAAATAAATCCAACTAAGCAACATCTTACATTTAGTTAATGGTGGAAAAGAGAATAATTGGTGAGGTATTATTCTCTCCATAAATGGCAAATTGCCAACATTCTCCTCTCTACAAAAGGTAACTAGATAAAATCAAATCTCTAATCAACTAAGGCACATCTCACTTTTAGTCAATTATTGACAAGAGAATAATTGATGAAATATTATTATCCCCATAAATGGCAATTTGCCAACACCTTATTCTCTAGTAAGGGCAACAAGAGTCAATTAAATCTCCAATCAAGAGTGTGCAAAGACTGGACCTTACAAACTATAAATACATGCTCCCAATCCCATCAAGAGCAGGGAGGGGGGACTTTTGGTTAGAAGACTCGGGGAAGAAAGAATGTTTTTGGGACAAAGAGAAGTACAAACAACACCATATCAAGAAATCTACAATGCTCTTGGAGTTTTACAAGGTTTTTCTTTTGACCAAGCTTTCTAAGCCCAATTGAAAGAAGCCAGCTCCATCATTCTTTGAAGTACAAGAAAACATCATTCGACCGTTGACTTCAATCCATAATACAGATCCTTAAGTTTCAAGAAGCACACCATTAAGTTTCAAGAAGCACATCACTCTTTTGTAATAGAGTGCAAAAATAAGGAGTTTGTATCCCATTTATTTTGAATATAAAAATTCAATTTATTTGAATTTACCTCACATTTTCTTGTGTTTGGTTTTAAACATGAAATTTGTGTCTATAACTTCCTCCACCTCTTTTGTAAAAAAATGCTTCTAAACACTCTGCTTGTTCCCTTGACAGATTCTTGAACTGCAATCCCATACAGTAATGGATGGTTTCTTCTTTGATTTTGCCTTCTCCTCAACCAACTCATTCTTTATTAGTAGGCTTTTTACCATATTCTCTATTCTCCTTGCGTTTGCAGCCTTGTGGAAAAAATGTGTTTTTGTCCCTTGCATTTAGCCATATTGATCTCAATCTTTGATGCCACTTCACTTCTTGGTATGCCAACTTGTCAGATTAACTTGTCTATTTTTGTAGGCACTCCCAAAGTACTTTCTTGCTTCCCCTACTAGTCTTTGTTGCTAAACTTGCCCTCTCATTTAATTCCCATACCAATTGGAATAATTCCTTTTCCGTCCTCCCTTTTTTCCTTTCTCTGCTATTGCCTTTTGTTCAATGGCCATTAGCAAACTAATGGTTTTTGCCTCCATACCTTTTGTGGACACCCCTGAAAACTCTCCCATTAAGTAGCTTCAATAACACCCAAGGTGAAGCCTCTTCTATCCTTTGCTTACCTGCTTGCACAATTACCAATGCTTGCTTGTCTCTCCCTCCCTGTTGTGTGTAAGGTCCCATCATCTCAAATGCTTTTCATCTTCCCATTGGCAGAGGAGGCGAGAAACTTGGGAGGGTACAATGGTGAGAATTCAGAGATTTCTACACAAGCAACAATTTCTCCGATGGAGGTCCATCTAAGTAATTTAACAATGGATATGGCTCTAAAAGAATGGAATGGTGAAATGCGATTCATGTAGCTGACCCCAAGGTTCAAAGTATTGAGAGTATTGATACTTTGAACCATGCCTGGCCCTATATATTGATTGGGATAAGGCTTAGATGATGATGACGTAACATCTTTGGTCACGTAAGGCTATGGGTATCCTACACAAACCAACTATGTGGGGTTCGCTATAGTTCTTGATGTAGAGTCTAAATTTATTGAAGTGTGGTGATGGTGTTGACATAGGAATCCATCTTTGAGAATGTTTTTTGAAGGAGCCCAGAATTGTTCCTGTTAGTATCATTGGTATGATAACCTTGGTTTGGCAGGAAGAAAGTCATCACATCAAGTCCATCAACCACACATGGCTATCGTTCTGTGGCATCATTATCCTTTATTTTCAGAAAGTAGTTAATATCCAGGACTACTTTGGTATGAATGCTGGTTGACATGCTACAGTTACAATCCATATAGGGATGTGAAGTTACCTTTGGCCTTCTGGTTCACACAAGAATGGAAACTTTTCATTCTTATCTTCAATTGCACTGAAGTTAATTTTTCACCATGTTTTTATGCTTAGGATATTTTCATTGAATTCTGATTGTGTTCTGTTTGCAGTAGGTAGGTAAAGCATTCTCTGTTTCTTGAACACTAAACTAGTTTGTGCACTTTGGTGATGGAAACTGCAGCTATCTTCCATTAAATAATTTTTCCTGCAGTTCTTACTACATCGAATGCTCATTATAGTTACTTTGTGCTTACACATCCCTGTCAATATTTTGAATCCTGATGCTACTTATTTAAATATTTGCTTTATAGAGATTATGGACAAGAACATTTTTGGAGCAGCATGTTTCTTTTCTACATCTTGGGGAAAATTTACTTTGCATATTGACTAATCAAAAACAAAGAAGAAAATAGAAAAAAGAATTACTTTGTGTATTTCAAGTAGCACATGCTAGTCAAATTCAAATAATACTGGATGTATTTTCAGGCAAAGGCTATTATTTCAAAGCTTACTGAGGAGAAAAGTTTTGCCATTCAACAGAGCAACAAACTTCGTCAGGAACTGGTATGTAAATTTCATCTTTTAAGTTTCTGAATTTTTTCTAATGAGCTCCAGATTAGATCATAGGGTGTTCTTCATGTGCAACTTTCTATTTAGAATACATTAGACTACGTAGATGGTTAGAATCCTTTTAGTTCTGCTACCCAACTTATATTTTATTGGTTAGCTTATCTAGTCCTACATAGTACTGGTGCTATGGTAAAGCTTATGCAGATATGTAATAATGTACTTTGCAGTGCAGAACGCAATTTTGTATATTTACTTATTTATTTTTTGATCAGTATGTATATTTATTTATTATTAACATGCATTAGTTTTATGTATCCATATATACTTGCAGACATGCAAACCATATAGGAAGTTGGTAAAGATGGATAGGTTGATAATTTGTGTGGTATAATATACGTATCTTTTTATTTGATTAGAAGGAATGGCTTATCATCATTCTTTGGCTTGGTTGTGCAGGAACTATTGAGGCGTGAAGCCAACAAAAGCCATGGTGGTGTTTCATTTCTTTTTATCGTGATTGTTGGCTTGCTGGGCATCCTCCTGGGATATCTTTTGAAGAGAACATGATCAATGAACGTGATTTCTACTTTGGCAGTAATTTTGCCCCATTTTATTTTAAATCTTTTCCACCATAAAAGAACGGAAAAGAGGAGTATATTAGTATATGACAGGTGGTATTTTTCTAGTTGTATTGTCAGTCTGGAATTAGAAAACGTATCCTGGTGGGGTTGATTGGTTTGTAATTGTTTAAAGCAGGAATTCCCAAAAAGTAGTGTGACACCGACTCCTGCTTTGGTTAACAGGCTTTCTTTTGGCAACTCAAAGAGGCATTTTCTTTTCTTCTACATTTTTGGGTATCTTTTTACTTTTTAGTTCTTATTTCTTACCTAAAAATATAGTTCTTACTTTTCATTCTTGTGAGATTTAGGAATAAAAATTCATCGTGTAAAACAGTAAAAGATGCATTTTCCATCAATGCTGTTCCGACTAGCACTTGGTACATACAATTCATTGAGATAACCAGGAATTACAAAGAAGATGAATGCCTGTCTGGATTTTGGCCGAAGTTCAGTGTTTACCAACGATTCAGGCTGCTGGCTGGTGAAAACAATTGGGCATTGCTGTGAGACTTATTCAATGCGGTGGGTGTCTTTATAGAGTTCAGTCAAAGAAATCCACGGAATCCCCTGAAGGGGCAAGATGGGCTATGTTATGTCAGGGCTTTGCCAATAATGTCTTTTAGCCTCAGATTAGCAAGTAGTGGAGTGGCGGACGATTCCATAGTTCCATATGCCTACTAAAAGTTGTAATGCATCTATATCCAGTTCACTAACTTTCAAATAATAGAAGCAGAAGCGTGAGCATAGAAATGGGCCCTGGAGCTCTGGACTGGCTTCATCAGATGAACTATTATTAGCGTCTGCATTGAATTGCGACAAGGATAGACAAGCAAGCTCTTTCGCATTTGTGACATCAACAGACCCCACGAATCTTTGCCTTGATGTTAGTATTCTTGTTAAGAAAATTCCCTACAACTAGGTTTTCTTATCATCTATCACTATAAACTCTGCCAGTCTCATATTGAGAAGTTGGGAGTCGAATAACATGTTTTGAACCATTGTTAAGATCTTTATCTTATGCATTTGCATTCATTGTAGTTGTAGCATTCAGCAAACTGGCTCTCTAAATGCTCTGGACGCCTCAATTAAGTTTGTAAATATTGAATAAATAAAAACTAAAGAGTAAAAAACATGAAACTTCCAAGAAATGATGTGGATATACATATATATATTTTTTAAATCTCACTGCCTCAGACCTGGTAAGTGGTAAATGCTACTCTAATTTTCCTTAAATTATTTTTATTTTGTTGGGATTCAAATGCTTATTTTATGTCAAATCAAGTGACAGCTATCTGGGCAGAACCTGCCAGATGATCATGGAGAGAGTATGGTGATGCTAGCATCATTGATTCATGATTAGTTGATTACCCATTTTTGGCTGCTGTAACTGGTGGTTTTAGATAATTTTATCTGAAGATCGTGTCTGATCCCTTGCCCATACAATGAGGGGTATTTGGCTGAAGATTGATTGGGTTTGCCACAGCATAAGATATTAAAAGAATGGAATGCCATCTCAGCTTCCACATGTCAAGATTGTACATAAGCAGACTCGAATTCTCCAAACTTGTCTTTCTCAAAAGGCAGAACTCACCTAAGGCCTAATTTTCCCTACAATCTTTTTAAAGTTGACAGCCAAAAACTCAACTAGAATTCCTGGAATTCCTTTTTGTTTGGAAAACAGAACTCGACTAATGTGTTTGATCAGTCTACTGATAATCTTTTTCGTTTTGATTTACATTGCTAACTCCTTTTCCTGATCCACATCTCTGAAACAGAATAGTGGCTATATTCACTACTCCCCTAAGGCCCTAACCCTTTCTTCCACAAGAACAAAGCACGACTATTAGTCAGCTCTCTCAATCCCCGAGGCTGAAATAAATTAAACTAAACATACAGTCATCGAGTAGAGGAGATAAGACTAAGAGATCCTTATTAATTTACCCCGTTTCACTACGAATTTTCATCATTTTTTTTGAGGGGTGAACAGAGAAATTATGGATTCGTTGAGACTTGAGAGTTCTAACCACTATTATTACTGTTACGGCGACCATTACCGACGACGACCCTTCTTCTGTGCTTCAGCTGAGAGAGCTCGATCTGGGTCTTCATGAAGAACCGCAACCTCTGCAACTCCAACTCCCTCGTCAACTCCATTCTCTGCTTCTCCATCTCCATCACCTGCTCCAGTTTCGACTTTTCCACTTTCTCATACACCTCCCCAAACTTCAAAATCGCCCGACTCAACTCCTTCATCGAAGAAGACTCGGACTTGCCTCCCCAGCCACTTCGAATTGGTTCCTTCTTGAATCTCCATCTTTTCCCATTAACGTTATTCGTCGCAGGGGGAAGACCGTCCGTCGAATCACCCGAGTTGGTCGACTCGCGCTGCTTCACCTGAGGCTGCCGCAACGACCTGAAGTTCCTAAAGGCGGCGGCGGCGGAGGACTTCGGGGTGGGTCCAGATGGGGTATGGTTGTCTAGATCTTCGTTCTTTCTCGACGAGGGGCCGATGAGCTGATCAATGCGGTCAAAGAAAGACCACTTGGTGGAGATCCCAGATGCGATCTTGGCCAGTTCGATCTTATACTTCTTCTTTAATGTATCGATTCGGTTCTTGCACTGGATATCGGTTTTGGGTACCTTTGTGTAGTCTTCGCGGCTGGTCACAACGTCGGCCACCTCTTGCCAGTGTTTCTGTTTCAGGTTGCCCCGGTTGAGCTCGATGTATCGTTCACCCCACGCATCGATTAGCGTCGATGTGGCCCCTTCACTCCAACAATCTTCGCGGCCGTGACTGGCGCCTCCTCCCGTGGTGGTGTTGGCCGTTCGGGGTTGTTGTATTGGCAGGGCTAGGGTTAGACTTTGACGCGACGGTGGCGGTGGCGCCGCTACGGTCACTGGTTGGGACGGTCCCGTTTGGTGGTCTGACGATGCTGGCGATGTTGGATGGGATTCTATCTCTTCTTCGTCTTCCATCGACATTGACGGACGCTCCGAGACCGAGAGAGAGAGAGAGATTAGGGTGAAGTTTGCCGACCGGTGAGGGGTTTTATGTCTATTTCCTTTTCGATGAACAAGAGAGGACTTGGGATCGCTAACGGTTGAGATTTAAAGGAGGAGGACACGTGTAGGGCGATAGACTGTGAGGGTTACTGGATTTTGATCGGTTTTATATAAACCCTTACCGGGATGGAAGGGGCCGCCTACCGGCGCGTAATGTGGGTGTTGACGGCCTGTGGGGCTCAGTAGCCGGCGTGATGTGCGTGTTTCCGATTTTTACGCGGTTTTTTCTGGTCCGTCAGAGTTGGACCGGCTTCTCGCCTGTCTACTCGGTTCGAGAAATATTAAAGGGTAAATATTGATAAAACCAAATGTACTTTCTTACTAGGCCTGTATGGAATTCGAATTTGATTAAATATCTTCGGATATATAAAAACAATAACTAAATTTGAAATTGATTAAAATATCAAATATTCAGTTCGATTCGAATTCGATCAATTATTTTTCACTTTCCTTGTAAATCCTAAGAAAGCTAGATGCATTTTCACTTTCCTTGTAAACCCTAACAAAGCTAGATGCATTAAGATTAAGAAAAGAGGAGGAAGAGCATGTCTTTTAAAAATAAAACTAATAAAATAGAAACGCCAATGACAAGACATTGAACAAAAAAGAAGAAAACAGAGTAAACTAGAAAAAACCTAAAATAGAGTGAACAAAGGCGCTAACATAGATCATTTGTTGTTCTTCAAAATATGGACGCATCACTTTAATATATATTAAATTTATATAATAATCAAATTTTAATCGGATCAACACAAATTCGAATTCGACCGTTAAATTTATCAAACCATTCGAATTCGATTCAATTATATTAGATATCGAATTCGGAATCGGATAATCAGTTACCATTTACACCTCTATTTCTTAGAGATGAAGTTGTGGTTCAGTACCCTACTTTTTGTGAGTTTGCATCAACGCCCCACACAACATGCCCACTCACACCCAGCTACACATTTCAACCGTGTATTGGGAACATCTTCCCAATGACAAGTATGAGAGATGTTTCCTATGGGGCACTGCTGTGAATTCACTTTATGTTAATGGCATTATTTTCTCTTGATTTTTTAAATGTTAAGATTGCCCTTATTACGCCAGGCAAAATCTGTACTATATATAAAAGTGTGAATATAGTGTGAAAGTTTTTTTTTGGATTAAAATTACCCTCTATTTCTTTGCTTTAGAAAGTTTATAAAAGTCCTTTTATGTTAGCTTTAATGGCTATTAAAATGCCCATATTTGTGTATTTAATCCATCTCTAATTGTAAGGGTTGAAAATGTAACTTCAATTATTACTTTTCACTTCATTTAATCTCCACTAATTAAGTCTTATATTTAAGGTATTAAATCCCATTTTCTCTTATTAAATCCTATATTTTTAAGTTATTTTTCACTAAGAAATGCTACTAATTAGATATCTATGTCAATATTTTTGATAGTACAAATCCATATATTTTAAAATTGACTCAAAAATAAAACCATTCCTTATCCAAGTGATGGTTAAGGAATTCAACCATCCGAATTAAATTGATCAATCTACGAAGCCATAGTTAGGTAATAAAAATTTTAAAATAGAAATAAATATAGAAAGTCACAAAAATTATAGAAAAAGTAGACACATTTTTGTAATTAAATTAAAAAAAAGTGTAATAAATAACAATTATTTTTATTGATAATAAAAATGAAATACATAATTTAGAACTAGCAAAAAATGAAATATAAAAATTAATAATAAATAGTTCAACTTTTGGGTTAAATGTATTAAACTTTAACGTCATAAATAAATAATAAAAATTAATAAAATATAAAAATACAAAATAAAAAAAATGCATACATCGTGCAAAAAAAGAAAAAAGCATTCAGACACAAGTATAAATATCATATATTTATCTTATTAAACAAAAAGTAAGTGTAAAATATTAGAGTTAGTTTTACACACAAAAGTAAAAAAAAAAAAAAACTATAGTAAAAATTGAGTACATCTATAATTCTATATTTACACTACTACTAAAAATATGAACAAGATTGTGGAATCTTCTTTTGACTAAAATACTCATTTTTGAATTTAGTCCCTATTTAATTGTGAGGTTTAAATTATAAATTGAACTACTACTTTTCACCACATTCAATTCACTCTATTTTAAATCTTACATTTTTTTTGAAAAATAAAAAAAAAAGATACACCAAAAAAATAAAACATTACAAAAATGAAGAATCTAGCCAAATAGTAGGGGTGCAAATTAATCAGATCATGATCTGATTCGATCATTTTTGTCGAATTTGGATCACTCTCCATATATATATATATTATTTATATTGCATTTTTTGTAAGTTTGTTATATTATTTATTTTTTATAAAAAATGTATATATATATATATATGTTGAAAATAGTTGAAAAGATACATGTGTTTTTTGTTTTCTTTATTTAAATTGTTATATTTTAATTTTATTTTTTAAATTAAATTAGAATGGATCAGATCCAAATATTTGACTTCCTCATCGGATTCATATTCAAATCCATGTTTATGAGATGCGATCGTTTGTTAATAATATTGGATCAGATTTGGATATACCCTAATTCAAGTTTGAACCAATCAGTTTGCATCCCTACCAAGCAGGTAGGCTTGTAGGAATGGCAATGGGGCAGGTTTGAGGCGGGGATTACATTCCCCATCCCTGACCCCGACTCCTAAATCATCCCCCACCCCATCCCTGGTCCCTGTCGGGGAAAGGAATTCTCCTCAATCCCCGACCCTGACGGGGATGAATTCTCCATTGGAGACCCGAATCCCCAACTACACGAAAGCCAATAGCCACCGACTGAACCTGAAATGGTTGTTTGCAGAACCCCATAATACACAACCAACTATCCTAGGCATCAAAAATAGAATTGAATAATAAAAGACAAAAGATGTTAAGAAAATTTGGATGTGTATTTGTAATCTGTTTGAGATTTCAAAAATAAGAAATCAAAAGCACAACACAAAAAACCAGAAATCGAAAAGTAGAGAGACTGAGAGAGAGAGGGGGGGGGGGAGAGAGAGAGAGAGAGAGACAGGACCATTGTGAGTTGCGGGCCTGTAGCGTTGATAGACGGAGAAGGAAGCCGAAGAACTAGGGTTTTGAGTACCAACGTCCAACGGGCGACGGTGATAGTGATGGCGTTTGGTGATGATAGACGAAGGAAGAACTGGGGTTTACCTCTATAGTCTATTCTTTCTCTTTGAGTCTTTCTCTGTCCTCTATCGAGTCACTCGAGTGGTAGTCTAGAAGAGAAGAGAGTCAAGAGACTCTCGACTCTCAAGAGTTTTTTAGTTTTTGTCTTTTAATTAATTATTAGTTGAATTTGTTAATTGTTATAATGTTATTTGTTAATCAAATAAATGAATAATATATAATATAATAATATTATAATGTAAATATTATATATATATATATTAATTGGGGTTGGGGCGGATAACAAGGAGAGAATCACCTTCGATACATATGGGATTAGTCCTGAAATTAAGAGAAAAATTGTGGACTTCCCAAGCTGCCCAAACTTCAATGACATTAATAGAGGCCTTACCAATAGAAAAGACTTTAGCATAAAGAACATTGTCATAATGGTCCTTGGTAACAGAGGCAATAGCACAAAACCCATCATCCATTTTGGAAGCATCACAATTAACTTTGATAGAGTCAACATTAGGAAACTTCCACGATTTTACAGGAATTGCACTACTAACTTGCCATAATTTGGGAGGAATCTGTTACGATCCATTTGTCCCATATTGGTAGTATGGGATGCTAATTTGAGGTATCCCACATCAGTAGAATGGGATGCTGTTGTGGGGTATATATGTGCTTGGGCTCCCTCCCTCTAACAACTAGCTTTTAGGGGTGAGTTCTCCTAAGCCATGTAACAAATGGTATCAGAGCTTACACTATGCCTCGCAGTTGCAATCATGCGGCGCAGGTGGTGACATCGGTATTGCAGTGTTCGGCTGGGATTAGGTGGACTAGTGCAAAGCCAGCTTGCGTGGGCGTTGGGACTATGGAAGTATGGTGGGATGTTACGATCCATTTGTCCCATATTGATAGTATGGGATGCTAATGTGAGGTATCCCACATCAGTAGAATGGGATGATGTTGTGGGGTATATATGTGCTTGGGTTCCCTCCCTCTAACAACTAGCTTTTAGGGGTGAGTTCTCCTAAGTCACGTGACAGAATCCTTATATAGGACTTAGAGCTCTTTCAATGATCCTAAGAGGGGGTAAGCATTTATCATTGAATGTTTTATCATTTCTATTTTGCAAAAGGAACCAAAGAATGAGGCATTATTTCTCATAAGAAAAATATTCCTCCGTAGCCGTTCCTCTCTATAGATTTTTCCACCTTTCCAAAAAAGAAACAACACTATAATTCAGATCAATAATGCTCCATACATGGTTTGCTATGGAGCATTTTATAAAGATGTGGTCAATATCCTCAAGTTCACCACAAAATCTGCATGTCCCATTTATGTTGAAACCTCTAGAAGTGAGAAAAGCTTTAGATGGAAGTCGAGCATTGAGAAGGAGAAAAAGAAAAGTTTTGATCTTTGGGGGGATCTTGAGACCCCCAATTCTGCTTAACACCATATTTGTTCCCCCCATCTCTCTATGCATAACACTATCTTCTTTGTTGGCAGACTTGATAGTGAAATTTCCTTTAGGATCAAACCTCCAAACAATATTATCCTCACAGGAACTAGAAGGAAGAAAGATGGACTTAATATTGTTGCAAACATGGTTCAGCACAAGGTTTCTAACCAAGTCTTCTTTCCAAATTTTTCTATCATGATCAATTACATCCGAAACAAGAAGGCCATTTTCATCTATGGTGAGATCTCTACTCATGAAATCCATTATTGGCTCCTAATCAATCCAATTATCTTTCTAGAAGCTGACCTTTCTACCATTTCCAATTCTTCAAACAACCCCTCGATCTCTTGATGAAGGGTCTAGAATTAAGAATGCTTTTCCAAGCCTAAGATATTCCAGTTTTTGGGTTAGCATGCAAAAATGTTCCTTTCTCAGGTATTTGTGGGTCACAATTTTTACCCAAAGGTATTGCTTATCCTTCAAAAATTTCCACCCTATAAAAACTTGTCAAACAACACAATAGTCATTGATAACGGCCTGCTGCTGAAAACTAGCAAGAACTAAATAAAGTGTAATTGTACATTCTTTGTATATCTGTATTATATTTCTACTTTTCCTTTAATAGGACCGATGATGCTCCCATATATGAAATAGAGGTGTCTGCTTCATTTGTTCGTTAGGGTAATTTGGTCGAAACTGCTGTAAGTTTAACTTAGTTTAATTTGTTTCTGAATCGATTTGCTGTTCTCTTATGAGTTACGATACTAATTTTGGGTTTCCTTCTGATTTAGTAGCTATAGTGATTGATGTATGCATGCGCTTATTTTTAGACCCTTTGAAACCCTTATTCTTACATGCAGTTTCCGTCTTGCCAAGCTACTTGTATTTCGGAGGTTGAATCTACTGTTAATGGCAAGTGTTCCTTGTTGAATTCTCCTTCACCTCATTTATTTATTTTTTCTTGTGTCACACTTTTTTCTAATGAATCATGTACTGAGACAACATGATTTGTTTTTCGGGTCTTACTTTGCACCATTGCGAAGAATTTGTTAATGATCAATGCCATAGATCAATTAGTTACACTGTGAAAGGGATCAAGGGTTGTCTCAATAGATTGCCGTCGGCCTGTGTTGGTGACATGGTGATGGCCACCGTGAAGAAGGGAAAGCCTGATCTCAAGAAAAAGGTCATGCCTGTTGTCATTGTTCGACAATAGAAGCCATGGTGTTGAAAGGACGGTGCCTACATGTACTTCGAAGGTCAATTATTTGTCATTTTGTTTTATTGTTTTCTTTCTTTGTTATGTTTTCTATTATATTTTTTTTTTGTTCCCTTTCAAATGCACCGGTAGATCTAATCATTTTTTTTCATAAAGCTTCCTGTCTTTAATCTAATTATGATGGCTCTTTTATTGTATTCGTCAGTAACTTGTATTCTGTTAGCATTGAAGTAACTTGTATTCTGTTAGCATTGAATGTTAAGATCATATAATTTTTTTTTAAGATTGTTCTTCTGTGCTATTGTAGGCAGTAATTTTATTTCTATGTTGTGCTCAAAGTGTTGCCTAACTCATAGCACTTTGACAGTTAATGGTTAATTGTTAAGTTAATAGCTTTCAAATGGTGGGTCCCAACAAAATTCATAGGTATAGTTACTCTATACTACAATGTGGTCATTAACTAGTAATTAGTGTGAAGAGATGTCTATGTTTTTGGAGTTGTACTTATGGAACTCCTAAAAGGAAGAAAGGCTGTGGAAAAGATGGCACCAGCTCAATGCCACTATTGTCACATGGGTATGTTTTGTTCTTAATCCCCATCTAGGCTGGAAAGTTTATAGGAAATCGGTAATCAGATTCCTACCGTATAGGTGGAATGAATCCTGACCATGGATCGATGCCAAATCTATAGGTAGGATGCGGTTTATAGGGGGGCTACTAGTAGACTAGGAGGGGGTTATAAATTCAGATTTCTGAGGGGCAGTACAACCTACTTATCCCTTTTATAACATACTCTCTCTACCTTAATTTTCAGAAAAAATAACTTACCTTAATTTCTAGAAATACAGACTTATTTTTTTATAACCTACTCTCTCTCTCTCTCTTTCTCTACCTTAATTTCAGAAATAATTTACCCAAAAAATATTTAAAAACCTGTTCCTGCAACCACTATTATTAGATATAAATTTTACTTTATTTCAAGTAATTTTTTCTAAGATACTTTCACTAAAAAATACCTTCTCAACTTCTTTTTTTCTATACAATAATTTAATTTCTCCAAGCCCCTGCAATGCAGGGCCCCTCCACTAGTATATTTATTAAAGGGATAGGGGTGGTCTCCCCATTCGCCAAATGGCAACCCTTTAACATATATATATATATATATATATATATATATATGCCACTGGTTTTGGATTGACGGTTTGACCGTCCGGTTTGAATGAATGGCCCATTCTAACAACAAAAATTACAAGCAAAAAATTATGGAACCGTTATGGCCACCGGTTTTTGGGTCGACGATTTGACCATCTAGTTCAAATGGATGACCCGTTCTGACAATAAAGATTACAAGAAAAAATTGAGTGTGTGAGGTCAATTAAGTAGTATCATACATGTTATGTCATTTGAGTGTGTGACTCATACGACCCAAAAACAGAACCATTCTGGCCACCAGTTTTTGGGTCGACGGTTCGACCGTCTAGTTCAATCGGGTCGACAGTTTGACCGCTTGGGTCAATGGGTCATTGGCCGATTCAACAGTTTTTGGCCAGGGACCATGATTGGGATAAAATGGAACCGGTTGCCTGGATTGTTCCTAATTAAACAAAATAAAAAAATGGCAGGTCAACCGTCTAGTTTGAACAGACGACCCGTTCCAACAACAAAAATTATAGGCAAAAAATTAAGTGTGTGAGGTCCATTAAGCAGTACCATACGTGTTATGTCATTTGAGCGTGTGACTCATACAACCCGAAAATGGAACCGTTTTGGCCGCCGGTTTTTGGGTCGACGATTCGACCGTCTGGTTCAAACGGACGGCCTATTCTAACAACAAAAATTAAAAAAAAAGCCAAAAACCATTGAACGAGTCAACAGGTCGACGGTTCGACTGCTCGAGTCAATGGGTTATTGACCAATTCAATGGTTTTTGGCCAGGGACCAAGATTGGGATAAAACGGAACCAGTTGCCTGGATTGTTCACAATTAAAAAAATAAAAAAATGGTAAAAAACCATTGAATTGGTCGCCGGTTTTGGCCGGCGGTTTTTGCCATTGAACGAGTCAACAGGTCGACAGTTCGACTGCTCGAGTCAATGGGTTATTGACCAATTCAATGGTTTTTGGCCAGGGACCAAGATTGGGATAAAACGGAACCGGTTGCCTGAATTGTTCACAATTAAAAAAAATAAAAAAATGGTCAAAAACCATTGAACGGGTTAACAGGTTGACAGTTCGATCGCCCAGGTCAATGGGTCGTTAATTGATTCAACGTTTTTAGTCTAGGAAATGGGATTGGGGTAAAACGGAACCGATTGCTTGGATGGTTCCCAGGCCAAAATGTCCTTCCATCCGGGTTAATGACGGTTTGAAAACAATGGTTTTTTATGCTTTTGGATTTTCACTATTCAAAGGTTTATTCTACTGTTGACTCTATTCGAGCGTGTGCAGTATGTTCCTTTTTTTTTTTTTTTTCTGTTTTTTTTTTTTTTTTGTATTTGGTCTTCTTCTTCTTCAAGATCTTCCAAAATGGGGGTTTACCACCATTTTATTTCTTCCCTTTTGTTTTTTCTTTGGGTTTCCTTGTGTAGTTTTTTTTTTCTTTTTCTTTTTTCTTATAAGATGATCTGTTTTATCTCTTTCTTTGATTGCATGTATGTTTAGCTCTGCCTCAAAGTGAAACTTTGGACTCGATTTTCTGATTTTTTTCCTTAGTTTTTCCAGTTTGGTGGATTTACCACTATTTTTTTTATATGTTTAAGGTCACTTTGGATTTATCTTTCAAGGTTTTGAAATCCCTTACAATGTCCACCCTTCCCATGACTATGACTAAAAAGTTATTTCGTCTAATTATTGACATAATATCCCGAAAACAGAACTGTTTTGGCCATCAGTTTCTAGGTCGACGGTTTAATTGTCTGGTTCGAATGGATGGCTCGTTTTGACAACAAAAAATAAAAATAATTAAAAATATAAAATGGCCCAAAACTGTTGAACGAGTCGATGGGTCATTGACTGATTCAACGATTTTTGGCCAAGGACCGGGTTTGGGGTAAAACAGAACCGGTTGCCTGGACGGTTCCCGGGCTGAACAGTCCTACTGTTCGGATCAACTGGGAGTTTTCGATGTGAAACAAAGGACATATATGAAGTAAAACTCAGAACTATCACTGTATAATCGTATTCTTTTATATGTGATGATTTGTTGAAACAATATTTAAAAGAACAAGTACATAATGATATCTTTTAAGTTTTTTATATGAGTTTCAAGAGTTAGTACTTATAATTGCAAGTTTCTTATTAAGAAACCATTGTCTTTTTTAATATAGTAAATAACAATATTACAATTTCATTCCAGCCCCTGTGAAGCAGGCCCCTCCACTAGTATATTTAAAGAGATTGGAATTGGCATCTTAATTACCCCACAACGGTACAAAAGGAAAAAAGAAAAAAGAAAATAAGGAGATTGGGCAGCGTTCTTACAAAATGAATAATGTAAAAGCAGGTGTTTGTTAATGATCCATTTATGCACCACAACTAGCATACTTATTACCATGCTACAATAGATTCTCTAACGGAGGAAGCATCCATGCATCAGCACCGGTGGATAAATATGTCTGAAAATGTTATTAATCGATACATATATAAAAACAATTTAATCTGTTTAAAAAATTAAATAGGAAAACAAGCATTAAACTAAGACGGTTATTTTAAGTTATTTCACACTTTGTATGCATATACTGAACAATAGCCACGTGGCTACTTCCATTTATTTTAAAGCTGTTAGTTTAAGCTTGAGTTAATTATTTATATATATCATGTATATTTGAGAGACCACTCTTATTGATTTTTCAAAAGTTAAATCTAATAAATAAAATGTAAAAGATAAAAAATGACCTTAATTATTTATTAAATTTTCAAAATATGTAAATTTCTTTCTTTTTTTCCTTCTCTTCTCTCTCTCCTCTTCCTCTTCCTCCTCCTCCTCTTATCCTTGGGAGAAATTTATGTATTGCAATTTGAGACATATTGGTCTGTCCAACCTGTCCATCTGTAACTAATCCCACTAAGAAACAAAATTGAAATTATGCAAGAGATACAGTACTACCGATGGGGTGTACCTAGGATAGATGTAGAGAGATTTTAAGCATTTTAATGAGTGTCATACGGTCAAAGACGTTTCGTATTGACATCACAGTCAAGTTCAGTTTTAGTGGCACCGGCACTAAAACTCAGAGTAATGTCCATACGGAAAATCACTGGGAAGCTTATATTCATTGGTTATATCTATTGATAAGTAATCATCATAAATAGAAAAATTGGGTATTGGGTATTGTTGCTTACGGTGCCATTGGCTACATTAAGTTGAAAATAGGAGAGATATAGGTGTGTGAGATTCTTTGGCAATCAATGTTTCTTTTCTCCTTTGTGAAGTAGTCATTTGTAGGGATGACAATTTTTTCCATTTTCATCGAGTATCTAATTTTTCTAACTCAATAGGGTCGGGGATGGAGATATTTTTGATAGGGCGGTGATGAGGATTTAAAGGGATCCTTGATCGGGGTTGGGGTCGGGGATGGAGAAAGAAATCCCCGTCCTGCCCCGACCCCATATGATATTATTTATATTTTAAAATTTTCTTTTATTTTAAATAGCTTTACTTATCAAAAAATAATGTTAAGTAAAAAATTTTGGGGTTTTAAGTCATCGTGGTCGTGGGAAATTCGACTCTGTTGGGGATCGGAGATGGAAGACAACTTTTAATCCCAATAGAGGTCAAGGTTGGAGATGAGGAATATCATCCCTGCACCAAACCCGCCCCATTACCATTCAAGTCATTTGCAACAGAGGTTCCAATAGGCTTTACAATGGTAGTGCAGAAAAGTTTCTTTACCTTACCTGATGACGGATTAGCTATGTTTCATTTTAATTTTCAAAATCAAATGTGTCTCTTATGGGTCAAAGATTGTTTCAATAGGCTTAAGAGAGAGAGAGGGCGGTTGTCCTTGTGATTCGTTTGGGGATGTTGAAGAGAGAAAATGATTTGCCTAACATTTTGACCATTTAGGGGCAACTTTATTATTATAAAGTTTTTTGGAGCAAACTGTTAATGGTTATAAATGGTGCAATGATAGAAGTCCTGTTTATGTTATGTGGGGCCGGTCAAGAAGGCATATATAATTTAGTTTATGAAATGTACAAAGTATATATAAATAATTAACCCTTTAAACTTTTAGGTTGCATACTTCGTTGAGACGGTATAAGAGCCTATATATTTGATCAAGTGGTTTATTGCCCAGTTCATTATAATTAATTAAATTTCATCAGCAAGCCAACATGCTTTGATATGAGGGGGCATCTTAAAGAATACAAATTTATTTAAGGGATTTGATCACCTAATAGCTTAAGCTTTCTTTCTTTCATTCTGACTGTATATGATAATGTAAATGTGTGTTAGTATACAAAAAAAAAGGCTATATAATTCAAGAGGAAATAGAAAGATGTTTCTAGGAATCTCTAACAACATCTTACTCCCCAAATTATAGACCAATGCACTACAAAACCACTACTGACAGTAACAAACATAAGAACACAACCGATCAATAAAAAAAAAAAAGCTCGGAACTTAGACATTAACCATATCCGAAGGATTTGAACTTGAATTTGAAGTGAACCCAGAAACGAAAAGTTGCAGGCTTATGAACTTTTGAAGTTCGGATCTGGCATAGGGGTGAGCCCAGCATTAGAAGGATCTAGATTCATAGAGTTGAGCGTAAAGATAGGATCTTCAATAGAAGTTAACCCAGTATTAAAAGAATCCAGGTTCATGGGATTTTTGAAGAGTGTACCCAGCATAGAATTGAACCCAGCATTGGAAGGATCCGGGCTCAGTGAGTTGAACATAAAGAGAGGATCTAGCGTAGAAGTGAATCGAGAATTAAAAGGATCCAGACTCGAAAAAGAGTTTAAATTTACGGGTGGATCTGAAATGGGGTTAGGGCCCATATTGAAAGAAGCCATATGCATGGTGTTGCATTCAAGAAGTGGATCAACCAATGGAGTGAACCCAAAAACCTGCTGCTGTTGTTGCTCCTGCTGTCGTTGCATTTGCATTTGTAATTGCTCCTGTTGCCATGACTGAAACTGTTGCTGTTGCTGCTGCAACTGCTGGTGTTGTTGTTGCAGTTCCAGATGTTTTTGTTGCTGCTGTAATTGCTTTTCATGTAGTTGAGCAAGGAGCTGGTTCAACCTTTTCGTTTCATCCTTGAGAGATTTTATTTGAGCTGCAAGAGCCACACCTGTTAGCAATCTCTTTCCATTTTATCATACCATTCAATATATATATGGCATTTATTTTAGGGAGAAGTATGGATAGGCCCAATGCAGATTTTTGATTTCCACTGTAGAGCCATCAACATTTAAAATATCAACAACCCAAATTCTATGCACCAATGTCGGCCTATGAATTGGCATCAATTCCGATCTGGCACCTACCCCAACAGTACTTTAAGCCTACAAATTCTTACCCTGGGCTGAACTTCCATTCTCTCTTTATTTTATGAATTGATTTGATAACCATCCTAAAAGAAAATATAGAAGAAAACCCTATTCGACTAGTGATGCCTCTGAGGCTAGTTCTTTTGCCGGTATCTCATGCTTAAGTTGATTAATTGGGTAATTGATCAATTTCTATTTGTGCCATTATAATGGGTCTTATTAAAAATAAATTTTTTGGAGAATATTGATTTCTCCAAAGGGTGGATAAATTGCTTACCGATCTTTACCTAGTAAGTGAAAGGACAACTACCACCAAAAGTTACTTGGACAACTTTTTCCCCGGATAATTGCTTTATCCATTATGGATAAACTAACTGAAGCTCACATCTGCGGGACGTCCCACAGCACATCCCCGCCGTGCATTGAGAACATCTCCCGATGATAGTACCAATCTCAATGATGTGGAGATATTCCCAATACAGGGCGGGATGTGCTGTGGGACACTGGGGCGCAGATCTGAACTCAACGAACTGAGGCCCCAAAGAAATGGAATGCGCCCCAAATCCAATCAATCTTCTTTATATATAAGCACCTACATACCATCTTTAAGTGCTTCCTCAGCCAAGGCACGAGTCAACTTCTTCTCCATAGTAGTCCTTTCCACATTCAATCGCAGGCATTCACGCTCGTGATGTCTAACTTTCGTAGATAGAAGTGCTATTTCTGCCTAAAGTAAGATCAGGAATAACAACGGAGGAAAGAAGAAAAAGATGAGTGACATTATAGATTTTCCATAGGTTGTATGAAAGGAAGAAGTAATTAACCAAACCAACTAAGTATAGAGTTCAGAAAGCTTGATTACTTCCAGAGAATTCCTGTTATTCTCAAGATGAGCTACATATTGTTGCTTCTTCCTCCGTGATCTTTTTGCAGACTCCCGGTTAGCAAGGATCCTGCAATATGGAACAAGTAATGCTTACAATTAACTCTTTGAGCTTCTATTCTATTGATATTCATCCAATGTTCTACCTTGGGAAGAAAGAAACCAGCAAAGAAATCATAGAAATGTTAATTATAGGCTCACCGTCTTATTTTGTTGGGGTCCATGTTTGGATCAAACTTGTAGTCGGAGTCTAAAGTGCGATCGGAGTCGGTGGCAGAATCCGAGGGATTTGATTCTACTTTTTTTATACTTGGGTTCTTATCAGATGGTGTCGAGGAACTCTCGATCATCTTTTTCTTATCGGATGGAGTCGAAGATACTACTTCACTAGCAGACGACTTTAGATCTAAGAAATCGTCGCTGTGGCTTCTTTCTCCGATACACCCGGAGCTGGAAGGGATGCCAATCTTCAGGATTTTGGTGTTTCTGAATAATGCAGTTAAGTCACAGGCTGGCCAACGGTCAGATGCGAAATGTTCAATATTATCTTTAAGGCAGGACTGAAGGATGCCGCCGGTGGCGGTGTTGCTGCTTCTGCTTCTGCTTTCTCTACTGCTGTTGCGATTATGGGTGAGCTTACGACTCCCTGAAGCACTCCTTGGCTGCAAGCTTGAGGTCACCATTTCGTTCATGTCTGTCATTTCAAAAATACCGTTTCACATGAAAAACAAGCAACCAATACGCACCTCAGTTATTAGTACCAAAAGTTTTTCACTCAATCAAAATATATAACTGGAGTCTGGAGTCAGAAAGCAAGGAAAAGAAATAGAATTGAGTTCTTCTAAGTATTAATGTCAACAAAGGAAAGGAAAATAAAAGAATGGAAATTGAATGTGGGAGGGCTTATAAACCATACTTACTCTGAGTCTACTTCACCTGCATGAAATGAAGAACAAATCAAATACATTAAACAGAGAAGAAAGAAAGAAAGAAAGAAAGAACAAATTAAGAAGGAAATGAAAAGCATACTCAGAAGGAAATGGAACCTTTGCTTGCATTGAGCCTGAGCCTGCTTAGTCTCCTTTTCATGAATTGCCTCACCTTAAAAATATACACGAGCTAACTAAATATTAGGGAAAATTCAAAATTAGTACCTTGTACTTTGGGTCTAGTGTCACTTTGATCCCCCGATTTTAAAATATCATAAACTTTCAAAATGTGCTAATCTATTATATGCCATTAACCGGCCCATTAATCAGTCGTAAAGTGCCATTTAAAAAGACACAAATACCTTTCAATGTCGTATAATTCTCTTTATCAATCATCCAAAGTTGACAAAAAATGAATAGTTCCAAATCCTTACCTCTTTGTTCAAGAAAGTTGGGGTCATCAAAATACCTAGTGAGACGTAACTCCAACTTTTTAGAATAGAAGAGAGGATTTGAGACCGTTCATTTTTTATCAACATGTGAATGATTGAAAAAAAAAAATTAGATGACACTCAAAAGACATTTGTGTCTTTTCAAATATCACTTAATGACTGATTAATGAATTAATTAATGACATATGCCGGATTAACACATTTTAAAATTCCAGGACCAAAATAACACTAGACCAAAAGTACCATATACTAATTGAGAATTTTCCCAAAATATTAAATAAGTGTCAGAACTCTGACAACTGCCATCTTCCAATCTTTACCCACGTGTGCTTCTATCCTCGCCTTCACATATTCAAACAATGAAACAATGTGGTGAAAATTTCCGCTGGAAAAATTATTAAGAGCCGAGCACAATAATCGTTTCTAAAATACGCCACTGGTGTGAAAAGACTTTGATTTCCCTTTCGTCCACCCTCATTTATCTTCCTATACCAAAAACCGCCATAGTATCATGTGTAGGATTAATTAATGCAACTCCGGCTGGGTTGGTTCGGGTTGAGTTCAGGCCTAACCACCCAATCATGATATCTGGTTGATCATATACTTGGCTTTTCTTGAAACTTTACCTATTAAATTGAAAAATAAATGCAAAATTACTCATTATCATGCAATTGCACGTGCTAAATATATATGAAAATGATGATACATAGACATCATATTGTTTATATATCCTCCTGCTCTAACATAAAAATCATATCTTATTATATACATAGGTCAATACATACATCATACATAAAACAAGGATACTTAATTGTAAGTATGATGCATAGGGTTCAAGTTGCCCAAGGTATTCCCGACTGAACATTATACCCCCTCCCCAAAGAAAAAGAAAAGGGAAAATCTATGATATGGAAGGAATTTTGACCAATCAAAATCTACTTATGAATTTTGATAAATAACAGTTAATTCTCTATCGCATTTATGATTCTAGTTTATCGGTCAGTTGTTTTTTCGATATCATATCTTTTTCATATCATAATCGAACCTAAAAGAAAAAGCTTGACTTTATATCTATTTGGCATTTTTCAAATCTAATCCTAATCCAATTCAACCCTTCTTTTAGGGGCTGGGTTTAGGTTGGCCCAAACCAAATTCCCTATCATGAGACTAATAATTTCAAGATATTTTCTTGGTAAAGGGTTGTTTGGTAAATTCAATTCATCTTGCATGACCAAGGTTACCTTTATAAGGTGTTCTCCTAAATTTGTTTTTTAGTGGGATGGGGTTATGGTAATTAATAACCGCTCATTAAAGGAAGAGAAAAGCAGGATTTTCAGTGAGCTTAGGTGCATGAATTTTGGTGGAGATTATATTAATGGCACATTTAATACTACTATTATTGAGCCAAACCCATTAATGAGAAAAAATCCCTAGAACTAGCCATGTGGACAATTGAATGCCAATTATATGATTCTCGGCCTCCTAACAATGTTATACAAGCAAATCCTAACTGGCTACCGATCAAAGGGTTGGAATGTTCGACGATGATCGAACATCGTGAAATGTTCTACAATAAGGAAATTCGACGACTTATTATCTAAGATCGAATCGCAAGATACTTGTAATAATTTAGGAGTACAACTTGAGCGGGCTTGAGTTGAGCATTTGTTAAAATTTGAATAGGTTAGGACAATTTCATTATAAATTCTTTAAATTGGGTACCTAATTTACATCCCTAATATCATTGTTGGATTGTTAATTGATACTTGTAATTGACTTGCTAGTATTTGACCCATGGATGCTTATATGTATGAACACTTTTATCTTAATAATCTCTAATTAAATGAGTTAATCTTAGTTAACACGTTATTAATTGTGATTCAATACAGCAGCTTTGCTGTATTGAATCACAATTCACACTACTAGTACCATGAAATCATCATAAGGTCATAAATCATGCACAATTAGGTTGTAAATATTGCACCTGAGACCATTATACACAGGATATGCAATATTAAAACATTGTTGTTTCCAAACATCATTATCATCTAAGCCTTTTTCTAACCCAAGCCTAAATCTAAATTTATAAGTGTTAATTAGCTGGTTTTGGCATATGGTGTAGCAAAGCATTAGTCGAGCCTGACCATGATGGGCCTAATTAAACCCAGCTCAAGTCTAGCAAGAATTAGACATTCATCTGGTAGAGGACTGTTTTCTTTTCTTTTGGACTAGCATCTTCTTAGTTTATTGTAAACAAACCTCATCTTACCATTAAAGCTGCGTTTGACACAATGATTAAAGAAGTTCGGCTTCTATCAGGGCAACATCCGTTTGAGCAATTTTTACAGCTTTGCATTGGGAATATCTCCACACTCATATGCTTTATTTCATGGAGAGATATTCCCGATGCAAGATTGTAAGAGGTTGTTGGGATGGTGTGAGTACAGGCTTGCCCTGACCGAAGCCGATCTCATGATAAAGAGGTTTTACACCTTACAATTAAAGTTGGATTGGATGGGTAAAACGGAGAGAAAATTTGGTTTTGATATTCTGTTCATTTTAAAACTTTAAAAGGGAAGTCCATGTGTTGTAAATTAACTTATGAGTTGTGAGGGATAAGGATTATACAAAGTCGTTTTATTTTGTATCGTGAGTGTATTGTGGGCATTTTCTGAACTTTGTTAAAGCTCTAGAATTTGTGTAATTGCACTGTTAAAGCTCTAGTCCCAAGAGGCTGCATTAACAATCTCTAGTCGTTTTATTTTGTTTTCAAAACTGAATTCAAAAACATTTTTCTTAAATTTATAGTTTAAAAAACATGTTTTCTACTGATCATGTTCCTTAAGTCTTATAATTTCTATACTATAAAATTTCTTTTTTATTTTAAAAACAATCAATTAAATTTGATGATTTCAAAAGACATGTATTCTGTTTAGAAACAAAACCTACTTGCTTTTGCTTTATAACACAAAAACAAGTTTTGTAGATTGGATCCAGGTCGAATTCTAAGGTAATTTTCCATATGTTATAGGATCCAAACCAATTAACTAGTTTATATTTTGGATCCTTTCCAAATGCAAATAGTTTTAATAGTTCACCTAGCAATCATGCATGGTATGGAGGATGTCATAGAGCTGTCAATGGAGTCTGAAAGTCAATTGTTTTAGATTTTGATGATCAGCGGTTTAAATAAATAGATTGCATCTATTTTATAATTGCATTGGATGCGGATCCAATCCTATTGGATCTGGTTAAGTCCTAGTTAGTTTATATTGTACATACATACATAATTATATAAAAATAGATTTATGTTATTTATATAAGTCAAAGAGTGATTGATTTATTTATAATTTTTTTTTTTGTTTAAAGGATGGTAAAATGGATTGGATTGAATTTGAAAATCTGAAAGGATTTAGATCCAGTTCGTTGGATTTGGGATTTTAATAATTGGATTGGATTTAGGACTGTAAATGGATGATCCAATCCGAGATCAGATCGGATAATGGGATCCGATCAGAAATCGGATTAGATTCGGATCACCTCCTATCCAATCCGAAAAATATGTTATATATTTATTTTTATAAAAATATATAATACAGATATATATGTTTTTTATCTATTTCTAAATATATTGTTTATATTTTATTTTTGTAAATTTCTTATATTATTTATTTTTTATAAAAAACATGTATATATGTGATGAAAATAATTAAAAATACTTATATTATTTATTTTTTATTTAAATTGATATATTTATTTTTCTTTTAATAATATATTAAATTTTAAAGAAAATCAGTCGGATTGGATCATATTTGAATATTTGACTTCCCAATCGAATTCAGATTCAGATCCATATCTATATCCAATCGGATCTGCAATTAACAATATTGGATCGAATTCGAATAATGTTTCATCCCTAATTGGAATGGGATGTGACTAGATCCGATATGCAACCCGATTATTAGATATCAGATTTTACACTCTCCATTACATGCCATATGTATTGATAATCATGATGAAATCTCTTTTCACCAAAAACAATCTTGAGAAAACTCACGGAGAGGGGAAAGCAAATACGAAACATCCATTAAAGAGGGGTTGACAATTGCTGAACTGGCCGGATTGAATTGCTTATTGGTTTCTCTTTTAGTGGATAAGCCCGGTAGTTTTATAGTGAAATGTTTAAGTAAAGTAGTCACCTCAAAATGCCATTCAGCAATTATATAATAAGCAACCATATGAAAAGCAAATCCTTAAGTATTTTAGGCTTCAACAGTTATCAAACAGCCCCTAAACTAAAGTAACCTTGTTGGAAAGTGCGGTAGTAACTTCTAGAAATTAGAATAAAATTAAGAAAATCCATGGTCGGTACTCGGTAGTTAGATATAAGATAGATAGATTAGTTTATGAAGTGAGTATGACATGTGAAATTGGCGTATCTTTCCTTTTAAAAAAAGTCTGAGATCATTTGTATGAGAGCGTATATGGGTTTTGTTTGTCATCAAGTCATTTTTAGGAAAGAGATATCTGCAAGAGCCAGCTATACAATACCTCACGGCATCATGACTTGGCCCAAAGTGATCCACGTGTCTTCATCTCTACCCTCTGTTACTAAGAACATAATGAATCATTTTCTTTTCATCACATGGTTAATGAAATATTAACAGTCATAACTTAATCACAAAGGGAAAAATGGACCCATTGGTGATTGGTCCAAAAAAGCTAACCGAGGGAGTAGGATTTCCCTTGAGTTGAGAATACGGTAAATGCGGGCATAAGGCTTCTGAACCGGCCTGTAGATCTCTGCAACAACCGTGCTCCTCCAATAAGCCACAGTACCAACAATTAAAAAGCTGTTCCTCAAATTACCAAACTGTCCACCCTTTCATACATAAATAAATAAAATCAGATTATTCTAATTTGTTTCAAAGAGCCAAAACCTACAACAATTAATTCATATATTTCGTGTCTTTCTATTAAAACAAAGCCCACATTCATTTTTATATATTCTGGTGTGTGGCAACAAAAAAGGGTTGTAAATATTTTTAGTAATATTGTGTTTTAATAATATTTTCATCAGGAAGAATGAAAATAAGTAAGTAAAGGGTAGGTTTGTAAATTACTTAATTCTGACTAGGAAATTAAAGATGCATCTTTTTACTTTATGAACACTCTAAAGTTCAACTCGACCAACAGCCAAAGCGGACATTTCCAAGTGAGGAAAAAAAATGTAATGTGGTGACATGAAGGTCCCATTCTTTCTGTAGTATTAATTATAATCTCATCACCTACTCAACCAAATACATTCAAACTGATCTCTGTTGCTCTCTCTCTCCCTCTCTTTCTCTATATATCCAACCAGACTGGGGTCTCATCACTATGTACCCAGTACCCATACCCAACGGTTGTAAATTAAACTTCCCTCTCCCCTTAACTCCGTATTCATAAATAGATCAAAAACAAGAAGATAAGAGAAAGGGAGAGATGGGTGCTTCTTCTCATCTTCCTTCACCTGTATCTAGCAGGGGTGCTCTTCTGCTTCTCTTGCCGGAGCTCGTACTTGCCACTCATGCAGGCATCACAAGGCACTACAAGTTCAATGTACGTTGGCCGGAGATTCTCTCCTAGCTAATTAACTCCACTAGACAGCTTATGATGAGCAAAGAAATATGGGATTATTTCATTTCCTTTAATAATTTGCATCTTTTCTAATTCAAAGTTGATGATGAGCTTCTCTTATTGCAGATCAAGCTACAAAACGTAACAAGACTGTGCCACACGAAGAGCATCCCAACTGTGAACGGAAAGTTCCCCGGTCCTCGGATCGTCGCAAGAGAAGGGGATCGTTTGGTTATTAAGGTGGTTAACCATATCCAGAACAATGTCAGCTTGCACTGGTATGGAATCCTTTCTCCATCTTTTTTTTTTCTTGTCAATGCGTGCAGTTGTATGTATAGATGGTTGCTTCATGTTCATGGTGACTATGGGTGTCAATATTGGACCCGATTTGGATTGTACCCCATCCAATAAGACATATTGAATTGGACCAGTTCAGACTTAATGGTCCAAAGCATTTATTGGATTGGATTGGATTAGACTTGATCCATCTATAATGTATTTATATTGGATTGATTTGAGCCAATATCTAGCCCATTGATAGACGATAAGAATATAGGTGTCAATAGACCAAGTTTGAATTAGAATTAATCTAAATTAAAACAAATTTAGACAGATTGGATGGTCAAGACATTGAATTGGACCCATTCCAAATAATATTCATTAGATTGGATTAGATCTGGTCCATTTGTAACAAATTCACACCGGATTGGATTGGACTAATTGGACCAAATCCAATCCAATTAACACCCCTAAAGTAATCAATAACTTGGGGCGAATGGCCGAATGCAGGCATGGAATTCGACAGCTTCGGAGTGGATGGGCAGACGGACCAGCGTACGTGACCCAGTGCCCCATTCAAAGGGGCCAGTCCTATGTCTACAATTTCACCATCACAGGGCAGAGAGGGACGTTCTTTTGGCATGCCCACATCTCGTGGCTTAGATCCACCCTTTATGGACCCATTATCATCCTTCCCAAACGCGACGTTCCTTACCCGTTTGTCAAACCCTACAAGGAAGTTCCCCTCATCTTTGGTATTAACTGATTTAACGTCCGAAGTCCAAACACATATTTGATTCTTCTTCTTCCTCTTCAGTTTGGTTGACGTGAAATAAATTTGATTAATTTCCAGGAGAGTGGTGGAACGCAGACACTGAAGCAGTCATCCGACAGGCTCTGCAGTCTGGAGCAGGTCCCAACGTCTCTGATGCTTACACCATCAATGGACTTCCAGGGCCCTTGTACAACTGCTCAGCCAATGGTATGTGGGAAATCTTGGAACAGCATCATCAAGCTAAGACAAACATGGCTACATACATGCAGTTCTTAAGTAAATTTGTTTTTGGCGCCTATATATATGCATGGACAGATTCATTCAAGTTGAAGGTGAAGCCCGGGAAGACTTATCTCCTCCGCCTGATCAATGCTGCACTCAATGACGAACTCTTCTTCAGCATTGCCAAACACACCCTTACAGTTGTTGAGGCCGACGGCATCTACGTGAAGCCTTTTGACACCGACAAGCTTCTCATCACCCCTGGACAGACTACTGACGTTCTTCTCAAGACCAAACCTGACTTCCCTAATGCTACTTTCTTCATGGCTGCCAGTCCATATTTTACCGGTCTGGGCACCTTCGACAACTCCACCATTGCCGGAATCCTTGAATACGACGACCAACCATCCAATTCATCCGCCATTAACAGGAAGAAGCAGCTTCCACTGTTCCGACCAACACTCCCTCCCATCAACGATACCGCTTTTGTGGCCAACTTCTCTAGTAGAATCCGCAGCTTGGCCACTACACAGTTCCCAGCCAACGTCCCCCAGACTGTCGACAAGCGGTTTTTCTTCACAGTAGGACTGGGGTCAAGTCCATGCCCGAAGAACCAGAGCTGCCAAGGGCCCAACAATGGCACCAGAAAGTTCGCTGCTTCTGTGAATAATATCTCATTCGCACTCCCCACCACAGCTATTCTTCAAGCCCATTTCTTTGGGCAGGAGAAGGGGGTCTATACCAGTGATTTCCCCATAAATCCGCCCTTCCCCTTCAACTACACAGGCACTCCACCCAACAACACACTGGTGAGCAACGGTACCAAAGTTGTGGTGCTTCCCTTCAACACCAGCGTGGAGCTAGTGATGCAGGGCACTAGCATACTTGGTGCCGAGAGCCACCCCCTCCACCTTCATGGCTTCAACTTCTTTGTCGTCGGCCAGGGCTTCGGCAGCTTTGATCCTAACAAGGACCCTCCCAATTTCAATCTAGTGGATCCTGCCGAGAGGAACACCGTTGGTGTGCCATCCGGCGGTTGGGTTGCCATCCGCTTCTTGTCTGATAATCCAGGTGGGTTGTATATATAACACAACGCAACCAGTACTACTACTAGCTGTAGCAAAATTTCGGTTTTCAGCGGGATAGATATCACAAATCATGCATGAAGAAAATTTAAGTATTATACAGGTAAAAACATATATAAATTGGAAAATTCGAGCGGGATAAATACAATTAGGGGTGCGACCGAAAATCAATTGGGTCTTATATTGGATTGGGTTGGATTGAGCCAACTGGTCCATTGATATAAGATAAGAATTTAGGTGTCAATGAATCGAGTTTGGATTAAAACCAATCTAAATTAAAATGAATTTGAACAGATGGACTGTCCAGACATTGAATTGGACTGATAAAAAAGTATTCCAAAATATTCATTGAATTGGATTGGACATGATCCATTTATAATGGATTCACGTTGGATTGGACCAAATCCAGTCCAATTGACACCCCTAAATACAATTATATCTTAGGGGAGAGAACAAAGTTTACTCGTTACTATAATTATTTTAAATTCTTTTTATGCTTTTTCTATAGATTGATTAATGGCCGAAAATTTTTTGAATGATTGCTTATGAACAGGTGCTTGGTTTATGCACTGTCACTTTGAAGTCCACCTTAGCTGGGGATTGAGGATGGTGTGGATCGTCTTGGACGGAGAACATCCAAATCAGAAGTTACCACCTCCTCCTTCTGATCTTCCCAAGTGCTGACGCTGATCATTTTATTGTGATCAGGATCCTACCTTCATTTTTGGAGTGCTTTTTCCCTGTTTATTTATTTTTCTTTCATTTTCCATTTTGTTTTGTGTTTGATGGTTGACTGAGATTGGAGGATTTCTTTCCAAGTTCCAGCCCGCCACCCTCAGTTTGGTTTGGGTTGGAGAGTTGCAGCTGATGAAAGTTTGTCTAATAAACTGCATACATTTAATGAAATTTGGGAAATTGAGTTTCTTGCTGCCAAACACCAAGCTCCCTCTATTTTATTTTAGTTAGTTGTTGTATCGTTAGAATTCTAAATTCATATTTTTGGTGCTTTGTCTATCATCTTTCTTCCTTCCAAACTTCCCCGGTTATGTTGGTAAATTTTTATGAGAAAGCGGAGTTTCACAGAATCACAGTTCATTGCTTTCAAGCAAGCTCATCAGGGTTCAGATTCGGATCCGTTAAGAGTTGGATTCGAATTTGGATATATCCCAATCCAAAATGACCCGATTATAATTCTAATTGAATCAGATTAGAATCGGATATTCAATAAGATATTCGAATTTGAATCATGTTCTTGAAAATCGAATTCTGATCAGATTCGGATAGAAACAAATATACCCTTTACCAAATTCAATCCGATTCATTAATTTGCAACCCTATATCTCAACCATCCATCTCATTATATGAATAAAAAACAATTAACCAGAAGTTAATATTTTTTTTAACACAAGAAAAGCATATAAAACCCTTCTTGTTATCCAAGAAAAAAAAATGAATAGAAAATGCTTGAAGAAGAAGGACTATTTAGTCTTGTCAAGATCTTAATAATTGTCAAGTGCCAACCACAGATTGATTATAGGCCGGATTAATATTTTCTATGTGGTCGTAACTCCTCTACTTTAATTTCCACCCATTATCTAGAGAGCTCTTGATCCTCGATACTCTTCCAGTCCTCTCCTCTCAAATTCTCAATCCATCTATCTTCTTTCTTTTGTCAAGTATGTTTCACTAAAATCATTAAAAATATTTGTTGCATAAATTTATTGGTAGACTTTAAACTTTTTTTTTTCCTTTATGCATACTCATGTCCAGAGTAGATTAATAATCCTCTCGTGAAGAAAATAAATCCAAAGAATAATTGTGTTAATTTGTCGCTGAAATTCTGTTGCCTTGATCAAGAAGCGATGTTATAAACGACTTACTGCTTTGTCTTTTCGCGAATAAGATATTAGCAGGTTGCGAGTTCCTAAACAAGAAAAGTGGGTTAATTAAGATATCGTTTGAATATTAAAGCAATAAATCATTATTAAACGTCTCTAAAACACTTTATGTTTGATCTCCTTTATAGCCGAATAGGGCAACTTTTGGCCCTAATATCAATAAGAATAATATTTTTAAAATAATTATTAAAATAGGTTAACTTTTTTAAAAAATATATCAAATAGGGGCAGAAAGACTATTAAGCTTTAATGGAACGGGTTTCTAAGAGACCAGAATATTTACATCCCTACTATGTCGCTCACGTCATCTATTCCTACACTATGAACAAGGTTCACAGAGGAAGTTGTGAAATCTAGCATAATTTCACCACTGATGGAGCCTCTTTGAGGGAAGAACAGTTGGGTCTAGCAAAGAGCCGCCGCTCGACTTGCTTACCAGAGGGGTGGGAAGCTTGGAGATGGAGAATCGAAAAGCAGAGGAATGGGCTAGCCAGATTCAGTGCTGTATTCTCTAGAAAATCATGCAGAAGAAGCTATGAATCTGGCATAATTTCACCACTAGTGGAGTTTCTTTGAGGGAAGATCAGTTGGGTCGAGCAAAGAGTTGCCGTTTGACTTGCTTACCAGTGCGACTGGCTTACCAAAGGGGTGGGAAGCTTGGAGATGGAGAATCGAAAAGAAGAGGGATGGGCTAGCTAGATTCAGTGCTGGTTTCTCTAGAAAGTCAAGCAGAGAGAGATAGAGGTGGGGAGATTTGTTCGGTGGTCTAAGGAAGAAGAAGATGAACAGTATTTCTCTCCCTTTTTGATAATTTAAATAAAAATTAACCTATTATAGAAATTATATTAAAAAGGTTATTTTTTATTGATATTAGGGCCGAAAAGTTGCTCTTATCGGTTAGAATCACTTTTTTCTTTCTTAAGGTGGCCTATGATGGCATAGACTTTTTATTTCATTTCTTAGGACACCCTTATAGTTTCAAGGATTTACTAAAATCTATTTTGTATCTTACTAAAACCTCCTATAGATAATAATGGATAATGATTATTTTGACCTTAATCTCCATTTGAAAAATGAAAATATCATTTTTTGTCCATAATAAGACATGACAACCACTCTATTTGGTCAATTTTGTATTTTTTTTTACAAAAAAAAAGTATTAGAGATACTTTTTGGAATAAATAATCATGAATTAACATGTTTTCACTCAGTTTGGGTGATCAGATAACTATTTTTGCAAAACAAACACTTTTTAGTGAAAGTATGATCAATTAATTAAGTTGCAAACTCAGGAAGGTTGCTTGGAAAGCCAGAAGGGAGGCTTCGTCAAGTAGTGGATCAGAATTTTTGAAGTTCCCCTCTCAGTCTGGTGCTTGGCAGTCTTCAAGGAGATAGCCAGATTGGAGATGCAGTGGCTGGCTTCATCTCCGTGTACCCGAACAATCTGGTCTGAAAAAACCTCGAGGCCCTCCGTCTTCTCATTTAGAGCGGAGCGGTCCGTAACATCCCAAGTTCGTAGGGCTGTAAGTAAAGTGACGGGATCTGCTGCTCTTCACAAATGGGCGCTTCACAGGCACATCCACCATGCATTGAGAACATCTCCCATAAAAAATAACTAATAAGTACGGCCAATGCACGATAGGATGTGTATGTGAGGCGCCAGCAGCTAGAGTGGGCTGAACCCGAGATCGATTGCTCTGCCTTTACACAAAGGACCGGACTTCTCTTTTTACGATCTGAAGTCGGCTTACGAATTGGGAAAGAGTGGAGGCTGTTGTAGGACCATGGGACTGTTGCGGCCCCTGCGAAATGGACTCGTTGCAAAAGGAAAAAGAAGGAAGCAGTGACATCTTCCGTTTCACGGGGTAAGAGAAGAGGCAGTGGAAGTTTTGCAGAGGCCTCTGACGTCGGGAGACGTTGAACATGGGGTGTCGCCTCAGAGTCTTTTCTCGCCAGTAGGGGGCGTGCTGTTGTGCAACTGCCGGCAGGAGTCGCGTGAGAGTTGGTGTTGCCGGAGGACCAGCCGCTGGAGAAGACAGGTCTCTCGGTCTCCTCAGCTTTTCATTTGGGGGCCCGGGTAGACCCGTTATGGGTCAACCCGATATCTATTGTTAGCCCGCCTACCTTTCAAGACAATGGGCTAGACTCGTTAGACTCGTTGGTGAAGCCCACTTTGGCAGGGGCCTCGCATGCTCTTGTCCCCCCGAAATCGGTTTGGGAGAAGCTGGAGAGTCTAAAGGTTTCTCCAAGAGGCATTGAAGGTTTGAATTATTAGACTTGAGGTTCTAAATAAGTAAATATCGGCATATGCGTCTTTATTGGTGTTTTATTTATTTATTTATTTATTTTTCAAAATTGATTTAAAAGAATCAGTTTAAGTCCTGGCTATCTTCTGAACTATGTATAAGAAAGGCTCCGATATAATATGTATCGACCAATACGTAATAATATTTTGAAATTTGAACCTTTCCTTGCTTGCTAAGACCCCTCACCCAGATCTAAAAGTAGTACTGACTTCTATTAATGTCTTCCCTTGGAATTAAGCGTGCCTTTGGATGTAGATTTGGAGGATGAACCCGTGTTTGAATTGCAAGAGAAAGAATGATTGATGCACGCTTATAGGGCCGTTGTAGCTCAGGTGGAGCAGCTGTTGGAATTTGGGAAGCTTCTTGGGGCTTCTTACGGAGCGGAGCAAGAGCCCCAGTTACGAGATTGGTTTAATTCCTCACTTGTCAACGAAGTGAAGGCTCATACCCCTCGGAACGATATGTGCTTGGAGGTGGAAAAAGCGGTGGAGACAGAAAGTTCCTGGTCAGATGTTTCAGCAACCTCTACTTCGGGCACTCGCAGCACCAGGAAAAGGGGTAATAGAGGCAGAGGAAGAAACAGTGTGGCCCGTTAATTTGCGGGCCAGGTTCTTTCTAGTTTTTTGGGGTGTTTTTAAGGTCCGTTTGGTTTGAGGTAATAGGAGTCTGGAATCGGAATTGGAATGGCCCATTTCCATTTCAAGTGCTTGGTTGATCGGAATGGAAATCCCATTCCCATTCTATGGGGGAATGGCCATTCCTGACCCTCCCCAGGGAATGTGATTCCCATTCCGGTTTATGGTTTTTTAATTTTTTGGACAAAAATGCCTTCCTCATTTTCAATCCAGTCGAAGAGACGAAACAGGAGATTGGAGTTTCCCCATTTTCAATCCAGTTGAAGAGACAAAACAGAGATTGCGAGAACTCCAAGCCTTCTTCCATCGCCGAACAGAGAGCTGAACCAACCTCTGGCGAGGTAAAACAACTGCTGAACCATTCTCCACCACCACCACCACCTCCTCCTCCTCCTCCTTCGAAATTAACCGCATGCTCTGATTGAACCAACCTCCGGCGAGGTAAGGCCACTGATTGAATCTTCTTCTTCTTCCTCACCGGATACAATCTAAAATCGTTTCATCCTAAACCTCGTGCAGAGTCTTCATCTAGAGCACCGATCGCTGCAGTAGTTCAAAGGGAGAGAGAGAGAGAGATTAAGGGCGAGTGATTCAAAATCAAAGCTCGTCTCAAATCTTCCCCTACAACATCCATCGATTCCAAGCCAATATTCTAACAGGTAAGTGCGTTCTACAATATTTCACCATTTTTCTGGTTTCGTTTCTTCCATTTTATGTTTATGACTCTATTTAAGTTGTTGTTGTCTCGAATTGACTTGGGCCTGGGGGAGAGGGATGGAGCTGGTTCTGTCGAATCAGCTCGTAAACTACTAAACTCTCAACGCCTACCCAACCTCTTCATTTTTTCTTTCTAACTCCGATTAGGGACTCAATGCATGATTAGTGCGATTGATGACCTTATGATATATATTTTTTTTCTTTCCCTGTTTTCTCTTCCTAATTTTAAATATGATGTCATTAGTCCAGTTGATGGTTATTTCGTCTGAATTATCTGGCCGACAACTGATCTGAACTCTCCGATAAGCAGGGAGTTTCCCTGTAGTAGGCAATATAAGAAATAGATAAATTATAAATTGTGATTAATAAAAAATGATAAAAAAATAATAATAAAAAGAAAAGGGAATACATTAGAAGAAAAAATGCCTCTCTACAGATTAGAAGTGCTGGTTGTAATTAATTATTCCCCTCCTCCTTTCCATGAGCTTTCAAGGACCCATGTGATCCCTTTATCTCACATGCATGCTCCCACCTCCTTTATTTGATAGATGAGAGAGGATGAGAATAGCTGCATGTTCAGATGGGTCCAAAGATCAGCTAATTCACTGGAAGATAATGTGGCATTGTGGCTAGGGTAGGGGTGGAGAGATATAACCTGTATTGGGGTTCATTCCTTCCTGAGTGGCTCCTTTTGTATTTTAGTTTTTGAGATAGTGCATGCTTTTCTGCCTTCTATTTTTAGTTTGCCTTATTAGTGCAAAGATGTTGAGGTGGTATCAGGTGATTGTGGTCTGGTCTCTCATGTAAAAAGCTGTCAATTGTATATTTCTTTCTTTCTTCTCCTAATAAAGTTTTAATCTCCCATAAGAGAAGGGTTGCAGTGACCTGTTTCAAGCTGTAAGCCCAACAAGTTTAACAATAGATAATAGGTCCGATAACAAAACTAACAAAAAGTTGCAGAGAAAAGCCAATAAAATACTAGGCTTGCTACATAAATAGATTAGGTGTCTATTCTACAAATTACAACAACATGATTATTACTTGATATACTTGGTAATCAGTCAATGACAGAAGCATAAAAATGCAATATTATTAAATACTATACCTTGGAACATCAGGTCTGTTAACCATACTTGTTGTGATGCCATGGACATGGGAATTGAGGATAACACGTTCTAGGTTGACTAGAGTTTGGAATGTACTGTTCTCACCTCCCAGGAGATCCTGAATTGCAATCTCAATGATTCGTTCGTTTTCTCTGCTCAATCAAATGGTTTCAATATCATAAACAAAAAATGTGACAAGTTGCTCTAGTACTTTGCTATCTGAAAGCTTGTCTCGAATGTCACAGTATTGAACTCTTTCAAATTCTATCAGCTTTGGCTTATTTATGTTTAACCTAGTTGTTGCTGTAACTTTTCTGTCCAACACTTTGTGCCTGATTTCATATAGTTTACTGGTCTGATCAGGTGTGCCGGCATGACATGGCATGACGGCATGGGGGTGTGCCAGATCCTGCATGAGGTCCATGGGCTGGCACGACACTATGTGTGCCACGCCGCTTGTGGCCCACGTGCCAGCATGGCCCAACCTGCGGCATGACACGCACTGTGGGCTAGCACTACACGACCCACCTGACGAACTAGCTAATTTCAACATTTTGGGGTTTTTTTATAGAAATACCCCCCCCCCCCCCMAACAATTATAAACAATTATACAGGGGGTATTTTGTATTTTGGTTTTGGGGGAAAAAGAATGACACAAATGTCCCCAACAACTATATAACAACTAGTTTGGAGGGGCATTTTGGGTAAAGTGATAAATAACTTTACAATGACCATAATACCCCTCCCAACAGTACATCTGATGTTTCTCCTAAAGTAGATGATCAAAGTCAAAAACAATAGGAGAAAATGATGAAGCCAATATATTTTGTATACATGCATTTGAAACCCGCCTGACACGGCCCACGTGCTGTAACTTTTATATGACTATAGTTTTCATTTCCTACGTTTATATGTCGCTGCTTCCATCTTCCCCTATATTGTTCCTTTGCAGAAGGTTGATGGGTGCTAGATCCATGCACATAAAAACTACAACTGTTTTCAAGTGTGTAAGTTTGGTACTTCTCTAACCAAAAACGGGCCAAGATCCTTGGTTGAAGGAATGAACTTCCTTTTAATAGAGATGAGACTCTGCACATAGGGTGCTGTAAAAATGAAAAAGACATAACCTGCTCTCATCTGGACTCAAATTAAAACAGAGTAAGCTTGCAACCAATAACACGTCCTGACTCACACAAGCACTTTATCTTGACCTGAAGAAGTAGATAGAAACCATTTTGGTTAGGTGCATTACAAGGAAATATATATTATGTGCATGTATAGCACAGAACAAATTTAGCTCCACCTCAAGAGAAAACAAACTTCACAATGAATTCAGAAAAGAAACCTGAACTTCTGCATTAACTGTTCAAATGGGAATATCCATTAGGTTATCGTAACCATGACTTAAGAACTCATAAGTTGGCCATAAAGCTGGTAATGAACCTTCAGAATAGCTTATCTGCCAGATGTGTACAGGCACCTGCTTACTCATTTTACAGGAGCAACTAATGTTTAGCTTCCTTTGCCATTAGGTGGCAAACTAATCAATGGGTACTTATGTATCATATCTGATGTGAGAGCAAAATATCCCATTGTTGAATCCATGGGCTATATAATTATATTTTGAATCTTATCCAAAATTGAAACATACAAAGTTTGTTTTCCCCCTACCACACTCAATTCATTTTTCTGAATTTTTTGCAAAATTATTGTAATTTCTGCAATTTTCTGATTTTCTTGCAATTTTCTACAATTTCTGCAAAATTCCTGATATTTTCATTCATTTTTTTCTGAATTTTTTGCAAAATTATTTGTAATATTATTGTAAGTTCTGCAATTTCTGCAAAATTTCAGGTATTTTCATGCATTTTTTTGCAATTTCCTGCAAAATTTCTAGTATTTTCATGCATTTTCTGAATGTGCTGCAAAATTGTTGTAATTTCTGCATTTTTCCTGCAAAATTTTTACTTTTTTTTTTTTTTGCAATTTCTGCAAATTTTGAGTATTTTCATGCGTTTTTCTGAATTTTCTGCAAAATTATTGTAATTTCTGCATTTGTTTTGGTATTTTCATGCATCTTCTGCTTTTTTATTTTTATTAGGGGCAAAATTGAAAATCATGGCCAATTCCGATTCCAGCCTCTTGATGAACCAAACAGCATCAATCGGAATCTGATTCCGATTCCTGTTTGAACCAAACACTTAGGGGAATAGACCATTCCGATTCCGATTCTAAAAGATTCTCATTCTGATTCCGATCACGAATCAAACGGACCCAGGTGGTATAAATGGGGTTTGTAAGAGGATTGTAATGAGATTTCGAGGCTTTTGGTGGTTAGGTTTTGACGGAGGATCAGGTTCCAAGTATTCTCGAGTGTGTTTTGCCATGTTTTTGGCCATGAGTGCTGTGGACTCGGGTTGTAAGAGGATTCCTTTGGGATCTGCTGGTTTTATTGCATTGTATATTTGTATCTCTTGTATATCCTTTTTTTTTCTTTATGAATAAAAGATACTTCATTTTTTTGAAAAAAAAAAAATTAAATAGGTTACAAATTATAAGGAGTATTTTAGTAAAATAAAAAAGTAGGTTAAACTAAATCCGTAAAATTATAGAGGATATTCTAATAAATGATCCCTTTTAATTATATTAATTCATAAATATTAAAGGGGAGACTAACCCCTCTTGAGATGAGAACCAAATATTGTATGTTAATTCATTTCTGCATTCGGATCATATTAGGTTTGGATGTCTGTAAGTTTCAGGCCATCAGAATCAAACACAACCAGCGATGATTAATCCTCGATTTCTGGTGGTTTTAATTGGTGCTTGAACCAGCTAGTTAAACATGTCAAAGTGGATGTTGTATCAAAATCTGTCGTCATTGCTTTACCCACATTTGCCTATATTATGAATTGTTGGGTTTATGCGGTTTCATCAAGGGTATTTTTGGAAAATCTTATAAATTTAATTTGTGTTATGTCTTGTAATCTCAGCCATTGGAGATAATTAAGATTTAAGGGCTAGTATTTATTAGGTTTTTCTTCTTTTGTTGTCTTTTGTCTTTTGAGAAAAAGAAAGAGAAGAGAAGTAGATAAGAAGAAAAAACACATTAACGTTATAAAAAGAAGGGCTGTAGAAGGAGAGCCATTATAACTCTATTAGAAGCTTCTATAGTGGATTTCTTGTTCTTGAACGTCTGTGGACGTAGGCCATAGTGCTGAACCACGTAAATCCGGTGTGCTCTCTATCTCTCTTCCATTTCTACTTTATGAGTTCTACATGTTAAATTTCTGCTCTTGTGTGTTTGTTATGCTTGAATACACTGTTCCATTAGCATAGTTTTAAACATTTAGAGAAATATCTTCCCATAAAGGAGATCGACTTCTATTAGGGCAAATATGTGTCCACACCGTTCTAACAGCTTTTTGCAACCTTGCATTGGGAATATCTCTCCATAAAATAAAACACACAAGTATGAAGATATTCTCAATGCAAGGCAGTAAAAGCTGCTCAAATGGACTTTGCCTTGACTGAAGCCGAACTCCCCATAAAGCATGAATGATTTGGTAGATATTTCCAATGCATAGCTGTAATATCCTGCATGGTGGGATGTGGGAACAACTTAAGGGAAACAGATCCAAACCCATCATTGCATGGTAAACGTGGATTAAGGACCGTTAACAGGTTAGGGTTCTTGTTGAATCTTGGCTTCGGTTAACAGGTTGATAATGTTTTTAGAAAATGGCAGGCAGTAGCAGGCGGTCAAAACTGAGTACTTGAATGTATTAAGGGGACTGTGATTATGACCTCTATCCCAATTCGAGTTGTGAATGGATTGGATCATGATATAAACCCAATTAGCTTAATTTTATACAAGACACAAAAAGACAAAAGTGGATCTAAGATCAAGGGTTCACACTCGAACTTAGGCCCAACTCACAATTATGAATGGCAACGAGGCGGGTTTGGGGTAGGGATCAGATTTGCCATCCTTTGCCCCCAATCCTTGTCAAGGATAAAAATTTAAATTATAAATAATGTTTTAAATATGTTTTGATATAAATATATAATATAAATAATATATTAAATATAAATAACATTTAAATTTATATAAATATATAATTGGCGTCGAGGTAGGGCGGGGACCTCAATCTCCATCCCCGATCCCGACCTCGATCAGGGATTCCTATTAATCCCTATCCCCATCCCCGCCTCGCCAAAACAATCCCCATCCCCGACCCTAGTCGGGTCCCCATCGAGGATGGGGAAGATTGTCACCCCTACCTACAACCACCGATCACTAAAACAAACAGAAAGTTAGATATTTACATCAAAACCCTATCCCTAGTACCTATCCATAGACAAAAAACGGAAACCGCCAAAGTACATCAACAAAAAAAACTAGAAAGCTATCCCCACCAATACAAGCATCACAGCAAAGGTGGACACCCCAACCTAACAGAGCTCAAGACGTAGTATGTGTTTGATTCCGTTTATGTTTATTGAGTAAACACTGCCTCATAGGTGCCCTATTAGCAAAGGCCTCATTAATTGCATTTGTATGTATTGCAAACATCGATTTCTGTGCAACTCTCCTGTTTTAGGAAGCTTCATTTTGGAGCTTCCCCCAACGGGTAGGCGTTTATTGGCACCTTTGCTGATGTGGTGCCTAATGGTGCCTACATGTTATAAACACCCTCATTAATTGCTTTTCTCAGTTTTGTAGCCACACAAGTACAAAACGTTTATTCAATAAACGTAAACAGAACCAAACACCCTCATAATATATGTTTGGTTTCGTGGATGTTTTTTGATGGATAGTTTTCAAATAAACATTACTTTAAATATTTTTTTAATTTGGCTATTTGGTGGGGTATTTCTAGTAACACCCAAGTTACTTGCCACATCAACAATAATAAACATTTCTTGTTGTTTGGCTGTTTGATGGGCATTTCAAGAAACAATAGTATGCATATTTAGTGTGACATTGTTCTTTGATATTCCGACAACAATGGCATGATTTCTGGCAATAATGCCATGATTTTGGTGACAAGAACAATGCAACAAACAATGAAGATGGTTATTCTGTTATTGGGGTTTGATGATAGAATGCGAAGAAACTCTTCTCCATTAAAACTATATACCAGTCAGTACTTAGTAGTCACCAAAATTTTATTTCTATTGGCTTTGAGAAAAACGGAAAATGATGACTATAGAGTAGGGGTCAAGGTTCAAAATATCGGTATATATCAGCTTGTATTGGCCGATATGTGTCGTATCGGGGCCTTTCCGATATGCCTCTACAAGGGATGTATTGGGTTAGACCATGGTTCAGAGGGTAGCTAGGACTTAAATCGACCCCTCTGAACTAGTTTTGAAAAAATTAAAAATAAAACATAAAAAAAGCATCAATCTGCATATTGGCCTGTATCAATATTTAGAACCTTGGTAGGGGTATAAACAGTATTTGAGAATTCGATTTCGAATTTGAGATTTGATATAATCAAATTGAATTTGGATAAATACGAATATCTAATCAATGGAATTCAGATATGACCTGATCTAATTCAATAAATATCTGAATTCAACTGATTATTTAATTCTAATATATAATATATAAATTATATAAATAATTTATATACTTTATATAAATAAAATATTTATTTTATATATTTATTAATTACCTAAAATAATTAATTGATCAAATTTTAATGATGTAAAACCATATTTGAAACAAACAATGAATTGAAAGGCTTGCTGCCGACTTGTGGCAATCTAATATATTTATATAAGAAGAGTCTTAGTTACAATAGGATTAGGTAAGTTACAGAGCAGAGTTATCTAGACAAAGTCCTAGTCTATTGAACCTCCAGAGAGCTATCTTTATTGAGGAGTAGAATCCAGGTAGGAGTCTTGTCGATCTGGACATTCACCAATATTCCCCTACAAGCTCAACGGGGTGGATACCAACACATTGAGCTTGGATTGAAGAAAGGAGAAACGCGGATTGGATAGAGCCTTTGTAAACACGTCAGCCAGTTGATCCTAAGAGGAAAGTTGTAGTCAATGGCTAGGTGCTTGGTGCAATCATGATAGATGGGGTTCGCAGCCAAGTATGTAGCACCAATATTGTCACAAAACAACATCGGGGGTATTTTGAGAGAAAAGCCAAGTTCCGTTAAAAGTGATTGCAACCAAATCAACTCAGCTGTGGTGTCTGCAAGCGACCTGAATTCTGATTCTGTACTAGAGCGAGCAATGGTGTGCTACTTACGAGAATAACAAGAAACAAGATGTGGGCCCAAATAAATAGCGTAGCCACTAGTTGAGCGTCGATCATCTGGGCATCTAGCGTAATTGGCATCTATATAGGCAATAAGAGAGACGTCTTTTCCAGGTTTAAACCATAATCCAGCATCCAAAGTATGTTTGAGATATTGAAGAATGCGTTTGGCTGCAATAAGATGATCTTCGGTGGGGCACATGTATTGGCAAACACGATTTGCAGCAAAGGATATATCAGGTCGTATCAAAGTGACTACTTTGGCAAACACGATTTGCACTACATGTATCTGCTAGAGGCTTGCCACCAGATTTGGAGAGAGAGGAAGAAGGCGCAAGCGAAGAAATGACTACTTTGGCACCATCCAAATTGGTGCATTTCAACAAGTCATAGATGTACTTACATTGAGAAATAACCACGCCTTGGGAAGAATGAGATACCTCCATCCCAAAAAAGTAGTGTACAACACCAAGATCTTTAATGACAAACTCTTTAGCTAGCGAGTTCAAGAGAGTAGAGATGGCAGAAGAACTGTTCCCAGTTAATAAGATATCATCAACATATATAAGCAAGAAAAGCATAACACCATCTTTTCTATAGAAGAACAATGAGGGATCCGCAGTAGCCCCACAAAACCCAAGAGATTGTAAAAATGAGGCAAGACGATGAAACCAAGCTCATGGAGCTTGTTTCAATCCATAGAGAGCCTTATGTAATTAGAAAACATGTGTAGGATGTTGAGGGTCAACAAAACGTTGTGGTTGTTCCATAAAGACTTCCTCTTGAAATTGTCCATGAAGGAAAGCATTGTGTACATCGAGTTGTCAGATGGGTCAGTTGTGCATAACAACAAGAGAAAGAACACTACGTATGGTGGTGTGATGGACCACCGGGCTGAAAGTATCATTAAAGTCAACCCCTGGTCGCTGAGTATAGCCACGTGCCACAAGGCAGGCTTTGTAGCGCTTAATATAACCATCAGCCCGACGTTTGAGTTTATAAATCCACTTGGAGGAGACAACATTCATATCAGGTTGAGATGGTACAAGAGACCATGTGCCATTCCGCATTAAAGCATCAAATTCTTCAGACATGGCGCGACGCCAAGGCTCACTTTTAACAACCACGGAGAAGGACGTGGGTTCGATCACACTATTTGAAAGATGGGCAACAAGAGCAGCAAAAATAGGATACCTCGTAGCAATGGAAGCATGAGAACTATGAGCCCGAGATTGTGATCGTGTCACCATAGAATGTGTTCGTGTAGTAGGTTGCTATAAATTGGAAGTATCACGAGGACCATGCTGGATAATATCATGCAATGAGCGAGTCCTTTGAGGTGGAGAATTAGAGTCGGATGGTGAAACAGATTGAGGGGAGGTCGATGATATAGGCAAGGCAGCATGAGCAGTTGATGGTGAAGCTGCAACAATGTTATCATGTTCATTTGATTGCAAGAACGTATAAGAGCCATGAGAGTGACCACTTGATGTCATCATTGGTGAAGTGAAGACTGGTCCTTGGGGAGGTGTAAGAGGATAAATGATGGGCTGGGAGGACTGGTTGGCAGTTGGAGCAACGGTGGGTGGAGATATATATACCCGACCAGTGTGACGATGAAAACACCTATACCCTTTGTGTCGAGGACTATACCCAAGAAAAGTGCATTGAGAGGAACGATATAATCAAATTTATGGCGATTATAGGGGCAAAAAAAAAGGGTAACAAGCACAATCAAAGGTTTTGAGGAAGGTATAGTCAGGGGTTTGTTGAAAAAGAATTTCAAAGGGGGACTTAAGACCAAGGAGAGGAGTGATAAGACGATTAATAAAAAATGTAGTAGTGTAGACAACTTCATCCCAAAAGCGAAATGGGAGAGAGGCTTGTTTGAGAAGAGCAAGCGTCGTTTCAATAATGTGACAATGTCGCCTCTCAACAGAACCATTTTGAGAATGATTGTAAGGACAAGTAACACGATGGGTGATGCCAAAATGGTCTAAGTAGCCAAGAAAGGAACAGTATTCACCACCCCAATCTGATTGAAGACTATTTTGCAAGAAAATTGGTTTTCAACATGCGATTTGAAACACAAAAATATATCAATGGCATCATATTTGTGCATGCCACTATAGATAGTTTTCTCCATTCAATCGAATAGGAGTGAATGGAATAGAGGGCAAACCAAGATTGGCTCCGAAAGGCAAAGAGCTACCACTCATATCGAAATTGGATGTAGTAGCCATGAGCTCTAATACCATAATGATGTAAAACCATATTCGAAACAAACAATGAATTGAAAGGCTTGTTGCCGACTTGTGGCAATCTAATATATTTATATAAGAAGAGTCTTAGTTACAATAGGAGAAGGTAAGTTACAGAGCAGAGTTATCTAGACAAAGTCCTAGTCTATTGAACATCCAGAGAGCTATCTTTATCAAGGAGTAGACTCCAGGTAGAAGTCTTGTCAATTTGGACATTCACCAATAAATTTAAATCGAATTGAATATTTGAATATTTAATTGAATTCGGATATCGAATTTTCTAATCGGATTCAAATTCAGATATTACCTTATTCGGTTCGAATTCAATCTGTTTACACCCCTACTATAGAGAACATCAAGAAAGTATGAATGGGTGGTATTTCTAAGGCATCAGCTAACAGTGAAGAATAAGAGATGTGTAGAGTTCAAAGGATGAACTTTATCATATTTCTCCTCTTTAGGCTTCAACCCAAGAGCTAAAAGAGACCTCACTCCCCCATCGCCACTGCCAGAGATAAGAAGACAATGGCCAATGACCATCTTCATTGTTTTTTGCACACCAGAAATCATGGCATTGTTGTTGGAATAGAAAAGAAATTTAGAATACCATTTTTGTCAAGTGAAAACAATGAACTTGCTACCATCTTCATTGTTTTTTGCACACCCGAAATCATGGCATTGTTGTTGGAATAGAAAAGAAATTTAGAATACCATTTTTGTCAAGTGAAAACAATGAACTTGCTACCATCTTCATTGTTTTTTGCACACCCGAAATCATGGCATTGTTGTTGGAATAGGAAAGAAATTTAGAATACCATTTTTGTCAAGTGAAAACAATGAACTTGCTGGTGTTAAATGGCAAGATTAGTACAATTGATGATGGACTTACCAACATCCACAATAGTGTGTGAATAGGGGGTCTCTATGAGCAGACAATGGCGATGGTGTTCTCCTCTCAGAAGTGTGTCAACACTAGCATCCACAGTAGTGTATGATAGGCTTTTTTCTTGAGCTTTCATGGTTCACAATGCATTGGATCTTCACCTCGGGCCACCACATCAGCGTCCACATCAGATCCATGTTTCAAGAAATGCTAGGCCATTGGGGGAAGTGAGAATTTGTCACTTCCCCCAATGGCTCCGGTCACAAAATTCTAAGCATTGTCATTTTCAGTGTTTTTTCAATAAACTATTGAACCAAATAGTAGTTCAAGCCTCAGTATACGTCCATGCCTAGCTGGCACAAACATGGCTATGTTTTTTCAAGAAATGCCCACGGAACCAAACATGCTCATAATGTAAATGTTCCTCCCCCTCCTTCCTTGAGTTCACATTGGCACCCCATAGAGTGCACCCACATGCACATCTCAGCATACATAGTGAACATCTCTGATACTTAGGGATGCAAATGGATTGGATAAGATTTGAATCAAGGTATATTCGAATATGATCCAACGCTATTTATGTCAGATCCAATTTGATCGGATTTGATAGGACTCTATTTGAATTTGAATCCTATAGGTAAGTTAGATCTTCGGATCTGACTTGTTTTCTTTAAAAATTAGTAAATTATTAAAAGAAAAATGAAAAATATTAATTTAAATAAAGTAAAAACAAAAAATACAAGTATTTTTTAATTATTTTCATCATATATATACATGTTTTTATAAAAATAAATAATATAACAAATTTATAAAAATATAATATAAAAAATATATTTATAAATTAATAAATAACATATATATATATATAAAAATATATAATATGTATCGGATTGGATCTTCTCGAATTGGATAAGGGGTGATGTGAATCCGATCCAATTTTTGGTTGGATCGTATTATCCGATTTGATCCAATCCGAAGATCCGAACAAGGGTAATTTGAATTCGACCAAATAGGATCAAATCTTGGATTAGATCGGGTCATGAGTCGATCCATTTGCACCCTACCCGTACTTGTCATTGGAAGATATTCCCATTACATGGTTGGGATGTGCTATGGGGTTTGTGCTCTATGGGGCACAGATGTGAATTCTTCTTCCCCTACCCCTTGTGTGTGTGCCCCAAGCTCTCCCCTTCATTGGGTCTTCAATTCATCATAGAAACCTACAAGCTTTTTCAACTTACTTTAGCCTGAAAGGCAATCCAAACTGCTAGATGAGTAATTTAATTCATCACTGCATCCATGTAAGCAAGGATTAAAGTATTTGTATCAAGTATGATATCAGACAACTTGGATACGGATATGGATATGCTTTGTAAACGCATGGATATGAACGAAAGATATGAAAATGCTTGGATACACTAGGGAAATACATACAAATCACAGAAATATATTAATACCACTAAATCAAAAGTTAAATTAACTATGAATGAGGTATATATACATGAGAAGTGCACACTTTAATAGGTTATGTGAAGAGAGACATTACAATCAACAATACCAGGACTTTGGAAGATGTACATATCAAATAATAATTATCACTCTATTTCAGCTTTTATAATTAGAATTTTAAATTTTAATTAATTCTTTAGGAAAAATTTTTATTTAGTATTTTTATATAAATAATATCTATTTTTAAAATATTATTATTTTTATTTTTTAACGTACAATTGTTTATTTTACATATAATTTTAGAACAAAAGCTATAAATAATTTTAGGTAGATAAAATAAATTATTTTTATATTTTTCAGTTTTTTATTAAAATTTTGGGGAAAATTAACCCTTAAATTATTTAGTTCAGTTTTTATAATTATAATTTTCAAATTTTATTATATTTTTAGGAAAATTTTATTTATTTAGTATTTTTATATAAATAATAACTATATGATTTTTCAAATAATAAATATGTTTTCATTTTGAACATATAATTTATATGTAAAATAAAATATATATAAATTATTTAAGATAAATTAATTTTATAAATTTTAGTTCTTATTAAATTTTTTGGAAAAATTAAATCTGAAATCAAGGTTTGGATATATCGTCAAATTAGGGTCCGAAACACTTTTGTATCAATGAGTATCGGGTCATATCCACCGATATAGTACGATACACATTGATACAATAATGTATTTGTGTTGGTATGCACGAATGGCAAGATATACATACAATTGTAACGTATCCTATGCCAGTGAGCACGGATACGAATACAATACACCCTGTTGATACTTTAATCCTTGCATGTAAGCTCTTCTTAGGCTTCGATTTCATTTTGGCCTGGACCTCTTGATCTGCCCTCACCTTGGCCTCAAGTTAATCTCTCACACCTTCCTCCATCCACACCCTCAAAGGTAACTCCAACCAACTTCCCAAAGTTCAAATCCTCCACTTTTTGCTCATTAGAGCTATCATGAGCCTTGGAGTCTTTATTTGATTTAATTTACAAATTGCCTTAGAATGATCTAGCGTTGTTCACTAGCATTTCTTTTAACCATAGACTGTAGATTTGGATTAGGGCTACAAGCGGATCAGATTTGATTTGAATTCAAATACAATACATTTAAGTTCCATTTGATATCTAATACTTACGAGTTTGTGGGTTTATGATGGTTCTATACTGATTTAATTATTGAGTTTCAAATAGAATCGAATATCTAGGTATGTAAATGAGTTGAACAACTGAGTGTGCTTCAACTCCAACAAAAATGATATGATCAAATGTCATGGTTTTTGAATCATCATTGACTTGGATGGTCGGACTGCTTGGCTCAGGAATCATTTAGGCAAGTAGTTCTGTTTTACCCTAAACCCGGTCTCTGACCAAAAATCGTTCAATCAGTTAATGATACATTTAATGAGAAAATAAAAATATTTCAAAAGTGTCTTATAAGGATAAGGAAACAGAAAATCTGGGGGAAAGGGGGGTTTTGCCGAGCAAAGGCTTAAACAAGTTAGTGTGATTCAATGAGAAAATAAAAATGTCCCAAAGGTAGATCCCCTGCCCTAAATGGTAAGCAAAATTTGTTCATACATATGTAAAAGAATAAAGAAACGTAACTCAGTGTGGCCAATATATAGCAATATGCCACACCAGCTTATTGAACATCGGCTTCAGTATTGCAAGGTCCATTAGAACACAGTTCCAACAGCCTTTACAGGGAACATTTTCACACTTCTGTACTTTATTTCATAGGGAGATATTCCCAATCCAAGGCTATAATATGATTTTTTAAAGGGTAAAATACAAAAACCTCCTCCAAAGTTTCTGACAATCATAAAATCCTCCCCTATTGTTTTATTGTAATAAATACCTCCCTGAACTTTTGAGAAACTCAACAAAAACCTCCCTTCCATCATTGACCTAGACGAAAAAGTATACATTTACAAAATTACCCCTAAGGCATCATTTAAACAAATCATAAAATACCATATTTTCCCTGAGCAACACCTCCCAATTTTCCTCATTTCCGCTAATGAATAAGCACGAGCTAGCTACAACCATGCCATTAAACCACTCTCATTAAAGAGGGGATCCTTGGTTGAATTCGTTCATTTTCATTTGAATGAATTCTTTCTCCCACTTAATCACAAACATCTGCCGTCCAAAAGGTATATCGGAATACCTTTATCATTGATGTCACGCATCTGCACTTTCATAATTTCAAAATCTTCGATCCATTTGGCATCATCTCCATTTAATTTGTTAGCCTGTGCTTTCTTCAGGGCTAACTGCTACTCAACAATTTTGCTTCATATTTTTTTTTTGGAACTTCAAAAAGGCGATTAGGGCTCTCTAGTGATAATTGATAAAGTCAACGGAAACTGATCAGTTAGTCATTGTAATCAATACTAAACCCAATGGCGCTAATTCGACTAATTTGCTGTGCAAAGGAGATTTTATGAGTAAAGAATCAAAAAAATAGACACAATATGGTGTATGCCCCGAGTAAAATGGTGACTTGACAAACTAGAAGATGGCTCTTTGTCTCTTGTTAGAGATCACATGGCATGGTTATAATAAAAGCATTATCTTTACTTTGGACTTCAAATCTAAAACTTGTTTCAGTAATAGGAACAGAGAGGCTAATACTCACCAAACAATGAATCTAATGTAGTTGTATAAACTATTTGGACCCTAGGAAATTGCTTACCTAGGTGTTGTATAAACATTCAAAATTCTCTTTAGAGGAATTGAGAAAGTGACTAGGAAAGAATGATATGGTTTGGACTTTGAAGCCGTATTGCAGTTTTAGCGTCTTCCTTACTCCATTATCTTTTAGAGTTGGAAAAACAATAATAATACAGGGCCATTACTTTTAAGTCAATAAAAACACAAATTGATTCATATGAACTCTCAAATTGTTCTTGTGCTTTACTGATTTAGTCTATTTAGCCTGTAGAAGAGAAGAAACAATTTATGGCAAGCATGACCTCAGGCAGATACGTAGAGAGGAACTTGGGGAGTCCATGTTTCACATATTTCTCTCCTTCCTTAGCATTCTTGTAATCAAGTGTGGGTGAGTACTAGTCAGTCGTTGGGTGAGACATCAATTCCCATGTTTACTCAACACAGGAGAATAAAACAAATGCAAAGAGAAACAAGATAGTGTGGACGTGGCAGAGGAAACGAGGATGTAGATTTGTTCTCTCGACAACAGAGTTCAAGAGGAAACTTGCGGTCATTAACGGCATTTATAATGGTGGAGAGACGACAAGCGAGCTTTTTCTTTTTGTGCTTGGACAAGCCGAAGAGGAAGAGGTTGGGTTTTCCGGCTGGTCCGGCGGGGAAGAAGAAACATATCTAGGTTTGAGTCTGACCTGGCCAAGGAGAAGGAATAACGCAAAGATCTACCTGGATCTTGGAAGAAGCGGTGGCACCAGTGTCGTTGTTGCACAGATGGTTAGTGATGTCTTCCATTTGGGTCAGTAACAAAAGGGTAAAATCGATATTTAAAAAAAAGTATGCATCAGTTAACGTTTTCTGTCTAGGTTAGTGATGGAATGGAGGTTTTTGTTGAATTTCTCAAAAGTTCAGGGAAACTATTTGTTACAATAAAACTATAGAGAAGTTTTTTATGATTGTCATAAACTTCAGGAGAAGCTTTTATATTTTACCCTTTTTTTAAATGATGTTAGTGGTCTGGGATAAAAAATTTTGTCACGCCTAGCGACTTCTAGTGAAATATTAACTGTTATAGACACACCACCCGGCAGCGCACTGTGGCGCAGTGATAGGCAGTAGCACGCACTGCCGGGCAGCACCACATAGTAGCCCGGCAGCGCGCTGCACGCACCGCCTAGCAGCGCGCAACATGCACCGCCTAGCAGCGCGCAACACGCACCGCCTAGCAGCGCGCAGCACGCACCGCCTGGCAGCATGCAGCACGCACCGCCCGACAGCACGAAGAGATCAGCAAGCTGCATATGTTATGGACACACCGCCCGGCAGCACACTGCGGCGCAGTCATAGGCAGCAACACGCACCGCCTAGCAGCGCGCAGCACGCACCGCCTGGCAGCATGCAGCACGCACCGCCCGACAGCACGCAGCGCGCACCACACGGCAGCAGCACACACCACACGACAGCAGCATCGCGAGACGCGCGCACCACCCAGGGCGGGGCCCACATGACAGCTCATCAAGGTGGGGCCACACTTATCCTACTACATCAGCTATGCCCGCCAACTCACTGCCAGCTACACCATCCCTTATCCCTTATCTTATCTTAAGAGTGTGTTACCATTAGGAGTAGTAATTAGGAGTTTGAGTTCAAGTTGGAGTTTGAGTTTAATTAGGAATTTTCTTCTGTAATCTCTTATTTAAGGAGGTACGAATTGAAATAAATGATTCAGTTCTCACAGTCAAGAAAGAGAGTGAAGAGAGTTCGGGTGATCTCTTGGACAAATCACCCACCTGATTGCCACCATAGGGTCTGTATGCAAGGGCAAGGGCAAGGAAAGACAAGAGTCTCTCCCGGTGGACCAACCCGTGATGAGATCCTACGCGCGGGCCCATTACATTAACACATCGACCAGTATTTGCAATAAATTCAATACACCAAATCACTTGTATTTTCATTTCCTTGCTCATATTGGGAGTTGTTGAGCTGGTCTGCGACTTCTCGTCGCAGGTAATGTTTTTCCCCCGGGAACGGATGATGCGATCTCTAGTTTGCGCTCTTTTTTTTCATTTTCTTTTTTATTTTCTTTCATAACAAGTTAAGTTGATCTTTACTTTACTCTGGATGTTTGTGATGCATTATTAATGTCTGGCTTAGAAGACCTAGAAAGATCTAGAATGGTGCCTACGTGCAAAGTTGTTAAGACCTAGAAAGATCTAGAAGTTACCTAGCCAAGGACCTAGGTTTTTTTTTTTTTATGCAAGGTGTGTCAAATATTATAATATCATAAAAATATTATTATATGAAATAATTCATTACTTTTGGGTTCGATCATTGGAAGATAAAAGTAAAAAAAATTATTAAAAAAGAAAAATAGAATACAAAATACAAATATCAAGTGAAAAATATCTACTACGGAACTACTATCCAACCACATACCATTACCACCGGACCAAGAGCAACTGTCTTCAGCCCTGCCTAACAGAAACAAACAAACTGTTTAAGAACAGAGAGAGCAAGCACCTTAGGCTGCATTTGAGAGCGATGTGAATCAAAGCCCATGTAAAATTTACATCAGTTATGTCCGGTTTGGTTTTGTAAGCGTTTGGAAGAAGCATGTAATTTGATCGATGTAAAACTCTGTTCCGATTCTTTGCGTGTATTTAGATGGAGTGGAGTTTTATGTCGGTAATCGATGTAAAGCCTCATCAAGCATAAAGTTTATAATCTTCCACCCATCTCATTTTTCAAAAAACAATTGTTATTTTCACGGTTCGTTATAAAACATTATCAATGTATTTTTACACTGATTCCAAACGCAGCCTTAAGCACTATCTTTTCTATAATTTCTATGCCCTCTTCCCCTAGTGGCTTTCGTTTTTCATCTCTCAACCTTCACTGAATAATCCACATAAAAATCTACTAATTTCTTTAATTTTCTGCTTCCAGGTAACCCTCCAAAGTTAAAACCTTCATTAGCTTCATTTAACAAAACATTGCTTTCTCGATCTTCTTCTAAAGTATGGAAGAACTTGAAGATTTTATTTGATAAGCACACAAGAGCAATTAACATATGTCTTGTTCTTCTTTCACACTTCTTTCTTTTCTTTTCTCTGTGACAAAAAAGAGCTCTACCCCCTATCGTTTTTATTTTCTATTTTTTTTTCTTTCATTTCGATTGCATAAAATGCCAAAAAATGTGTTTCATGTGTTTCTAAACCAATATACTGAATAATTTTTTTTTTTAATTTTCTTCAAGATGACACTTTTGGGTTAGGTATATGACAAGAGGGGTTCTGATGATTAAACTTAAGAGCTAGTCCCCCCGCCCCTTAAATTGAAGGACCGAGTAGATGCAAAGGTGGACGGCTAAGATCTTGGCGTACCAAACTTGCATACAAGGAGAAATAGAGTAGCTACACAATATAGGATCCGAGACACCTATTTCTCAAACAAAATGCAAGAGAGAACTGTCAAATCTGGATGGTGCCGAAATTTGGAGATTGCTTGACCTTCCAAGTTATCTTGATTTGCACACTTTTTGCTATCTTTGTAATAGCATATGTATAGGTCTTTCACCCAGCGTTCCCTTCCTTATTTTGAGGAGGGAACTTAACCAACTTGAACCTTTGGAGGGAAGACCAAGTTAAGGCCTCTCCATATTGAGACAAATGTCTCATATTGACTAAGGATCTAGCCACATGGTCATCCAATCTAGAGTGGGTCAAATGGATATCCATTGACCCAATAAGAACTGGAATTTGGATCTAGAATAATCCAACAATATTGGTATCTCCATGCATAAAAACATTTTCAAATAAATTTATTTTTATAGAAAATAAATAAATAGGTAATAATTTAAAATGAATGATTGTGTGTAAGAGTGTTGCATGGAAATAACCATAAAATAATCATCTCCCATTAACATATGGCTTGTCACATGGCCATTGGATATTCCAATATGTTGAGGATTAAACGAGGGCCTATGGCCACTTTACCAACATGTTGAAGACAATTTTTTTCTTCTTTTACCCCTATTTGTCTTCCTATTTTAAGCAATGTTCAAAATTTCGATATGCATAAAATGCCAAAAAAAATGTGTTTCATGTGTTTCTAAACCATGATACTATTAATTTTCTTCAAGATGACACTTTTGGATTAGGTATATGGCAGGAGGGGTTCTGATGATTAAACTTAACAGCTAGACCCCCCCCTCCCCCCCCTAAATCTTGCTTGGGTTCAAAAACTGATGCATATCATATGATACACACTGATACATTGCGATATTTTTTAGGATAAAATAAAGGCCGAACCCGTACATTTTCTAAATTTCTCTCCTTTCTTTCTTTCTTTTCTTGAAGATGTTGATTTTCTATATATTTTTATATAAAGTTTATATTTATTTGATAAAGATTATTAGTAATCGCTTGAGGAAAATAATTTCCGGCTACTAATAAAACCCATGAATTGGAGTTTTACATCTCCGCTCCACCAGGAGCCGCCCCACAACACATCCCCGCCGTGTATTGTGAACATCTCCCGATGATAATACTAGTCCCAATAATGTCATCATCTGGAGATGTTCCCAATACATGGCGGGAATGTGCTGTGGGGCATTGTGGGGCGGAGATGCAATCTCCATGAATTGTCATAAATTTTAGATTTTATTTTAAAATCATATTGCATAAGTGACAAAGTGCTTCATCATCGCCTAACTTTGCCTTGGCTTCTTCACAATCATGCTCTAGTGGTAATCGGATTCCTGAATTGGCGTTTTCCTTACATAAACATAACAGATAATTCATCTTTATTCGCTCACTATCTGGTAGATTTTGCTCTCAACTTAGAATTTAAGCAAGTCTAGTTGGAGAATCTTCCACTCTATATTGGAGTCACTGTCTTGAACCTTGTTCCAAATTTCCAGATTGAATAAAATCCTTTTAGCAAAAAGAAAGGTAGTAGTTAGGATTTAGAATGGGCCTCATGTTTTAGCCTCAAAGGATTTGAAACCTGACGTGAAATGGTTTGGAGCTTGGACAGTACTAAAAGGGGTTTGGGTAATGTCGATGTTCATCAAATCTGGATTTGTTTTTAAGAGAGTATTTGAATCTTGAGGCTACAAAGTCTTATACCAATGTGCTCTATTTGTAGATTTTTTCTTAATGTATGCATTATATATGTGGAACTTCCTAAAATATTGGAGTGGGATTTTTTCTTTTCTGCTGTTGAAATGAATAAATCCAATAATACACACACACCAATTATGTTAGATCTGGTTTGTGTCCCGATTAACAATTGAATCGGTATCAGTTCGAAAGGTAAATTTCATACATAATATATAAGATAATTTTGATTAAAAAAATAAAAACACTTATTTTATGAACATACAAATAATTCACTTTTAAATATTATTTTTATTAAGGCTATATTATCAAAAATGAAGTTCTGAGTTGTTATTTTATAGGTAATTTGTGTTGTACGTGACAATTTTAGATAATAATAATTGTAATAATAATAACAATATCAAAGATATGTCTAAATTTTGTAAATTTCTTCTATAATCTTATATATATATATATATATATATAAATTTTAAAATTCCATTATTTAATTATAATATCATAGGTTAACCTAGACTATTGAATTCCTGGACCATTTTTCTTGAATGGAAAACATTTTCTTTTTCAAGACAATTTTATTTTTTGTGTTCCATTTCTGCCATTAATAAAAATAATTATATAGAGTCAGCTCTGCTATTCTAAGCAGTCTCTACCCCTAGTGTACACTGGCCAATCTAAGAATTCAAACATCCATCCATTTTAAGTGATGTCAGTCGTATGTCTTCTGTTCCAAGGAATCCTTTACAAGCAAACGGGTCCATGGGGTATTGTAGGAAAACCTAATTCAGTCGTAAACGAACTTGTACAGCAGGTTTGGCATGAATTATCTATGAACCTAGATGATCACAAATTGTCAAATCATGTTAAATGTTGTATTTTTTTTCTCTGTATTTGTATTTGTTTTTGTTCTTTTGGTTATGTTTGATTGCAATGCAAATAAATTTGTACTGATGCAAAACCATAATAGTGCAAATGATTTGAGTTTAAATGTTGACCTATTTTTGTTTAAAAGTTTAGCTTTTTTTGTTTGATTGCAGTACAGATGAAGTAAATTAAGACATGAAGTAGAATAAAGTAAAATCCAAAATAAAATTAAACAAGTAGAATTTGTATTTTTTTTACATTTACACTCTCATGCATTTGTATTAGTGCAAATAAATTTGCACTGCAATCATACATAGCCTTTGTTTCATAATTTTTTTTTATCTTTGGTGTAACATTAAGGTCCATTGGTGTTTCAAAAAAGAAACAAACATAGAGAAAACCTTATCAAGGGAAGAGTGGTGATGCATGAATGTGCTTTCATTGTGTGTAACCCTTCACAGGTTTAAATTTAGAAGTGTTAACACATTTTTTTTTTAATTTTATGAATTAATTTTCAATCCCGTAAGTGATAGAGATGTAGGTAGGGTGGAGTCAAAAACCCTCAAATTTATATCATGGTGGTATTCGAACCGTCTTTAATCCGAACGGTCAAACCGTTCGGCCTGGAAACCATCTAGGCAATTGGTTCTGTTTTACCCCAAACCTAGTACTTGGCCAAAAACCATTGAATCAGTCAATGGCCCACTGACCCAGTAGTCAAGCCATTGACTCATTTTACCCATTCAACAGTTTTTTGCCATTTTTAATTTTAATTAATTTTTTAATTTATTTGTCAGAACGGGCCATCCGTTCAAACTAGATGGTCCAACCATCGACCCGAAAACTGATGGCCAGAACAGTTCTAATTCCGGGTTGTTTTTTAAAACATTGATTTTTATGAATTTGTACAGTTACGGACAAATGAAAAAAATCTATTAGGATTTAGGGGATAATGTAACATAAGGTGCGGATTTGAAACAATACCTTAAGAAAACCAATAAATAAAAAGGGCTTTTTATAATTCAGTCCACCCCAGAGTGGAGCTAATATTTCTAGGGGTGGACTGAATCCTGACCGTGGATTGATGCCAAATTAACGGACAGGATGCAATTTATAGGAGGACTATTAATAGACTAGCTAGGAAAGGCTGAAATTTCAGATTTCTGAGGTGGATTGCAGTCCACTTATCCCTAAAAAAATTTGAAAAGAGGATAAATAAACCATAAAATTTCCAAAGAAAATAGAGACCTAGGTAGAAATAGAATTGATGATTGACCGGCCCATCCCTGGCCCGGAAATTTCTGGGTCAGGACAGAATGGACAGATGATTTTCTTCCAGGCTCAGGGGAAGAGAAGGATGCTTATGTCAAAAGGGTGCATATGATGATGCCAATGCGTCATTGTCCCATCGGCGGTGGTTCTGTGATGTGATTACAGTAGCTGATCAAGTCAAGATTACTAAGCAATTAATTTATTGATTAAACAGATTAGACATTTAAAAACTTGCTTATTTTTGTGAGAAACCCTAAATGGCTATCTTAACAACCCCACTCCTCCGATAAGCTATAGAAAAAAAAAAAAACAGAAGAAAAATTAAATATATATCCCCTAATTTAGTCTACCATAAAAGAAAAATTATGTTCTATATATTTATATGCTCTAAGTCTTTTTTTTTTCTTTTATCTACAAAAGATGGTTTGTAGCTCTGACACTTAAATTATTAATTTTCTTGGTAAAACATTATTGCAGAGAAAATTTTCTATAAAATACTCACTATTCATATATCTTAATTTGTCATTTTTTTTTCTAAATTTTAATTAGACTTTTTAAGAAAGGGTACATTGGAAAATTACTTAATACTGACGCATAATAAATTGGGGGACAAAGCATTCAATAAAGAGTGCATGGAAAACTATTGAATACTGACTGACCACAATTTGGGAAGAAATATTATTACTTGGTGTTCACTCTAAAAGTGAGCTCGACCAACAGCTGAGCAATTAGCCACGCCAAAATGAAAGGGGTTGTACAACATGAAAGTTACTTGCTTTCTCTGTTGTTACAGTAAAATCAACACCAACTCAACCAAACACCTCCAATCGACTCTCTTTATATATTGAACCAGACAGGGTCACATGTCTGTGCCAATCACATTTCTTTAGAGAGAAATGGGTGCTTCTCATCATCATCTTTCACTTGTTTCCACGGATGCTCTTCGGCTTTTGTCTTTCAGCTGTTTATGTCTCTGGCCAGGACTACTCGTGTTTGCCTCTACAAGGCACTACGAATTCCATGTATGTTTTAGTCTGCTTCTTAATTAGTTCTGAGTCAAGTTACTAATGAGCTATTTATTACTTGAAAGTCTTGAATATGGAGAAGATATATATTAAATATAGTCTTAGTTGATTTGTTTGACTCTTCTGGGTGAGATTCAAATTTGTGCTGCTTTAATTTGTAGATCAAATTACAAAACGTAACGAGATTGTGCCACACCAAGAGCATTATAACTGCAAACGGTCGGTTTCCAGGTCCTCGGATTGTCGCAAGGGAAGGTGACCGGGTACTTATTAAAGTGGTTAGCCATGTTCAAAACAATGTATCCCTGCATTGGTATGATATATCGATCCTTAATTGCACTCTCTTTAGTCTTTACGTATCAACATGCATTTGTATGCATGGGTTATTTATTAATAGAAATAGGGTTAATTGTATTCTGATAGCTTTACAAGGTTTTCACCTGGTGGATTGACAACAGGCATGGAATTCGACAGCTTCAGAGTGGATGGGCAGATGGACCGGCGTATGTGACCCAATGCCCCATACAAACAGGGCAGTCCTACGTTTACAATTTCAGCATCACAGGGCAGAGAGGGACATTGTTTTGGCATGCCCACGTCTCGTGGCTAAGATCGACCCTTTATGGACCCTTCATCATCCTTCCCAAGAAAAATGTCTCTTACCCCTTCCCCAAACCCTACAAGGAAGTCCCCATCGTTTTTGGTAACTAATTTATCAATTTGAATTAATTAATGAGATATTAATATATCTTTCTTCAGTACGTAGCTTGCTAGATCTCCAGCTGCTTGCTTTCACTAACATGCATGGAGCTTTGATTTGAGTTTTCAGGAGAGTGGTGGAATGCAGACACTGAAGCAGTGGTCACGCAGGCTCTGCAGTCGGGAGGAGGCCCTAATGTCTCCGATGCTTACACCATCAATGGACTCCCGGGGCCCTTGTACAACTGCTCTACCAAAGGTGTATATCATGAAATGAATGAAACATTCTATATATATAAGCTAGCTAGCTCCCTGCTCGGATAGAGATTTGAAGATGTTAATTTCTTTTAATTATTGTAACTGTTTCAATTCATCTGTTCTGTTTATCGATCGGCAGATACGTTCAAGCTGAAAGTGAGACCAGGGAGGACTTACCTCCTCCGCATGATCAATGCTTTAGTCGACGAAGAGCTCTTCTTCAGCATCGCCAACCACACCCTCACCGTCGTTGAAGCTGACGCCGTCTACGTGAAGCCTTTTCACACCGATAGACTCCTCATCGCCCCCGGACAGACAACTAATGTCCTCCTCAAGGCCAAACCCTTCTTCCCTAATGCCACATTCCTTATCGCTGCTAGGCCATACTTCACTGGCTTAGGCACCTTCGACAATTCCACCGTTGCCGGAATCCTTGAATACGATGATGAGCAACCATCCAATTCAACCGTTTCCGCCATTAACAGGAAGAAGAAGAAGCAGAAGCTTCCTCTCTTCCGACCAACCCTCCCTCCCATCAACGATACTTCTTTTGTGGCTAATTTCTCTAGTAGATTCCGCAGTTTGGCCACTACCCAGTTCCCTGCAAACGTCCCTCAGACCGTTGACAAGCGTTTCTTCTTCACAGTAGGACTGGGGACGAGCCCATGCCCGAAAAATCAGACCTGCCAAGGGCCCAATAATAGCACCAAGTTCTCGGCTTCCATCAACAATAATTCTTTTGCGCTGCCCAGCACAGCCATCCTTCAGGCTCATTACTTTGGGCAGGAGAAGGGGGTCTATACCACTGATTTTCCGGCGAACCCACCCTTTCCCTTCAACTATACGGGCACTCCACCGAACAACACAGTGGTAAGTAACGGTACCAAGGTTGTGGTGCTTCCCTTCAACACCAGTGTGGAGCTAGTGTTGCAGGGTACTAGCATTCTTGGTGCGGAGAGCCATCCCCTCCACCTTCACGGTTTCAACTTCTTTGTCGTCGGCCAAGGCTCCGGCAACTATGATCCTAATAAGGATCCACCCAATTTCAATCTAGTGGATCCTGTTGAGAGGAACACCATCGGCGTGCCATCCGGCGGTTGGGTCGCCATTCGCTTCCTGGCAGACAATCCAGGTGCGTATAACCTACACAATGCATGCATGCAATCAAAACTGGAGGCAGATCTCTTTTCATGCTAAGCAGAATTCTCTTCTGTTGCACTTGCACTACTTGTTTGGAACGAACTTGATTTTATTTTAAGATAAGGGAAAAAAATATATTGAGAAAAGAGAGAAAATATATTGTATACAAAATATACAATTATGTCAAAGACCCTCACCAACCCAGATTGTCAACAGCCAACCCGAAATCTACATCAACCACCTGCCAATCCAAAACAAGACCTACCTCTCCCTACAGCAATGAATTAATCTGTGGGAGTTTGTAACACTCGAAGTGTGCCTTTGAGACATCCTCATCCAATGATTCCTCCTCTACCCCACACCACTCATCTGATCATCAAGCTCCATCTCCTTTAGAATTTCTCTCGCTTGCTCTTCCCTTCTTACGAGAAAAAAAAAACACCTAATTTCTTTTACCAGCATGGGTTTTTGCTTTTTCAACCTTATTTCCAAAAGATTTGATCCCATCTCTTCACTCTCCACTACAGTCTTACAGCCACGTCTTAGTCTGCTATTTCTGCTAAAGGAACCTGAGAGATTAGAATGAACTTTAAGCTGTGTTTGATTTGAAAGAAAAAGTAGGGAAGCCTATACAAGATTTGTTAAGGTCTCTCTGCCTTTCCCTAGCATTTCTTTCAAACCAAACACAGCCTAAGACTCTCAATAACACCCAAAGCGAGCTACCGCTTCAGCCCTCACATCTACCGCACCTGGCATCTCCGAAAATGTTTCACAAGGAAGGAAGGAGACCCTTTCTTCTTACATATATCCCCTTCTTCCACAAACCTTGTTTTGGTATCCTCTTGGCCCCAAACACTTTGTTGGGCTTACTTCTTTCTGGACCCAGAACCTCTTTCAGACCGTCCGATACTATCTTAACTGGGACTACTGTCTTAATTTTTGGGTTTATTTACATTGTTTTGATGGCCTCGATTAGTTAAAATTTTGGAATCATTTTGATGGTTGATATTAGTAGACCATATAAATGGCTTCAATTTGTTGATTTCGTACCACATTTGAATGGAGTAAATTAGTTTAAATCCTAGTAAATAATTTGAATTGCTAAGATTAATTGATTAATCCATGGTTCAAAATACCAATACGTATTGGGTTGTATTGGCTGATAAGTATCTTATGCTACTACATGTAGTAGCCTTTCAATATGCTACTACAGTGAGTGTTTTGGGGTCTGACCTGGTATATCAAGGGGTAGATGGGCCTTAAACCGATCCCTCTGAATCAGTTTGAAGAAAAACTATATATATACCCCAACCGATATATCGGCTATATTGATATTTTGAACCTTTGACTAATCTTAGAAAACCATTTTATGATGGCCCATATCTTTGGCTATTTTCTACAGAACTTTGTTCAGTTGGCTTTTTTCTTAATAAAAATCTTGGTGCTGCAAAGGTCGGATTTTATTCAAATCATAATACATTATTTGCATAGCCAAAATTTATTCTTTGCACTTAATATACGTTTTGGTATCCCATATATTTGGATTAATTCAAGGATAACCCAAATTTGTTAAATTTTTGATACACCGCTTGGATGGTTGACCTAATTCATTGGTTTTAAGAGACCATTTTAATGTTCTATATTTTGGGTTGATTGGGTTGATTGGGTTGATTGGACACATCACTTGGATGGGTTAGATATCTTGGTACATCATTTGTAAGCTTGGAATTGACTGATTAACCTATTGCACATTATTTGGATTTTCAGGATAAGTTATTTGGCCTGCCTTTTATTTTTTAAATTAATTTAAAGGATCAGTTTAAGGCTTGGTGGAGTATCAAAAGGTCAGACCCCAAAACAGTCATTGTAGGAACGTATCAAAAGGTCATTGATATGATTATGTACAGGGGCGGAGCCAGAAATTTTTTATGAGGGGGGCCAAAACTTATGAATGGGCCATAGGGAGGGCCAACCATTAAGTGAAAAGTGAGGAAAAGAAACAAACTTACATAGAAAAATGTATTGAATGTACAAATTTCTGGACCATACGGGGGGCCATGGCTCCCCTGAGTCCCCCCTAACTAGCTCCGCCCCTGATTATGTATCGGTCAATATGGTTTGATACATTGCTATATATCCTCCACCCCCAAATATATCCCTGTTATTTACCTACTTTTATATATTATCAACAAGGTATTAAATACAAAGTAATGACTTTGATTATTTGCATGATGGCTTGTGAATAGGGGCATGGTTTATGCATTGCCACTTTGAAATCCACCTAAGCTGGGGCTTGAAGATGGTGTGGATCGTGTTAGATGGCGAACTTCCAAATCAGAAGTTACCACCTCCACCTTCGGACCTTCCCAAGTGTTGATTTTGATGACCATGTACTTGAATTCTGCTCGCATGCCTCGTTGGAGTGTTTCTGTGATATTTTTTTGCTTTGTGGTTGGTAGTTTAGAGGTTTTCTCTTAACCCTCCATGTCCACATCACCATTAATCTGATCTTGGATTGGAGAATAACAGTTGAAAAGTCGAAGTGAAAAAAAAAATAAAATGACAAACTTGTAATTGTGATGCCCATTTCATTGCCAAATTGAGTTTTCTTCTGTCATACACCAATCTTTCATTTTATTGAAAATCTTCAATTTTCTTTAATTGTCTCTAGTTTTTTCCTTGAATTTTTGAAAGTTGACCAATTTAGTAGTGAAACAGTTGGTTCAATCGTTCACATCATCCATGCATAAACTTGATGTCATAATATACTATATTAAAATTTTGAAGCCAAAAGAAAAAGGAAAAGAAAAGTTTAGGAGATCTAGATATATGAAGTTCCTATATAGCACCTTTAAAATAAACAAAAGGAAAAACAGTGTGTGTGAAGAAAGATTCGTCAAGGAGACAAAAGTTATATCTGATTGCGTGGGCATTTTTTGAAAAATGTCACTACATTAGCACCACATAGGCGTTGGCATTTATTGTGCATGAAATCACTGTTTGATAATATTTATCAAATAAACATTAAAAAAAGAAACGCTTTAATTTATGTGCATGAGACATTTGGAGAAACTTCAAGTTCTTGTTTCCCCAACATGGGTATTTATTGAAAGGAAATGCTTATGTGGTGATCTTTAATTTAAGGTGGAAAGTAACTTTATGGGGTATTATTTGAAACACTCATAAAACATCCAACAAAACAACTAACAAAAGCAATAAACATTTAGGCCCTATTCACTTTTCGATAAGTTACTTACCCAGGTAAATGCAATTACCTGGGCAAGTTTTTCCTGGGAAACACTTACCCGAGTAAGTGCATTTACCCGTGTTCTTTTATTTCCTACGTAAATAAGGTAATGACCATTTTACCCATAAAGATACATTATTAAAAGGGGCATTTTTGCCCCATTCAAGTGTTAGCAACTGTCCCCCTAGGTGCGAAAGTTATTTACCCACATGAGAGATGGGTATCACTTACCCGGGTTAGTGATACCTAGGAAAATAAACTTTCCCTGGTCCCCACACAAATCTGAAAAACGAACATGGGATTCTTGATCAATGGTAACCAAAAACCCATTGACCAACTTTTCCCCTCTCAAAATCCAAAAAAAGAATGCCACCTTAAAGTAATGTTTTTCAAATAAATGCTTATATGAGAAACACTACATCAATAAAAATGCCCACTAAACCAAACTCAATTTTAGTAAAATTGAGCATCTTCACAACTTGCTCAATAAACAAATTAATCTCATTTACTTTGAAAGTTTCCCTCATCATCTGGTTTAAAAGAATGCTTAGCTTATCATTAGAAAAGCACACCACTAATGTAAAATATGAATAGTGATCTCCAATTAGTTCAACCATTTTATGGCCCATTTGGGAGGGCTTATCTTTGATTCAGCTACTTTTTTCTTTTCCTTGATGCTACACCACAGAGTAGCTCAACCCAAGTCTCCACTACAAACAGCCAGAAACCTTATCAACTGAGCCAGTTAGCACCTTCAACTCTGGTTCTCTCTCTCTCTCACACATATACACACAAAAAAGTTCAATTGCTTTAATGAAAGTCTAAACTCTGGAGGCTACGTATGACTGTACAATAACCAAATTTTGGCTTTCATTGTTTTTATCAAACAATGCTTATAAAATTCTCAGATGAACCCCACCCACATAGTAAAAGCCCTTCCAAACGACCACTTAATAGGCTGCAACTTGATAGGCCCAACTAGAACTAGAAGGCTTCCCAACCCAACCAATCGAGAGCCCACAAAAGTCCAAGTTCAGCTTGAGTTGTGTTGGATTAGCTCCTACTATGCTTAGGCTAGCGGCTAGAAAACTCAGGCTTTTCCCGTATGTTGGGCTGGCCCAGAATCCAAGGTCATGGTCTTAGAGTTGGGTCTTAGTTTTATGCTGCATGTGGCATTCCTTATTTTAAGGATTTAACCATCCAACCTGCATTCCTACTTAATATCTCATACATAATACATTTAGCCCCATTCGCTTTTTGGTAAGTTATTTACCCGGGTAAATGCAATTATCTGGGTAAGTTTTTCTCGAGAAACACTTATTCAGGTAAATGCATTTACCCATGTTCTTCTATTTCCCAAGTAAATAAAGCAATGACAATTTTAGCCATAGAAATCCATTATTAAAAGGGGCATTTTTTTCCCACTCAAGTGTTGGTAACTTACCCCCTTATGTGGGAAAGTTATTTACCCACCAAGAAGATGGGTATCACTTTCTTAGGTAAATGATACCAAGAAAATAAACTTTCCCTGGTCCCCACATAAAACTGAAAAAAGAACATGGGATCCTTGGTCAATGGGAACCAAAATCCCATTGACCAACTTTCCCCCGTCTCAAAATCCAAAAAAAATAGAACACCCCCTTAACTAATAACATTCATCAACAAATCTTTTATTTTTTATTTTTTAATAAGGCATTTGAATACTCATATGTGGTGTTTGGGATTAATACACTTCACAACCGATCTATTCCACGAAGTTAATTGCCATATTAGCATTTTATGCAGAATTAGGAGTACATGACATTTAATAATGTTGAGTCATGTAGAAATGTTTGATTTGTGTACAATTTTGGGTAAAAGGTTGTTGCTGCGAAATATGGAGTTGTGGGCAACAAAGTAATTTCTACCATCCGAGGTCAATGGGTCTAACCTACTAAGAGAAAGAATATGTCAGAGGCCTTGAGAGTTATTCCAGGGGCAAAGACTTCGACAGTCAAGTTAGTAGAAGGCTACGAGGGGTCAGACCAAGCAAGAGAGGAGACTTAGAGCTTAAGTTCCAGCATATTTACCTCAATGTGGGAGCCCCTTTTAATAGTTGGAGTTGCCTTAGAGGAGAAGCAGTTAGGAGCAGGTGGCGGCAATTGGTAGTGGTTGGTGATGAACGACCTGGATACACCTGACAACGCCACATGTCAAGATCCTCGGGTTGGCTAGATATTCCAACATCATTTGTCCCCCACTTTTGAGGCTGTAACAATCGAGGCCAGTTGGCGAATTGTGCGGAGGCCTCACCTTCGGCTAAAGAGAGTATGGTAGATATGCGTAGAGGCATTGGCCCCAACTACAGAGTTCTTCTCAACAACTGTGCGGCAACTAGAGGTCAACATGGTCCTTCTCGGGGACCGCTAGTCTTGGATACAACATTCAGTGGATTCGGTCTATGATACACTTTTAGACAAGGTCGTTGAGGTATGTGCGCACTTCTTCGAGTCTATTGTGTCACCGAGGTCTTCTTGGCGAAATGTGACTGACGATTTTCCTTTTTCATGTGTAGATGGCCTCTTGCTCAGTCGGCCTTTGCGATAAAGTCAAGGTGCTGCTTTAGTAGCTTCAGTAGGCACAAGAGGAGATTAAGCGCCTAAAGTAGCAGAGGCCGAGGCACAGTCCAATCGGGAGGCGGCCGAGGGCCAGCACGCGACGAGCATGAACGTCGCAAGAAGGTCGAGGTCAAGGTGGAGAATAACAAGGAGCTCGTGAAGGAGCTAAAGTCCTCATTGGCATCAATGGAGCAACGGTTGAAGGAGTCAGCACAAAGGCAGTCAAAAAGTATAAGATCTAGGAGGAGCACGAGATGGACCTGACCACCTTTGCCTTCTAGGATTACTTAGAGGGCTTCGATGACCACAAGGCTCAAGTAACAAACCCTTCCAAGCTTCGGCATCGGCCAGCTGGATTCATTCGCTACTAAAGCTCAACAGATAGTAGATATACTGGAGACATACGAGAACCCAATTACCAACGCTACTGTTGATGCCACTCCCCAGGCCACCGCTCAGATTAGAGGGGGATAATAAACTATTTTTTTACTTTCTTTTGTTTGGGCTTGCGTGCCCCTGAAACTTGTATACTTTTTCTTCTTTCTTTTCTGTAAGGGTCGATGCCTCCCCCATAAGAGGCATTTTTTTTGTAAAGACACTTGAATAAATGGAACTTAAGTTTCTTGCCAAAAGATGCTCTTCCTTTCTTCTTTTCTCTTCTTTCTCTTCTTCATTTTTTGTTCTGTGCAAGGGGCCGATGCCTCCCCCCGAAGAGGTATCTTTGTAAAGAAACTTGCCATCTTTTAATAAAGTAATTCTTTATTGGAAAAGTGTTATTTACTTAGCCTTTCGTGATGGCATTTCATATTAAAGTCCTTTAGGCCGATGCCGACACCACAAGCTGCTTGATAGTAGCTACCAAAGACTTGGAACTCCTTGCCTTAGCAAAAAATAAGGAAGGTGATTGTGTCTGAGGCCAACATCATGCTCAGTGCATCATTACGCAAGGGTTTTGTGGTCGAGGTCACATGTGGTTGCCTTAGTGGGGACGTGATGTTTACTTAATGTGTCATTCATCATGTTTTTTATTAAGTAATTAGCCGATGTTGGTTCTTTGGTCTCCAAAGGCTCACTTCTTTAAGGGTCTTTGAGGCCAACGCTGAGGTCAAGGCCTAACTTATCAATAGTTGTTGAGGTTCTGAAAGCTCTTGCCTTAGTCACAGAAGGTCAAAAGGCAACTAGGCGTATGATTTGCAAAGTGTTGTAAGCCTTGAGCCGACGTCTGATCCGAGCGTATAACCTTAAAGAAGGTTGTATGCTACATTTGGCTGGCCAAGGGGGCTGCCATCTGGTCCAGGCGTATAACCTTAAGAAAGGTTGTATGCTACGATCGAGAGGTCCTGGCAGCTAGAGGGTACAAGAATGTTTACATAGAGAAAGATCCAAGATGAGAGAAACTTGTACTTTTCATTTATAATTTTCCACTAAAATAATTACATTGCTATTAATAGTACATCCGGAGATTTTCAGAGTTCCATGTACGAGGTTCAGGTCTTCCACCTATCTACTCCAACCGAAAGGTGTTGGGTCCTTCTATTTGCTTGATTCTCTAAGGCCCGTCCTAGTTTGGGCCAAGCTTTCTAACCCCAGGCTCAGAAACCATGACTTTTCTGAGGACAAGATCACCTTCCTTGAAGTAACACTCTCTAGCTTGGGAGTTGTAGTATCTTGTAACTCTTTGTTGGTATGCCATGACTCTGATTTGGGCTTGCTCTCAAACACCTTCCAATAGCTTGAGGTTGATCCTTAACTCTTCACTATTCTCAGCTTCCTAGTATAACTCGGTTCAAAGTGTCGGTTACTCGATCTCTACTAGGATGACAACCTCTGTCCCACATGTCTGGTTGAAGGGGGTTTCACTCGTGTCAATCCAAGGTGACGTTCAGTATGCTCAGAGAATGTTGTACAGTTCATCCACCCAAAGCCCTTTGGCTTTACCTAATCTTGCCTTCAATTCGTCTAGGATCATCCTGTTGGTAACCTCGGTTATCCCATTGGTTTGAGGGTAGCCAACTGAAGTGTATTGTCGCTTTATTCCTAGGCTTCCACACCATTCTCTGAAGTAGCATGTATGGGATCCCAAATCAACAAATGATATTTTTTAGAAGAAGCCCTAAAATGTCTTGGTCGTAATAGTTGCCAAGGCCTTGGCTTCAACCCACTTAGTGAAGTAGTCTACAACCATGACAAGGTATCTCTTGTTCCCAGTGGTCAGGGGGAAGGCCTGAGTAGGTCCATTCCCCATTTTGCGAAGGGCCAGGGATTGTTAAGGGCCGAGAGGGTCGTCATAGGCTAATAGAGGATGTTGGAGTGCCTTTGGCATTGGTCACGCTTCTGTACCAACTACATAGTTGGTACAGCCCCCCAAACGATTGTCGCAGTTGCCTTCATGAATCTCTCTTAGAGCATACTTGCCTTCCTCTTGGCGGAGGCATCTGAGGTAAGACATGATGAAGGATCTTCTATACAACTTGCCCTCGAGTAAGGTGTACTGTGCCAAAAGTATAAGGTCGGGTTTGCTTCTCTTGGAATTGGAGGATCCATCTATGAACAAGGTCCAGGTCAACAATTGCTCCTCATTCTTAGGGGCTTAGTTGTGGTTGTGGCCAAATGTGCACTCAACCAATAAGTCTGTCAATGCTTGCACCTTTATTGTAGGCCTCAGATGATAGTGCAGGTCGAACTCTAACAACTCGATGGACCACTTGGTTAGCTGACCCGATGTCTCGGGCTTTGAAAGTACTGACTTGAGGGGTTGGTTGGTCAACACCGAAATGTTATGGGCTTGAAAGTTAAGGCCTCAGTTTCCTAGCCAAGATCACTAGTGCAAAGGCTATTTTCTCTACTTTTGGGTATTTGGTATTGGCCGCATAGAGCACCTTGTTGACGTAATATACTAGCCTCTAAACCCCCTTGTCTTCCTAAACCAACACCAAGTTGATTGCATTGTTCTCAGCTAATGGGTTACAAGAACAAGGTTTCTCCCGAGAGGGGACTCATGAGCAAGGGTGGTGACGCGAGGTAGAACTTTAACTCCTCGAAGGCTTTTTAGCAATTTTTTGTCCATTTGAAATCCTTCAACTTCTTAATGGCTTAGAAGAAGGGTATGCACCGATCAGCCGACTTGAACATGAATCGACTGAGGGCCACGACTCGATTGGTGAGCCTCTAGGTTTCTTTGATTGACCGAAGGGGTTCCATGTCCAATATGGCTTGTACCTTCTCAAGGTTGGCCTTTATGCCAAGTTAGGTGACTACAAAACCCAAGAATTTTCCCAATGTGACCCTAAAGGCGCATTTGGTGGGGTTCAGCTTCATGTTGTACTTTCTTAGTACCCTAAATGTCTCACCGAGGTCCAAGGTGTGCTAGATTGCCCTAAGACTCTTCACAACTATGTCATCGGCATAGGTCTCAACGTTCCTCCCCATCTGCTCTATGAAAATCTTGTTCATCAATCTTTGGTGTAAGTGGCCCCGGCGTTCTTCAGTCCAAAAGGCATCACCTTGTAACAGTAAGTTCCGTGCTTAGTGATGAATGAAGTCTTTTTTTCATTGGTCGGATGCATCTTTATCTGGTTATAGCCAAAGAAAGCATCCATGAAGCTTAATATCTCCTACTCTGTGGTGGAATCAACGAGGTAATCAATCCCAGAGGAAAATTGTCTTTGGGGTAGGCGTTGTTGATATCTGTACAGTCAATGCATGTGCACCATTTCCCATTAGCTTTCTTAACCAAGACCACATAAATGGCCATTTGGGGTAGTGTAACTCTTTTACAAAGTTGGCACCTAGTACCTTGTCCACCTCCTCTCGGATGGCTTTTCGACGCTCTGGTGCAAAGTTCACCTTCTCTTGTCGAACTGGCCTACAACTCAAATCCATGCTCAACCAGTGAGTAATGAATGAGAGGTCAATTCCTAGCATATCAGCAGAAGACCAAGCAAACATGTCAACATTGGCTTTGAGGAAGTTTACCAGTTCGGAAAGTATGTCCTGAGGGAGGCGAGACCTGACTTGTACCATTTTCTCGAGCTTGGCCTTGTCTAGGGGAACTATGATGAGGTCCTCGGCTAAATGGCCTCACCTGGACAGTTCGACCTTGAGGTCAAGCCCCTCCAATGGTAGGGTTTCCTTGCTCTTGCCGTTTAGCACTACAATGTAGCACTGTTTGTTGGTTTCCCTGCCCACCCCTCACCATGCTCCATGGGGAACTTCATGACAATGTGGTAAGACGGGACAACCACATTGAGTGCATAAAGGGTCAGTCTCCCTATGATGGCACTGTAAGGTGAGCCTATCTTCACGACAAAGAACTTAGTCATCCGAGTAACGTGCTGAGGTTCAATCCCTACGCTAACCAGTAGGATTATTTTTCTTTCAGGTCTGACAGCTACTCCGGATAAACCAACAAGTGTCACATCAACAAGCTATAGTCAACTCGGTGTCAGATGCATATTCTCAAACATCTCATAGAACAAGATGCCAGTTGAGGAGCCATTGTCTATGAGGATTCTTTCCACCATGTAGTTGGCAATGGTTAGTGACATCACCAACACGTCATTGTGGGGCACAAATACCCTTGTAGGTTGTCATCTGAGAAGGAAATGAGGTCTTCCGACCTCAGCCACTTCGGTGCTTGGCTCTAGATGTTGTAATGCCGGGCGTATGTTTTTCGAGACGAGGCAGATGCTTCCCCGAAGCCAAGCCTCCAGCTATGACTTCAATGCCTCCGACCAGGGGGCGATGATTGTGGGGCTCGGCCTGTGGCTATTGTAAGGATGATGTTGGGGCATCACCTTCAACAAAATCCTTTAAGTGCCCGCAGCGGATGAGGGACTCAATTTTGTTCTTGAGCTAGTAGTAGTCATCAATGTCGTGGTCAGTGCCGCGGTGGTACTTGCAATACTTCTTGGGGTTCCCCCTTCTCGGGTTCCTCTTCAATTTGGTCAACCACTTCATGAATTCCTCCTTCCCTACTTGCATCAGTATGTGCATTTGGGAGGAGTTTAGTAGCGTATACTTATTAAAGGAAGGGGTCAACTACTTCTTCTCTCCACTTTTGCTGGTGGGACCATTGCTGCGGCCAGCCCTTTCCATCATCTTCTTATCACTGGGCCCTCTATTGACCTCAATTTCTGGATCTTTGAGGCATTTGTTGGCTTCAGCCTCTTCAACGGTAATGTACTTCTGAACCTTCTTCAAGAACTCAGATTTAGTCTTGGGTGGAGTCTTGGAAATGAACCGATTGAGGGGTCCAGGCTGATGACCATTAATGGAAACATGCATGGAGACCAAGGGGTCGAGACCCTTGACGTCGAGTTCTTCCTAGTTGAACCTCTTCATATATGCATAAAGGCTCTCCTCATGCTTCTGCTTAATGGACATCATGAAGATGATGGTTTTTCTAAGACCGTTGGCTACTCATAAAGTGACCTAGGAAGAGGTCCGCGAACTGTTCTCAAGAGCATATGGAGTGTAAAGGCAGTGTGGAGAACCATCGGTGCGCTGCTCCCTTGAATGTGGCTTGGAAGGCCCAGCACATGAGGGCCCAGAAGCTTTCTAGGTGGTCCTCGGGGTCTATACTTCCGTCATAGGTCTCCAACACTGGGGCCTTGAAATTTGGTAGGAGGGGCACACAGAGGATGGAATCTACGAATGCCTCCATTTGACTGGATGAGGTAGGGTAACTGGTGGAGGCGTCACCTTGGCCCTTCTTTACCTACCGAAGCTGGTCCTGAATGGCGCTAGTCTATGCCTGAATATCTCTGTGGCATTGGTCAATGTATGGCATTATCGCTTCGGCCTAGTCTTGGTTCTCTTTCACGCAGGATGGGCCAGCCCCGTTCCCAGAGTGCTCAAACGCTGGCACATCCTAAGCCTTGCAAACATGGCGATCGTTGAGGAGGTCGCGAAGGTCAAAAACTAGTGGGGGAGAGGTGTGGCGCTGACCTCCCACCCTTGGAGGGAGCCAATAGTGGCCCGAGTGCCTACCGTCGTCCCGGATGGTCAATGCATGATGGTGTTGACTGCCAAGATTCTTGTGCTTGGCGTGGAACCCCACATGGTCAGCCCCTCGGTTGGGGAGCCAAGAGGTATTGGAGTGGAGTTTGCCAACCTGATGACTACTGCTACCTGACTCCGAGGGGTCGGCTCTCTCCAGGCCGCCTAAGCACTAGATTATCGGGGTACGGATGGATCACTCGTTGTGTTGTCCTTGGCTTTCGACGGGACGGCCATCCTGTGGGTTGCTTCCTGTTGGATGCCCTATGTTGTCCATCCGTTGGGCCATGTTGTCCAACATGTTCAGGACCAGCTCGAACTGGTCTATCATGACAAAGTTCCAGACATCAGGGATAGGGTCTTGCTTATCAACCATTTCAGGGACATTAGTTGATTAAATTAGGTTTGTTTGTTTTTTCTTAAGGAAAGTTTTGAAGACGTTCCCACAGATGGCGCCAATGCTGCCAAATATGGAGTCAAGGGCAACAACATAATCTCTAGCATTTGAGACCGACAGGTCCAACTTGCTGAGAAAAAGAAGATGTTAGAGGCCCTAGGAGTTATCTCAAGGGTGTAGACTCCGACGATCAAGTTAGCAAAGGGCTATGAGAGGTCGAACCAAGCAAGAGAGGAGATTTAGAGCTTAAGTTCCAACGTGCTTACCTCAATGTGGGAGCCTCTTTTTATAGTCAAAGTTGCCTTAGAGGAGGAACAAGTAGGAACAGGTGGCGGCGATTGACAATGGTTGGTGATGAATAACCTGGATACACCCTTCAATGCCACGTGTCAAGATTCCTAGGTCAGCCATATATTATTACATCAAAGGTGATCCTTGAATCTTCTTTGTCTTTCTGGAATCACCATTCTGATGTAGTATATGCAAAGTGAAAAAGCATATGGTATTATAAGTTGTCATATGTTTATTGTAATCTTATTTGAACTATGAAGTCAAAACTCTTAACTACTTAATCAACACATGTCTTGACCAAATAAGTGGTTGTTTGGTATAGATGCGTTTTAGGGCTGATTAGTTTCTTAAAAAATCGGCTAACGGTCAAAAAATGTTTTGGGACTGTCTCAACCCACAATCTAGTTGGTTTTATTTCTTGCCACATCAGCACTAAAAAAATGTTTCAACTGGAATCAGCTATGAGTGCAAGCCATTTCTCTTTAGTGTTTTTTTGTGGTTCACATTGTCCCATGCTATGCATGTGCACGAGATGGACAAACATGTTCTAATCTAACAGTTATAGATTTGTGTACAACAAAAATATATTGAAATCCATTCAATATTCAACTAAATAAAATTACAAATTTTATTAAAAAGTTATTACACATATAAATGATTATTAAATAGCTATTAATCATTGAAATAATGATTAAAATGCTTTTATACAATGAAAAATAATATTAAAACCTGTATTTTTTTAGGGAAAACTAAGATTTAAACGTATATAGAGAAAAATCTATTGAGAAATTAATAAACATCTTAAAAAATATTTTTTAAATCAGAATATATTATTACACCATCAAAATGGATTAAATAATGAATAAATAATGAAATTTGTTTTAATAATTTAGCTTAAAATACATAATAATACAATAAATAACCCTACTAACAATTTTAAGGATTAGTATATTAGAGACACTAATTTTCAAAAATATACCCTCTTTAATATCTGATTTTTTTTCTTTGTGTGATGCACCTATTCAATATGGATTGAGAACAGGCAACCACCAAGCATAAGAAATTTAAGAATTTCTTTTAACACCCTTCCACACCCACCAAGCATAAGAAATCTAAGCTGAAATCTGGATTCTTGATGTTTATAATAAAGCCTCAAAACCTGATATGACCCAAATCCACACCCACCCTTTCAAAAAACCAAACTTCAAAACTCTACATTTATTAGAAAATGTGATACATCCAAGGAAGCTAAGTCAAAGAGGATCAGTATCCTTAGACCGCATCCATCCTCTTAGACCACCCTTAACCCCTTCCATTTATATAAGAGAACATATGTTTCAGAGAGGATCTATATCCTTTGTAAATGTAGAGAAAAATAAAATAAAATAAATATAACAAGCAACAAAGGGTTGGTGGCAGGGGTGGAGTCAGAAATTTTTTGTAAGGGGGGCCAAAATCTAAAGTGGAATTGGAGAGAGAGGGAATAAGTATGGATGGACCCATAGGGAGGCCAACCATTGGGGTGAAGAGTTTGGGAGGGGGAATTTTACATGGAAAACTCTATTCCAAGTGGAGAATTCTGGACCATAGGGGGGGCCATGGCTCCCCTGGGTCCCCCTGGCTCCGCCCCTGGTTGGTGGCAACCTTGTTCGGAGGAGACCTTCTCTTGGTGGTAGAAACAACAGGAAACAAGTCTGGCGACGGTGGTGTTTGCTGCAAGAAATAATGAGGGGTTGTCGTTTATTCGAACCAGAAATAAGTCCGGCAATGACAATTGGAAAAATAATCTCCATGGATTACCTTCTTGCAGATGGTTTGAGAGGTCGGTGAGCTTTACAGCGGCAAGAAGAGTAATGAGGAGGAAGAGGGAGAAAACCCTCCCGATGGATTTTAGGAGGGTTGATGTGTTTATAGTTAGATGTCATGCACCGTAACACCTTTAATCCAACGTGGCTAATTGCCAACTCAAATGCTAGTAGGATCCATGTAGGAGAAATGTTCTTGAATTGGTGGAGCGATTCAAGAAACGCCAAAAAGTTATTTCAACTAAAAAGTAAATTCCCAAATACTGATGTAGAATCGTTTTTCGACAGTTTCCTCTAAAAAGCCTTTCCATATGCATTTTTTTTGCCGTTCTATTTATTTGCTAAGATGGTTTGTAGCAGTCGGTGTTTCAAGTATCAACACTTGTAATTTAAATTTGGGATTGTAGCCAATGAGAGCAACTTTTGGGCCATAATATCAATAAAAATAATCTTTTTAACATAATTATTAAAATAGATTAACTTTTTTTTAAATAACAAATAGGGGCAGAAATATTGTTCATCTCCTTCCTCTTTCAAACCACTGAACAAATCTCCCCCAAGATTAATAAATATTGATCACAAATCTCTACTTTTTTGTTCACCCATGTAGTTGTTGGCTTGCTGCAAGCAAAAATGGTGAACCCCACTCTTGCATTTTTGCATTTCGTTATGTATATCTCACTTCTCCACTTAACATACTCATAGGCCTCTTCTAATCCCAACTTCCAGAATTTAATGGCGTTCAAAACTATTTCAGATACCTCTAATAGGCTTAGTAGCTGGAACCAAACTGTCAATTCGTGTACCTAGTACGGTGTTTCATGTATTCTTCTAGGTACTTTAGAAGAATAACTCATAGTAGTTCTGCTCTGAGTTTGGAACAGCTCAGATGCAGAGAAGAAGAAGAAGAAGAAGAAGAAGAAGGGGGAGAGAGAGAGAGAGAGAGAGAGAGAGAGAGAGAGATTGGAAGTAGGGATATTTATTTGATGGTCTGGAGGAAGAAGGAGATGAACAGTGTTTCTGCCCCTAGTTTATCTTTTAAAGAAAAAGTTAGTTCATTCTATAAATTATGTTAAAAAGATTATTTTTATTGATATTAGGGCCCAAAAGTTGCCCTTATCAGTCAAAATCCCTTTAAATTTAGTAGTAGAAGTCTAAAAGATGGTGTTTGGGCATGTAGTATGATGTGCAATTGTTTATTGTGGTTTTAGGCGGAATTTGGGAGTATTTATTTAAAATATAAGTGCTCATGAGCATTTGATGAAAAAGTACTATTTGGAATAGGAGCAATATAGGTAGTTTCAAAATGATGTGACAGAAATAAGCACTTAAAAATAAAAATAAATTCAAAATTTAATAAGCACATATTTCACAAATGCAAACAAGTGGTCCTGAGCCCAAAATATGAAAACTTCCAATTTAAAGGGCAACACCATTTAAATACCCCCTATTAGGGAAAACACCATTTCTATATTTCCTCCAGCATTCCCAAATACCCCCTATTAGGGAAAACACCATTTCTATATTTCCTCCAGCATTCCCAAAGGCATAACCCAATTTAAAGGGCAATAGAGAGGTTTGTTCTTGAATCTTCGAACCCAATTTAATATACAAGGAGCAACAGCCCTATAAACCAGCGAGAGATAAGACCAAGAAATAAATCAAAACCACGAATAGCGAGGATGATAACATTTGTATATTCTTAACAATCTTCGAACTTCTTCTAATTGGAATGACTTATGGACCTTTTAAACTTAGAATTCTTTTTCTTCTTATTCTCCACCGGCAACCAACCTTGATTTGGGTCATTGTTTTCTTTTGATGTATCACTCTCAATTGGGTTCTCACATTACAAGTGCCTACCTCCACGAGAGTAGCTACATAACCATCAATAGTTGTGTGTATTACTTCAACTTCTCTTTGTAGTTTGAAATGATGAGAAAAACTAATTTTCTCTTGCACCTTTTTTCCACACTAATTATCAAATCAACCCAGTAAAAAATTGTCACAGTAGGTTACACAAGATATGGATTTTGGTCGTCTGTCTACCTTGAAACCCTTTGTATTTATGTTGCTTGGTTATGAACAGGATTGTCCTCATTGAGAACAACTGAGACCTTAATCATTCCAGCATTTCATTCACTAAGAGCAATATTTTTTCCGTGTTTTGATCTTCTTGCCTCTTTTCTGATTTTATGTTGACATTTTGTCGAACATCTTTTGGACTCTGACAATGAACCATATTGGCTTTAATAGTTTCACCATCTTCCCCCATAATAGTGGTATTCTCAATCTCATAGGAAACACCTATTTCAGCAATAGTGGTGGTATGATCTGTGCCATCAATTACAGAATCTGATCCACTAGGGTTTTTTGAAGAACCATTCGGGATCGAAACTTTGTCTTGCATTGTCAGCTTCACTAGGGCATAAACTTTCCTTGTATCATCTTTTCCAGGCTTCTCATTTTCACCACATCAAGCTTATTTTCACCAGATCGTCTATTGGTTTTATTGTGTTTATAGACTACAGCTGCATATCCGACCTTACAACAATTTTGATAGTACTCTAGGAGATTTTCATAGACGATATATTGTCGAAAACCATCACAACCAAAGTTAGTCCATATTATGTTCGGGTCATTGGGTGTTGTTTGAGCATATCGAGTTCAACACAAACCCTAGCTGACATCGTTCTGGTAAGGGTAATAGTTGCTTGATCAAACGTCAGGACAGGACCGATTGCTAAAACAATCAATCGCAAGATGCTTTCAATGTAAAAATTAACTTGAAGGAATGGAAAGCTAATCCAAACCAAAACCATAGATGGCTCCCAACCAGGTTCGAATATAAAACTTTTAATTTCAAAAGCATATCTCAGCCAGACTTACAACAAGAAGTCATCTTCCCCAGCAAATCTAATCAAAATATGTTTCAAATCAAGAGTAGTCACCCATACCTCATTTTTCATAGGGAAAAATCCTAACCAGTACTTTGTATTTTGGCCTGAGTGACAATTTTGTCCCCAAATTTTAAAATGCTATAATTCAATGTCCGAACTTTCAAAATGTGACAATTCAGTACCTGCCGTTAACCAACTTTTTGAAAAGTGAACTTTCAAAATCCACTAAGTGATTTGAAAAGTCAAAAATGTCTTTAATGCCATCTAATTCTCTTTATCAACCATCCAAACATTGACAATAAAATGAATAGTCCCAAATTCTAGATTTTTCTAAACATTCACCAACTTTTTTGAATAGAATAGGCTAGGATTTGGAACTGTTCAGTTTTTTTACAACATTTGGATGGTTGATAAAGAGAATTAGATGGCATTCAAAGGGCATTTTTGACTTTTCAAATGTCACTTAACGGATGATTAACGGACTGGTTAACGGTAGGTACTGGGTTGTCACATTTTGAAATTTTGGATACTGGATTGTCACATTTTAAAAGTTCGGATAATGGATTGTTGCATTTTAAAGTTTGGAGACCAAATTGTCACTCAAACCAAAGTACAGGGTACTAATCAGAAATTTTCCCTTTTTCATATTGAAAGTTTTGTACATGAATTCCATGTTTTTCATATTAAAAGTTTTATAGATGAATTCCCTATTTTCTGGTAGGGGGGTTGGCCATGCATGCACTTGCTGATGAGCACCCAACGTAGGATATCATAAGATTTCTCTAAAACTTACTCAAAAGAGAAAACAACAGGTTCACCTTGTTTGAGGCTAGCCTCAATTATTGGGATCCAAAATCGGCTTAGGCAATGGAGAAAGTTTAGAGAGAATAGAAGCAAAAGAAGATTTTGTGAGAGGATGAAGGGGATCATCCTTGGGAGCCACCATGGAGAGGAGGACATGATTAGGGTTCATGCCCTAATCCATTCTCATCGGTTTGATTGTTCATATATGCATCTTTGTAACTAATAATTAGTATAACTAATTAGTGGAATTTTAAGAAAAGTTGGGTATGAGAAACTGGAGGCTAAATGAAAATTGAAAACACATCAGTACCAAATACCCTTTAAATCATGATGCATTATCACGATGTTGCATTATTCCATCACATGTAATGCATCACTCGTGGAAACATCCTCATAACATGAAATTCAAGGCTTGATGAAAACTTGTCATATTTCCCAACTAGGAAAAAACCAGCCCAATTAGATTAAAATGGGAGTAGATAAGGAACCGTTTTAGGGACTGGTTCCTGGGTTGAATAGTTCGACCATCTGGTTTGAACGAGATAATTTGTTTTAATTTAAAAAATAAAAATAAAATAAAAAGCAGATAAAAACCATTGTATGATTCAACCACCTAGATTAACGAATCATTGACTAAATCAATAATTTTTTATTAAAAAGCAATTTTAGGGTGAAATGAAACCAATTACCTGAGCGGTTGTATGGTCTGTCAATGTATATGATCAACCCAAAACACTCAAAACAAGTTCTATTTGCAATGGGTTAATTTTAGGTCTAACTTTTTTACAACCAATAAAATTAGGTTGGCAAGAGAGAATTAAGATCTGTTACTCGTAAAGCGCTCCTTACACTGACCTAATAGCCACATCCCAATAATAATACAAGCGCAAGAAATGCTTTGAGATGTATAACCAAGACATACACTGAAGTCAATGTGAGAAGCATTGTTTGAGAAACAGATCAGACTCGACAACAAAGTACTGTGACCAGCAGATGTGTCGTGCTCTCTTGAACCATCTTATCACATAGAGGGCCCTCTCAATCGGCTAGACATTTTATCCTTAATCCAAATCACCCGTATACACCACCATGTGTTGGTTATTATCCTCATAAATATATATTAGTCATCTAAAGTTTAGTTTGAAAAGAAATTTCATCACCACTGGCATGGTTTTCGAACCATCATTGATCCTGACGATCAGGCCATTCGGCCTAGAAACTGTATAGACAATCAATTCATTTTCATCCTTAATTTGTTTTTTCGTCAAAAACCATTGATTTGGTCAGCAACTGTTAATTTGGGTGGTTGAATTGTCGATTCATTCGACCTAGATAATAGTTTTTGACCGTTTTTATGTTAATTATTTTTTTTAATTGAAATGGATTATACATTCGAACCAAACAGTCAAAATGGTGGCCAAAGCGGTTTCAGTTCCGGGTCAGTCTTTAAAACATTATTCACCGGTCTATTATTAATGTAGACCAGGGATTGAGCGTGTGTTTGGAATCATTGGCATTTATTGAATAAACGTTGTCACATAGGTGCCACTTCAGCATTTCCCCCATTAAGTGAATTCATACACATAGGGACTTGCAAAAATAGACTTCGGTTTATGTGCGTGCCTACCATTAGGGGAAACTTCATTTTAGCACTTCCCCTAACGGATAGGTGTTTATTCATTGTTTTGTTGATGTGGCACCCAAGTGTCAATAAACAGATTCATCATTACTTTTCTCAGTTTTTCAAATAAATCAAATACAAAACGTTTAGTCAATAAATGTCTACAGTTTCAAACACATGCTGAGTGAGGTAAGGGTATAAAAATAATCTAATTGACTTTACAATCAAGAGATAAGTGACTAGTTGGTACGTGAAGGGAATCGGTTAGCCCAAACTCTGCTGAGAGACCTAAAGCCTGAAGCCCAAGTCCAATTTCAGTTAGGCCCATCAGAGAGCTTGCTTGAGAAGTTGGGCTTAGGCCCAAGTCCAACTTCAGTTAGGCCTTGATGGGTTTTAAGGGCTCATGTTTTGAATTTGTATCTTTAATTTGGTTTACTCTATCATATAAAATAAAAGCGTTCTGTTTTCAGTGATTCATCATCCAAATATTTTTCAAATTGGATATTTTTGGATGTTTGACACCGTGAGCATGAGGCATAAGCTTAAAGCCTTAAAACCTTCTTTTTCTTAACGTAAGTTTTGTTCTCTTCACTTCACGAGTCACGACCGAATTCAGATCTGCTGCTCACATAGCGCGCCACACACTAATCTCGCAGCACATTTCATCCGTGCATCTGAAACATCTCCGTAATTATAAAATTTATTCCTGAGATCGGTGTGAGGCGCGCCTCCTCAGGAGCAGATTCGAACTCGTCACGACCACGATGAACCAATCTCCCACTCTCTGCTTATCTCTGTATTTTAGTCTAGAACCTTCTACAGCTTTCTCTGCTCTCGAAGCTTCTACGCACTTCTTTTTCCTTCCCTTCCACAAGCCATCTTTATAAAACACTTCCCTTCCGCCATTAATTTCAGACAAGATTATCGAAATAAATCCCTAACGACTTCACTAATACAGTCTCTCTTTCTCGCTGACTCCGTTCCGGTTCGATACCCGAAACTAGCATTCTCCAATGGCTTCCGCAATTGCATTAAGGAGAGCCGCTACTCCAAGCCTCCTCAACAAGTTCCTCAACCCAGTCCGTTCTGTCACGGTTGTTCCACCCGCAGTGCGCTCTTTCAATACTAAGGCTCAGATGCTTGACTATGATGATGACGAGCATGGTGTTGATGTCAGTCGCCGCTCCGACCAGCCTGTCTCTCGCCGTCGTGATTACGTTCCTAATCTCTTCTCAGGTAGTTGTATAAGTCATTGATCGTTTATCCTGTTTAGTTTCCAGTTTTTTGACTTGTGATTCATACTTGGTTCGATGACCCTGTAAATCTTTTTGGTTTCTCACCATGTTTTATTTCAATTTGATTGGCAGACGTGCTCGATCCTTTCTCTTCAACAAAGAGCTTGAGCCAGGTGCTTAATCTGATGGACCAGTTCATGGAGAACCCATTCCTGGCTGCATCGAGGGGGATGGGAGCTGGAACGAGGAGAGGATGGGACGTGAAGGAAGATGAGAATGCTCTGTATCTGAGGATGGACATGCCAGGGCTGGGGAAGGAAAACGTGAAGGTGTCTGTGGAGCAGAACACTCTGATCATCAAGGGAGAAGGGGAAAAAGAATCTGACGAGGAGAAGAGCGGGCGAAGGTACAGTAGCAGGATCGATCTGCCTGAGAAGCTGTACAAGATTGATCAGATTAAGGCGGAGATGAAGAATGGTGTTCTCAAGGTTATTGTTCCGAAGGTGAAGGAAGAGGAGAGGAAGGTCGTCTTGCAAGTTAAGATCGACTAATTTCTGGGAGTAACTCCGGTTGAGAAGATTTCAAATTTCAAATGTTGGGTATAGGGGAAAGTAGATTAATTAGAAGAAATTGTAAAAAGGTTTTTCTAGTACAAATGTTAAATTGTTAATGAAGTAGAAACCAGGCTTCTGAAGAAAAGAAATTTTCACTTTTGGGGGTCGCAGAACCAATATCCCATCAATCCATTATCCCTTACAAATGATACGAATGAGAAAGAGAACGAAAGTACCATAAAAACTTATGGCACGTTTGGTTCGTGGGAATAGGGCTCAGGAATTGTAATCGGAATGGTTCCAATTTTCAATTCCCTTACTGATTCCAATCTGAATCAATGAGAATAGATCATTTCGATTTCAATTCAGAGGGACTTTGATTCCAACTGTAAAATCAAACAGACCCTTAGGCTGTTGCATACAAAGTCCGTTAGAAACTTTTCTGAACATGACACATGGAGTTCGGATCTGTTGACCAGAACACATTGTTGGTCACATTCATCTACGCTCATCAATATCGTTGATTCCATATATACGTGGCTGGGTGAATGTTACCAGCAATGTGTTAGAGTCAGCAGATTCAGATTCGTTCTCAATGGTCTATGCAAAGTTATGTCAAATGAACTAACTTCCAATTTGAATTGGCTGATAGCCATGGAAAAAAAAAAATCCAAACTCCTTTCCAACGGTCTATGCAAAGTTATATGCTGGATAAGTGTATATACAATCCTCCTTTCATCTTTGCAATACTATACAAATCTGTATAAGTACTCTTTCCAAACTGAGCCCAAAGGGAGAAAAAAAATACATCTTTCTCTGATTTTATTGTTTGGTTTGATTAAACATTCCAAAGCATTAGACATCTTTCATATTAGCCTTTTCTGGGTAAATTACAGTTTACAACCCTGTACTAGGGAGTAATGGCAAATAACCTCTTGAAAATGGAAATTGCAAAAAAAAAAAACAAAAAGAAACTTTTTTGAATAATTAAAATGGCAACAAACATAACATGCAATTAATATCAACTAAACTAGTAATAAATAGAAATTAAAATAAAAATGCTAAAAATGATTGTAAAATAGGATAGTTTGAGAATTTAGAAAAGTTTAAATAGTCGGTCACATGAGATTCATCTTCAAGTTAACTGATGAAATGAAATGGTAAGGGAAGGGATCTTTATTGGAATCGAAAAGTTTAGGGGGCTTTTGCAGCAAATGAAAGCTTAGGGGGTGATTGCCACTAAGGCACTAACCCCCAAAGTACAAGGTAGTAATATAGAATTTACCCCTTTTTGGTCAAGGATTAAAGTATTGTAATAGTTTGGATATAGACACGGATATGCTTTGAAAACACATGGATACTGATGAGGGCAGATTTGGCCCTCCAATGAAATTGTGACATGTGGCACCTCGTGACAACTAGGCAAACACCCAGGCAACAACTTACCAAGTTGGTGTCCCACCCGGGCACCGGTCTAACCGGCCTGGCGTGACCTGCACGTGGCCTACGGGCGGCCTGCACGCGATCTGGCGCGGCCTGTGTGTGACCTGGCGCGGCCTGCACGACCTGCGTGCGACCTGGCTGGATCAGCCTGGCACATGATCCGACCTGGCCGACCTGGCAACCCATAAGACGCCCAYCGATGAACCATAATGGCATACCCCGCGAGCTCGGTAGCTCACCAAGGAGCTCGCCAAGGAGCTCGGTAGCTCACCAAAGAGCTCGCCAAGGAGCTAGGCAGCTCTCCAAGGAGCTTGCCACCAAGGAGCCAGGCAACTCGGCAAAGCTCGCCACAAGCAGCTCGGCATAGCTCCCCCGGGCAGCTCGCCACTTGTAGGGAAGCTCGGTACAAAAGAGTAGTTTGGCGTATCGCAGGAATATCTCCTACTTGACAACCTGGCCCAGACACCGACCCGCCGACTGACACAGGCGCCGGCCTGACAACCTGGCCCAGACACCGACTTGCCGACTGAAACAGGCGCCGACCTGACAACCTGGCCCAG
>NW_010729110.1:2443260-2463022 GCF_000365185.1 Nelumbo nucifera | reverse complement strand
TCGCCACCAGGCAGTTCGCCACCAGGGAGCTCACCACCAAGCAGTTCGCCACCAGGGAGCTCGCCACTGGGCAGTTCTCCACCAAGGAGTTCGCCACCAAGTAGCTCGTCACCAAGGCACGTCACCACTGGGTCAAATAACGAGGTACTTAGCCAAAAAAATTTATACATCACAAAAAATGGTACGTGACCGGAAACGGTTACATCAGATACATTAGGAAAATAATACAAATTTCATAAACACATCAATTACACTAACTTTAAAAGTCAAAATAGCCACAAATAAAGTATAAATACATAAAAATGTATATTTTAAGAATAAAGAAATATATTATTAATATAACAAGATACATAAATATCATACGATTTTGTTGATAATCTATCGATCAAGAGTCCAAGACTCATATTATATAGTTTTTACAAAATAAAACATGCACAAAACCATTATTATATTAAATTATGTAAACACAAGACACAAAACATATGCAATTATTATATTTTAATTATCATAGCAATTACTTTCTATTTTTACTTTTCAACATTAACAAAACAGTCAATTAAATATTAAATTTTAAAATGTTTTATAATATCAAAATTATTATCATATCAAATTCATAATTTTTCTACATGTATTATTATGATATTTTTACTTCAATCTCAACTGAAAATATATAAAAATTATTAAAATTTTGAAGATACATATCATATGAAATTGATAATTTTTAATTACTTAATTAACGATTCCATTATTAACATTTTTTCTATAAATTTTCTTCAATAAAAAATCATTTTTATATAAATTTAAATTAGTGGATTTGATAAATTCAATTTAATATTATATTCTTGAATATTTTGTAAACAAAATTTTTTATTTTTATAAATAATAATTATGTTACTTTCTAGTCTAAATTAAAATATCAATGAATAATTTATAAAAAATATATTAAAATTCGAAGATACATATAATGTACAAATTTAGGAATTTTAAATACTAAAATAATTATTCTATTATTAATGTTTTTATTTGTATAAATTTATTGAGAGTAAGAAAAAAATTTATATAAATGTAAATTTGATAGATTGTTTAGTTCATTAATGTTTATAAAATACTAATTTTTAATGTTATTTTTTTATTTTAAGTTTTTCTTTTTGAACATAAACATATATTATTTATTTAGGATGCATCTAAATAATAAAGTTAATAATAGTTATTTTATTTTACTTGATATCACAAGTTGCATGTAGAGGTGGATTCGAGCCAAACCGAGCCGAATACTTGGCTATTCAAGTGTGGCTAACTAAAATTGTGTTAGGCTCAAGCTCGATTCAAGCTAGAGACTCGAGATCAAGCTCGGCTCAGTTCAAAGCTTGCAAGTTCAAGCTCGACTGCAATCCAAGTTTTTTCTAAAAAATAAAAATTATACATATAAAAATATTTTTTGATTTTACATACAAAAAATTAAGAATTATAAAAATTATTTATTATGATACATATAAAAATAAAAAATATATATACATACAAAAATGTTTTTATTTTACATACAAAAAATAAGAATTATAAAAATTATTTACTATTATACATAAAAAATAAAATTATTATATATAATAAAATTATTTATTATATATATGTATATGTATATGTATGTATATAATAAAAAATTATTTATTTATTATACTAGGCTCGCCAACCTCACCAGCCAAGCTTCACTGGGCTTGAGCTCGAAACTCAATTTAAATCGAGTCGAGCTGAGCTTTTCATGAGCCAAGCTCGAATAGCTCATGAGAAGCTCAGCTCGTGGCCATCCCTAGTTGCATGATGACGTAGTGGCTCAAGACGTTAGTCGCATAGTGGTGCAGGTTTTTGGACTTAAGTTTGAATCTTAGCAAATGCATTTTTTAAATAAGAGATGTGTGCGTATCAGTGTGTTTCAGCACGTACCAGTCCGTATCAATCAATATAGTGTGATACACACTGATATTAACCTATATCTTATCGATACGCATGACTAGATGTATATCATACCAATACAATACGCTTTGTATCATGTTGATATTTTAATCCTTGTTTTTGGTAATCAAAACTTTATTCACAAACAAATTACCACGGGTACATCAAATCATAATAATCAATCAAAAGGCAAGACATGATCCAACCAAGTAAAACAAAATGAGTAGAGATTGAAAAGCCTAAACTATCATGTCAATATGTTTCACCTAGCCTCGCAAAAAGTTGACTCAACCCAAAAAAGAAAAAAGAAAAAAAAAAAGAGTTAGGGTCTCATATTCAGCTTCCTGGATTTGAGAATGGCCCAACCCAAAAAAACTAGGTTAAGTCATTGATCAACCTATTGACCCGATTGTTAGGTCTAATTGGGACTATTTATGTATTGTTATAAATTTTCACTTTTTGATCTTTATTATTTATCTTTTACTATTTGAGTTGTTGAATGCTCAAGTTTTTTATTTTATGTTTGGAATTTTAAGGTTAATTCCTTTAATTTGGTATTTTCATGTATTTTTTTTCTTTAAATTTTAAATTTATGTTCTTTTTAGGGATGACTCGAATTAACACATGGGTCAATCGTAACCCGAACATTTAGGGTTAGGGTCTAACACTTTTCCGACCTAACTAGAAATTCAACATGTAGTGTCTTGACCCAACCTAATTGCCAGGTCCCCACATCATGTGCCACCTTGTTGGCACTCCAACTAACATGGATTGAAGGGAATGAAAATTTGGAAACTCATAGATATGGACAAAAAATATGAAAAACACTTGGATACTCTAGGAAAATGCCTACACGTTCTATAAAAATACTAATAATACTAAATTTAATTTCAACATAACCACAAATAATGCACAAATACATATTAAATATATACTTTTAATGGTATATATGAAGAAATACATTACATATACATTTTTACAATTTAATTTCAATTTTATTAATAATACATCAATCAAGAGTCCAAGGCATATATTATATACATTTTTACAAATTAATACATGCACAAAGATATTACTATTTTATTCAAGGTACAAAATGCATGCAACTATTATATTTGAATTATTAAAATTAACAAAAAGGTTGACTAAAAATTTAATTCTCAAGTGTTTGGTAAACAATATTTTTATTTTTGTAAACAATAAATATGTTATTATAAAATGTAAACTAAAATATCAATTAATAATTTCAAAATATATATAATCTTAACTTAAAATATATCAAATGTTTTAAAATTTCATATGAATGTATCTTTGAAATTTCAATACATCTTTTATATAAATGTATTTTTATTTATTTCTTTAAATTATCTAAAATATAAAATCATTTTTTGTATAAATGTACATTTGTGGATTTGATAGATTCAATTTATAAAATATTCTTGAATGTTTTGTAAATAAAAAATATATTATTATTTAATAAAAATAAAATATAAATTAATATTTCATACAAATTTTAAGATACATATCATGTGCACATTATAAATTTTAAGTAGTAAAATAATTATTCTATTATTAATATTTTTATTCGTATAAATTTCTTGAGATTAAAATCATTTTTTTGATATAAATGTAGATTTGATAGATTATTTATTCTATTAGTTTATAAAATACTAACTTTGAATATTATTCTTTTTAATTTGTAGTTGGGGTTGTTGAATATAAAGATATATTATTTATTTGGATTGCATGTAGACATTAAAGTTAATAAATAAAAGTTAATTTATTTCATTTTTTATTATAAAATGAAAAGTGTCTTAGTGGTTAAGGGTGCATTTAAGTCTTGGGCACTTGGTGACTTGAGTTCAAATCATGTCATCTCCTACGGGGTTAAATATGCGTGTTGTCCGATTGTGTCAATACATATCGAACCATATTGGTTAATATGGATTATAAGAAAAATAATAGGTAAATAAGAAAATGTAGTTAGATATATTGATTTTATGAGAATTAAGGTATAAATACATATGTTTTAGTTCTTTTCAACAATTATCAATTTTCACCCAACATTTCACATTTTATATAAACCATTAAGTATATATATTATTTTTATATGTAAATAATTTATTTATATTCATCTAAAACTCCTATTTCTTGTTATTAATATATTTTTTATATTTATTTTAGTTTCTTAGTGTATCTTAATTTATATCCACATATATCTAAAGCATAGCACGATATATCTCTTAAAATTATATTTTCGATACTTTAAACCTTCATTATACCACTTGTATGCTGGTATATATTTAACATTGTAGAGCTTAGTTTAGTTCTTATCAACGTGAAAATTATAATGGCCTATTTCAACACAAAAAAAGAGTTTTTTTTTCTTCAAAAAGAGTGGAACAATAACATTAGCTTTCTTTTTTGCACCTTCTAACTTTTTTTTGTGGTAAAAGATCATCAATATTCATTACTTGAAGAAGACAAAAAGGTATTACAGTCTCTGTATAACGCCTGAGGACAACTAAGCGGGAGGAACCTCAAAATAATTAAAGGAACTGGGCTTAGTATGGCTTTTTTTTGGCTAACAAATTTGCAACCCCATTATTTTTTGTGAAATCCACTTGAACGAGCTGACTTCACGTCTTCCAGCAAGCTCCAAAATGTCTGAGATGATGGAAAGCAGTACTGGAAGGAAGCAAAAAAAAAAAGAGGAATCTTGATCATAGAAATCAAAACTCCCGAATCCGACTCCACCTGAAACCATGAGAAGCCACAAGCCACTGCTTCTGCCAAACCTGCTCTCAGAGCCACAGCTTCCGCTTCCAAAGCCTATTGAGGAGCACAGAAAGGAACCACCACCTACTGCCCTTACAAGGGAAGCCAACTCAGATCTGAAAATACATCCAAAGGCGCCTCTATTCCTTGAGGCCATAAATGCTGCATCTGAATTCAATTTCAGGACACCCACTGGAGTGTGAGGAGTTTCTGCCTGGGAATTTAGGAGGAGGGGAGCTCCAACCTTGACAATCTTCCCATTATCTAAGGATGAGTCCGAGCTGGTGAAAACTAATTCATTCCTGCGTTTCCAAATGTGCCAGCAGCTGGTAATTGCCTATAAAGAAATAAGGCTAGTCTCCTGAGCCTCCATGGAAAAGCTATGACTAAACCAGGAGGAAACCCAGGAAGCCATAGACTGATGAGACACCAGATCAGAATGGAGATTTCCATGAATACAAAAAACCGAACTGCCCGAGCAAAGTGACGATGCAAAGGAGTATGCATTAACCACTTTAGCAAAACTTGCCGCTTCAGAAAGCAGAGCGAGGGTACAAAGGATGAGTCATGGGTGTATGTGGGAGATGAGGATCTGACGGAAGGTTCATTGAAACTACCAAATTTTTGAATCCACTCCCACATGACCATGGCTAAATAGGTTGGCAATGGGATATAATACCTTACAGCATCAACTCGGCGAATGCTTGACACCCTTATATTATCTCTACCAAAAAAAAAAAAAAAAAGACCCTCTATATTATCTATCAACTTAGCAGAGAGAGCCTTTAACAATAGCATTTCGAAGAAATATTGAAGAATAATCAAGGGCATTTCTGTTGTTTAACCTATTAAGGTAAAAACAATTTGACAGGATATATTTAAGTAATTACCCCTTAAAAATAAAATCAAAACAGTTTAAAATAAAGTCAACGGGGTGGTAGATGTTGCTGATTCTAATATAAAAATAATTCAACAGAGAGAAAATGAGAGAGAGAGAGAGAGAGAGAGAGAGAGGTGGAACTATGGAGTAGAACAAGTTGAACAAAAGACGCAGAGAGAAAATGAGAATTTGTTCTTGGATTTGGTGGGAAAGTCTAGAAACATCATTCTTTCCGATGGATTGGAATCCAGCAGGGGCCCCTTCATGATTACTTGTTTATTGCTTACATCTATAACATACTCCACCAATCCTGCACAAACCCAACCACAAACAATAAGAAAAGCTTAGGTGCGTTATCAGCTGTAGCTGTAGTAGACAAGCGTCAATCTCTCTTCCGACCTCTCTCTCTCTCTCTCTCTCTCTCTCTCTCTCCACATGGACACGGATGGAACTTGTCAACAACATCAGATTATGGGGTGGGTATGTAATGCTCTTACCGTTCATCTTGGAAATAACTTGGGTGACTCGTTGGCGACAATGGGTGCAGCCCATGTTAGCATTCATCACAACCACCTGAAACTGCAACCACAGTGCGATCGAAATTTAATGAGCTATATTATTAACATTAACCAAACATGCATGTGTGGGTCAAGAATCGCCACTTCCACTAATCCAGAGAAACAAAAATCTTATGGGTTGGAAACGCTGTGTATGTTCAGATGACTGTGAGGCGCCAGCTAAATTGTAAATTGTTTAAACTTGGGACAGAGTTCTGTTTCAAGTGAGTCAAGTTATGTCATTTTGATTGCTACTAGTTTTACAACAAAGGTTTCCAAGATCGAGCCAAGGGAAACAAATTCTAAATGGAGAACAATTTGTTTTGTTTTGTTTCTTCTAGAATCTCTGAAATATCTATCAAGCTAAAAAATTCTTCTTACTCTATATTCGCGTGCGTTCGACAGAGAGAGAAAGTAGAAAAAGAAGAAGATAATGATGATAGTGAAGGACAATGAGAAAATAGAAGATGATGATGATGAAACTAAGATTTATTTTGAACTTACAGGAGGAAGCGTCAAGTTCTCCGCAAATCTCAGAGCTTGCTTTTTTACATTCGCCATTATCGCATCTCTGTCTGTCTGTCTCAAAAGGCTCTTGCATTTGACAATTTATATGGTAATTGTAGTATACAAGTAGATGCTGACTGGTGGAGCTACAGAGATAACAAATACATAAGTAATATAGACTCTTGGCAATTGGCAGTTCCACTAGTTTTCTACCCATAAATATTAATACAACGTACCAACGTACAATGTGGATATTCAATGATTCAATCCCAATCGTCCGTTCACTTCCCTCCACAGTCCCCAGCTTTCCTCAGACTTTTACTGACTTTACAACTACACTGTTACATCTTTACATACATGGTGGATGGATAAGAGTATAACACCCTCCTCCTTTTCCTACCTCTCACGTAAGAGGTAGTATGAAAAACATCCTGGTAAATAATTTAGCTTTTTTAATTAAAATTTGCTCTCTACTTTCTTGGAATCTAATTCAGAAGTGAACCATTCAATCAGGGCCCCGCTCTCATGGGGAATCCTAGATGATGAATCCAAATGAAATATTAATTATTGATTACTAAACTAACTAACATATTAATTGTTGAGAATGCAATGCATGTGATAAAATGAGTTGGGTCTATCAGTATCAGTTGAATTGTCCATTTTTTTGTACCGAAGATGCAGTAGAAAAGGCCATGGTCATGGTCATGATAAATAAAATATACAACAGGGGCAACAAAAACAATTAGTGGGGAGAATACTTGTACCAGAAACACTGATAGAGAAGTTTAAAGCTTGGGTTGGCCTCCTTAGTTCCTACCCAAAAACAATTATGGGCTTCACGTTCTTGTCATTACTCTCTTAATTGTACATATAAAAGTAAAATTATATTAGTGGAGGATTAATAAATGATGAAATGCAACTATGTTCTATATACTCATATAAACTAGTTTCTAAATTAGGTGAGATAGATGATAGGAGCATTGCTTGGTCAAAACTATCGGTTTGGGGTCCATGTCACCTTTTCTTCCTAGTGATTAATTAGTATTAATATTATTCTCTAGCGAGAGGGAGGACATTGTAGGTAGGCGACGACAAAAGTGTAGGCGTGTAACTATAACTCTCTTTTATCCAACTAACTTAAAAACCGATCAAAACACATTAGGCCAAGGCCTACCACCTAGCGAAAATCAGCCCCCCCATTCCAAAAAGACGCTTATGGTACTCTTCTGGCTGTTGTTCTAAACGAATTAGGTAACTATGACCTCAACCACGAGAAGATTGTTACGTTTTTAATGTCTGTTTGGCATCGATGCCATTACTCCAGAAAACAGCAATACATTAGCGCCACGTCGAAAAAAATGGTGTTCTAGAAAATGCCTGTTTGTTTAGAATTGTTGCTCAAAACCACATCTTAAAAATCGGAAAGGCATGACTTGAATCAACACCAAATTTGGCATTTCCTGAAGCTACAGCTCATTACTGCCAACAAGGACATGACGTAGCACTGAATAATAGGTACCAATGTTAAAAATGTTTCCTAAAGCATTGGTTCCAAACAAAACTTTGCTGTTGCTCCTGGAAATGTCTTCTTAAACCGTTTTTATGTGAATAAACAAATATCCAATTTTCCAAGGAAAGACTCTAAAATCTCTTTAATTCATCAACCATAATAAAGTTGGGTTAATGGTAAAATACAGAGCTGGTACTATTCAAGAAACCTAGTTTGTACGTCTTCCATGCTTTGGTAGATTGTCGCATAACAAATTTTGGACAGGGAAATGTGAATTCAACAATCATTGATTTTACAATTTCAGAGGATAAAGAAGAGGGTGTGGTTCCACCTGAAACATCCACAACTAAAAACAGTAGGAAAGTTTAAAATATGGAAAAGAAAAAAACAAAAGAAACTTGCACAAACAGAAATGCTTTCTCGTGGGGCAAGCCAACACCATCCAAGACGTAACAACCACTTCCACGCCTAACATTTGTAGATAAGACACCTCAGTGACCCCCCCCCCCCAAGAAACAACAGCCTGCCTCGTATTTACAGCGTACAGGCCACAATCACAACACCCTACGCAAGCAGAATAAAGAGTCAGGTAAATCTTCTGTCTTGTACAACAGGAAACAATTGTTGTAACTGTATAATAACCACTATTGCATATTTGAAAGTCATTTTAACAACCTGGTCCAAATATCCTACTACTTGGTAGTGAGTTAAAAACAGCACATCAGTTGGCTGCAATCTTATGATCAATGGGAAAGGCACTTCTTTGGTTAAAACAAAGAAATCAATAAACAACAAGACTGCAACACGAATCTGAATCAGATGCAAATTTTGCACCCAGTTCAGTTTTCTATCCATTCGTTTGTAACTATGATTACGTACTTTTTGTCTCATTTGCAGTGCAAACCACCTTCCACCTACCTCAATTCTCTCTCATATAAAGTGTGGAGTGGGGACATCCACCTCACTCCTAAACAAATAACCCTCCCCTGACCTCCATTCTCTTGCATATAAGGTAGAGATATCATGTTACTTTTTACAGACAAACAGACAGTCAAATCTGAAGAAAAAAGTAAATCAGAACTTACACAGCCTATTTGCACTCCCATGCATTTATACTGATGCAAATGAAAATTGCACTGCAACCAAACTGAGCCTAAGAAAAAGTCAAACTTGTGCAAAGTTCCCATTTATATCCCCCTTATCTAAGCCACGTGAAACTCACATGCTGCAAACTAATAAAAATACTGTTTCTAAGAATAGAGGCACAAATAAAAGCATAAGAGAAATGTTATGGTGATATGCAACAGGATGAAGCCATAGAAAAGGCCCGGGATCATTCAAGAGCACTGAATGTCTGCTATACTAGTTACAGCCTTACAGGATATCTCCATGAAACACTTAATAGAGGAAAGGTCTGAGAACCTTTTTTATGATCAGTAGTTAGTTGAGAACTCTTGCAATAACAACTTTCTTAGCAAGAGCTCCTTGCAACATTCTTCAATTAATAAATGCAAGAAAAAAGAATTCATTCCTTCAACAGCTACATTTTTTATGCAACATAATAGGCTGCTGATGCGCGCAGGAAGTAAATACACCTAATAGTTAGATTTTAGAACCACATACAAAATATACACATATACAGTATACCCCCTTTATAAATCAAAAGTTGAATTGAAATCAAAACCTCCTGTTGACGCCGAAAGTGGTTGAAGGAAAAGCTTTAAAAATCCCTAAGAATCAAGCAGAATTAAACCTTATTTCATGGACTACCCATTTCATGGTCAGCCAAGACGAAATAAGCTTAGGTAAATCTTGAGGTGTCACACAATTTCACCCAAATAGTAACAGAAAATGAAGCCATATTTCAGGAACAACCTTGACCATGGATTAGGAGCTTAGGCCTTAGGGACAATCTCTTTTTCAATACCACATAGGTAGCAAATGTGGTCAATAGTCCTGGCCCTTGAAATCAAGTTATTAAATAGTTAAAATCTTACCCAAGGTGGTGATCCACATGAAAGAAGATTACCTGGGAGTGCACATGCACATCTCCCCACAGCCAATTCAATGGAAAAGTCTGCAGGAGTAAAAAAGGAACCATAAAATGATTTGACCAGAAAGCACCACCCTTGTTAACCTTCCAAAGCCTTTGCATCTTCTTCTCCCACTTTCAAGCAAGAGCACTAGAGAATCATCTTACAATTGTTCAAATGATGTGACTGATGTCTCAGGCACAAAGACCATACCACATGACCAGCAACTACGTTTTTTTTTTACCTTATGACCAGCAACTACTTTGTAACTGGTATTATCCTCATGTTATCCCTACCCTGTCTTTTCCACACCGGCCACTATACAGAAAAATCTCAACCTTCTGCCCATTAAGGCCCTAATTCATTCCACATTGCAAAAATTAGTGACACCATACCCAAAAACCCCCTAAAAAAGAACTATTAATTGACTCAAAATAAGGAACCAAGACTTACCTCATGCAGAGCCCCCTCCCGTCTTTTCCACACCTGTCACTATACAGAAAAATCTCAACCTTCTGCCCATCAAGGCCCTAATTCATTCCACATCGCAAAAATTAGTGACACCATACCCAAAACCCCCTAAAAAAGAACTATTAATTGACTCAAAATAAGGAACCAAGACTTACCTCATGGAGACCCCCCCCCCCAACCTCATCCTCTACCCCTCTTGCTCTTGTTGGAAGCTTTGACAGTAACTCAACAAATATAAGCTTAATAGCTAATGATACCTTATCCTGTAGGGAATGCTCCCCAACGTAACCCTGCTTTTCCAAGGTGAGCTTTTTATGTGGACTGCAACCTTGGGCAATATTATTAGTATCAATCACCTTATTTCTCTGGTTAGAGATATGGATAATAGATGCAGCTTATGTGTGGTTGATGAAGAATTGGCCCCGGGTCCCCTGATTATTAAGTATTATTACACTGCCCAGTTGCTTGTGAAATATGGTCTCGGTTCCTATGGTTGTTCAAGAGAGAAAGGGTTTCACACTGTGCCAAAGCATTTGAAAGAAATGAACTCCTGTATTATTTAAGCAAGATGGCGGCAAATGAAACTCACTGGAAAGATAGAATGTTAAAGGGTCCTCGTCCTTAATGGCTTTAAAGGCTTTTTATATGGTCATTTCAGGATTAACTGGGAGGATATTCTGTGTAATTCCTCTTCTGACATGTAGAGACAAGCTGTATACGGGGGCAGGATTACAAATGTACATATACTATACATTACTTTTACTCACTATGTAAAGTTTCTTGTATTTTGGGGGCCTGGGGCTTTCCCTTTTTATAGTATCATAAAACGAAACTTATCAAAAATACAACCCTACACCTTCTAATAAGCCTGTAAGCCATCTACTGAAGAACTTGGGGAAATCAAAATCCTTGTAAACAATATCTTACCTCTAGACACCAAAGTGCCTGCTTCTTAACATATGGAAAACATAGCCAACACTGAAGCAACCAATAACAATCTGGGAATCATCCTCAACCTCCACATGTCGTGGATCTACATTAGCCATTCAAAACTCTTACCTATGGTCCATAGTTAAAGTAATTCCAAGAATTTTACTAATGTAGTCAAAAGAATGTCACAAGGTATTTAGGGTATTTTGACGTATCATCTTGATCTCCCTTTAATAAAATCTCTTCATTCATTAAAAAAAAAGGTATTTAGGTGTTTTACCAATATTGCATGGCTGCTTCTATATTGGTAGAGTACCCATTCTGGATAAATGTCAGACTGCTTAAATGTTTATCTTCCATTGGATCATACATGAATGATTTGCTATGTATGTACTAAGAGCTCTATCTTTAGTCTTCACCTAAAGTAAGTTTCTAGATCTTGCATGTTTTTGTTACCTCATAATTGTGACAATCATAGGTTCAACTATTTGGCCTAAATGGTTGAACTGCTTACCAGCCATCTAAAAAACGGTCTCATTTATTGGTTAGCTTTAAAGATATAGATTCTATATTATTAAAATTAGTGCCCATGCCTTCATGGATCTAATTAGTTGAATTTAATGACGAGAAATAAAAATAACTTAAAATATAAGATTCAATGTGAGATAATGAGAGCTAAAAGATATTCTTGTCTCCTACATTATCTAATTACAATGATGAGTTCACAAATCACATTCTTTTAGCATTTGTCAAGCAGTCAAGCTGAATTCTCTTTTTTTTTTTTTGATAGGTAAAAAACGAAGATTTTATTAAAATAAAAGAAAATACGAGCAGAGGGTGACGAATCATTGGCCCTTACAATCTGAAATTCCAGCACTTCCCTAAATTTCCCCCAGATCCTTTCTATCAATATGTCTGAATTCTGGATGAACCATAACACAATCAGCAACCAACTTGCTTACAGCAGCCACAATCCGATCCATGCTATAGAGTTTGGCTTCAAAGATTCTTCTATTCCTCTCCTTCCACAAGCTCCAACATATTGCAAAGGGTATGCAGCTCCAAACTACCTTAGCCTTCTTGGATCCTCTTAACTTCGGCCAAGTTGAAAAGATTTCTGAGGCAGAATTTGGCATAAAGTCAGGTGCCCCAAACATCTTGGTGAACAGTCTCCATAGGAAATCAGTATACTTGCATGTTGCATCCGATAAACAAATGTCTGACATTCTCTTCTTTCTAACAAAGACAGCACCTATTCGCCATGCCGAAGCCTCTTGAGTTATATGATCCATTGTTAGAATACTGTCCATCACCAGCAGCCAAGCAAATGCTTCTACCCTTGGGGGAACCGGATTTCCCCATACTCCCTGACTGGATTGAATTCAAACTGTTTCTGCAAAGTGCTAGATAACATGACTTCACTGAAAATTTGCCATTTGAGCACTCCTTCCACCAGAGTTCATCCCTTCTCTGAGGAGAAATCTTCACCTCATTTAATTTTCCCAACAAATTTATGCACTCCACCTCTCTCTATCCAGCAGAGGCCGTCTGAATTTTGTCCATATCAACTGATCTCCCCTTCTATCATAGCAGCTACTAATAGTAGTTTCAGCCTCAGCCAGCTTATACAACCTTGGGCACAACTCCATCAACTTGCCTACCACACTTCAATCATCCTCCCAAAACCTGATTCTTGAACCATCTCCTGCTGAGAAGCTTACTAGGCTTCTGAATTCCTCATTAAAACTCATAATCCCCTTCCATACACTCACCCCATATGACGACCTTACTTCTCTAGGTTCCCAACCCAACCTTACCACCCCATATTTCCCCACCACCACCCTCTTCCACAAGGATTCCTCCTCTCTCCCTAACCCAAACCTCCATAACCATTTCCCCAGCAAAGCCCTGTTGAAAACTCTCAACCTTCTAATCCCTAGCCCTCCCTCTTTCTGTGGTCTGCATACCTTATTCCATCTCACCAAATGGAGTTTTTCCTCCTCCCCCTTCCCAATCCCTCCCAAAGAAAATCCCTTTGTATCTTCTCTATTCTTTTGGCTACCAGAGATGGAATTTTCAACAGGGACAAGTAATAAGTTAGAAGACTAGAGAGGACACTTTTAAGTAGAGTTGTCCTCCCTCCCAATGAGAGATGCTTTGACTTCCACCCATCCAATCTTCTTTCTACTCTCTCCACTATCGGTCTCCATAAGGTATCAGAATTGGATGCCCACCCATCCAATCTTCTCTATTCTTTTGGCTACCAGAGATGGAATTTTCAACAGGGACAAGTAATAAGTTAGAAGACTAGAGAGGACACTTTTAACTAGAGTTATCCTCCCTCCCAATGAGAGATGCTTTGACTTCCACCCATCCAATCTTCTTTCTACTCTCTCCACTATCAGTCTCCATAAGGTATCAGAATTGGATGCCCCACCTATTGGCATGCCCAAATATGTGAACGAAAGCTTTCCAATTCCGCACTCAAAAGCATTAACACAGTCCAACAGCACTTCCTCCTCAACTGCTCCCACTCCAATCACCACACTTTTTGCGAGAGTAACCTGATAACAGCTCAAAGTTTGCCAGAATTGCCCTTAAATTTAAAACTTGTTCCACCGACGCATCCAGGATTTAAAAGGCGCACTTATTCACTACCATTTAAATTCTCTACCATATCACTTATTCACTTTCAACATAGTGATTTAAAAGGCGCACCTAGGCACAAACCGCCTAGGTCCCAAGCATAGCACTTTCAAAAGGCACACACCTGGTATGCCTTGTGCTTCAGAGTTCAGACCAAGCCCCTCAAGGCAAGCCCAAACAAGTCCATATCAGGGTCTTAAATTCTTAATCCCTATAAAAAGAAGATTTCATAATTTTAATTGTCCTTTAAAAATATCTTTTACTAGGATGAGTGAATGAGCAATATTACCAAATATAGGGTTTTTAGAGCTTTGGTTCGCTCACTTCGCTCACTCACCGGAGAAAAGAGAACCCCATATTTGCTAATATTGCTCATTCATTCGTCCTAATAAAATATATTTTTAAAAAGACTATTAAAATTATAAAATCTTTTTTTATAGGGATTAAGAATTTAAGACCCTAATATGGACTTGTTTGGGCTTGCCTCAAGGGTCTTGGTACAAAAGCAGCCCATAAAATCAGGAATGCATAATGTTTAACATCACATTAGCTATTTCAAGTAACGATTGGGAAAAAATAAAGAGATTGAGAGTTTTACATACTTGAATATGCTTTATATGTTATGCTTGATTTTATTTTTCAAATTTTCATTTTAAATATATTTTACATGTTATGTTTATGTATTTTAATTTTGAGATTTAAAACATTTATTTTAAAATTTAAGTTTATATTTTTAATTAATATTATGTTTAATATTTTTAACATTTTGCATTTTTTAATTTTTTTGTTTCTTTTATTTTTTGGCACTTTTTAAAATTTTTTAGCTTTTTTTTGTATATTTCCACCTTGCTTCAAAAAGGCGCATGTGGCGTGCCTTGCCTTTCACCTTGCACCTCAGGCACAAAATGCCCCTTGTACTGTTCCAACATTTTGACACAGACAATTGGCCAAAATATATACTACTAATTCTTTAATGAGCACTAAGTTGAATTTGGTGTCTTCTTCTACACTTCAGCCATAAAAAGGATATAAATTGGATTTCGATGCAGGAGGTAATTAGCTAAATAATGGACTTTCTGATTTTTTATGAACTTATGGATAATAGGATCATTATCTTAAATTCATCAAAACAAAGGGTCATTAGCACTTTAGGAATTCCTTTACATAATTACTTTTTTTTATCAGTAACCTTTACGTAATTACTTTAGGAGCCATTGATTGATGAATGGTAAAATCTTAGGTGGACAAGCATGAAAACTTGGGTTTGAGTCTGACTTATACATACATACATACATACATATATATATATATATATGGAACTGGAGGTGTTAATTCCTTCACATTTCGGTGGTGATGCCAAAGCCTTGCTGGTGTAGATTTCAATTAGAACTAGCCTTTCTCTTTCTTCTTCTAAAGTATTCATTTATAATTCAGAAAATACAAAATTCCCCTATACAATGAGGCTTTGTACAAAGGCCATACATACAACTATTGTAACTTAACATCAAGATCTCACCCATTAAGAACACTAACAAAAAAATTGTCCCTATCAATAAAAAAAAAAAGTATTGTATCTTCTTCCTTTAAACGCTTTATGATTTTCCATCCAAGAACACACCTTGCCCATCACCCTCTTAATAGTTCCTCCATTGTGCTTTGCTTTCTTTCAAATAGCCGAGCATTCCTCTCCCCCCCAGGCCCCCATATTGCCCAGAATACTCTGCCAGGATAATACTCCATGCCACTTGCCACCTCTACTCAAACCGTTTAAATCCCAATATTCCATGAAACTCCCAATATTGCCTAGGCAACACATCTCAACCCCAAATAAGTCCATTTTAGTCCATAAACTATATGCAAAGTCACAGTGCAGCAAGAGATGGTCAACTGTTTCTTCATTTCTGCAGAACATAACACACTTTACATCATTCACTTCAATGTCCCTTCTACTTAGATTGTCTTTAGTTAAAATTTTGTTTAAAGCTGTCATCTAAACAAAGATAGTTTGGATCAAGGTTCAAAGTATCAATACACCTAATACGAATGAACAAGCGTATTGGGTGTTTTGATAATAACTTTTATGTTTTTTCTTTTAAAATTGCTTCAGGGGCTCGGTTTTAGGCATGCCTACCCCCTGAAAGTGCTCAAAACCCAAAACACCCCTAATTTGGGATATCAAAGAGCTCCCAGTACGATACAATATGCCCGATACAGGTCATTTTGTATTGAAATTTTGAACTTGATTTGGATGGGACATTCCTAATCCAAATTCTTGCACTTGGAAAAACAGAGGTTTCATCACTATTATTTCAATTAGAAATACTCGTTCTCTTTCTTATCTCTCACTTCTTATTTCTTTTCCCCTCCCCCTACTATTACTTTAGTTCTCTCATTACAGATTACTGAGCAAATAGTCAAGCCTTGGTATTTCTTAAACTTAAACCCTGAAACTGACCCCTTCTTAACTCTTCCCTTATCATACACAGTCTTCTCCTTACACCACCATCCAATTCCCCTGAGATCATAATAGCACTCGGCTGGTGTTACCATAAACTGAACTTAGTTCTATTTCATCTGTTAACCTCTAGCTAGTTCCCTGCAACCTGTAACCCATGAAGAAGAAAAGGCCCTTCTTAATTAGTTTAACTAATTATAGCTAGTTTAGCTCTCCTTCCCCACCCCCACCCCCACCCCCAAAAAAAATGATGTAGAAGTACTTGTAAAACAAGAGGGGGGAGGGGGGGGAATGAATTGTGTACAAAATTTAAAGCCAGTCTACTTTTGCGCTCAAAACAAATACAACCTTAGGATCTGACCTATAATTAGTCCCCAGTGTATGAAAAGATTGGGTATGGATCCACCTGATGAAATCCAACTAGAGTGTCAACCAGCATCCAAACCCTTTTTTTCTATTATTCAAATATGAGTATGGAATTTAAGAGCATTTGCCTGAGCCAAGTGGAGAGGATCCCATTGTTTCCGGATCTCCAGTCAGATAAGGTACCTGAAGCTTTGGCAGCAGCTCTAAATATGTCTTTACTTTAGATGAGATAAGAGAGGCGATTTTTTCAATGGAAGATATAAGGCCCCTAGGCCAGACGGATTCTCCTTGGCCTTTTATGAAGAGTGCTGGGATTTGCTCAAAGGAGATTTACTGGAAGTTTTCAATGAAATCAATCTGGAAGGGGAAATCTCTCAAGAAATAAACTCAACTATCATTGCCCTAATCCCAAAGAAGAAGGAAGCAAAATTCCCAAAGGATTTCAAACCATAGCAGAAGTTCCAGAAGGGAGACTAAAGAAGGCACTATCCTTGGTAACGTCACAACATTAAGGAGCCTTTGTCAAAGGAAAACAGATTGTAGACAGGATTTTGGTAGCCTATAAATGTGTAGCAGAAAAGAGGAGGAAAGGGAAGGGCCTGGTGTGCAAGTTAGACATAGAAAAGGCCTATGACTTTGTGGATTGGTCTTTCCTTCCGGAAATCATGGAGAAAATTGGGTTGGGGCAGAGGTGGAGGATGTGGATGAAAGGATGCTCAAGTTCCGTAAAGTATTCGATTCTGATTAATGGTGTGGCTAGAGATTACTTTCCAGAAAATAGGGGGTTGAAACAAGGGGATCCCCTATCTACCTACCTATTCACCTTAATTGCGGATGTCCTAAGTAGGATGTTGTTGAAAGTCGATCAGAATAATCTGTTTAGAAGATGGAGAGTAGGAAGATCAGAGGTCGCAATCACACATTTGTAGTTTGCAGATTATATCATTTTATTCTGTAAGGGAGACAACTGAGATTCTACATCAAATCTGCGAGAAATCATCAATTCTTTTGAATCGGCCTCCAGTTTGAAGATTAATTGGGAAAAGAGTTGTATAGCAGGAAAAATTTTGGAAGATGAAAACTTGAGAGTGATAGCCAAGACTCGAGGGTGTGAGATCAAACAATGGCCTTTAGAATACTTAGGAGTTAGGACTACCCTTGGGAGGGAACCCAGATCATAGGCCTTTTGGAAACCAGTGGTGGAGATATTCACAAAGAAGTTGGCCATGTAGAAGAGGAATGACTTGTCCATTGGTGGAAGAATAACCTTGATAAGAGCAACCTTGGCTAACCTACCTGTTTATTTTCTGTCCACCTTTAGAGTTCCAGTGAGAGTAGCAAGGGAGTTAGAGAAACTTATAAGGGACTTTCTCTAGGAGCTTGGGAATGAAAATAAGACCATTTAGCAGTAAAGTGGGAACAAATCTTCAAGACAAAAGAAAAGGGAGGTCTAGGGTTGGGGAATATAGTTCTAAGAAATATTCATCAAAAAAATATAGTTCTAAGAAACACTTCACTGCTAGGAAAATGGACTTGGATTTCCATTGGAATGAGACAGGTTGCAACACAAGGACTGATGAATAACGGTTAGGATGCAAATAGGGCTGCAGATAAGTTGGATCAGATCCAATTCAAATCTGATACAGATCCGTTAAGAGGTGGATTCGGATATCCTTCCCGATCCTAACAAATCGTATCGGATCAGAAAAGTCGACCCATTAACTTAACGGATCAAATTCAGATATCGACTGATCTGATCCACCATGACCCAATCCGATCCGCTAATAAATAAATAAATAAATATTTTTTTAAATAATTTTATAGGACAAGTATACCCTTTGGTTTTTATTTTAACTAGGTTTTATATATTTGTAATTTTTTTAGTTTTATTATGTCTATAATTGTAATTTGGCTTATGAGCCAAAATACCCTAAATCCTAACCTAAACATGAACGAGACTGAATCATCTCTTCAATGGGTCACTCATTGCAACCAGCTCCAGTTCCAGATCCAGAGTTCTGGCAACAATCAGATCATTGCAACCAGTCCACCATTGGGGCTGCAAGTAATTTGTCTCTGAAACTATAAATCTTATACTCACCCCCTATTGATCTGTCTCTTTCTCTTCTTGTATCGAGTATAGTAAACTGTAGATCTTCTACTTGCTGAAAGTTCTCAATAGTTAACAATTGGATTCGAATTGGATATCTGTTAAGATTAGCGGATCAAATTCGAATCGGCCTTTGTAAAATCCGTCAGATTATTAACGGATTTGAATCACTAAGAAATTTCATCAAATCGAATCGGATATACCTCTTACCAAATCCGATTCGATCAATCGATCCATTTGCAGCCCTAGATTCCTAAATCAACCTTGAACTCTCCTTGGAAAGCAATTCAAGAGGTATATCCAATTTTTTTCAATTTCATCAGATTTGATGTGGGTTGTGATTCTAGGGTTCTTTCTTGGGAAGACCTTTGGCTAGGGAATACTCCTTTTAGTTCCCTTTACCCTAATCTTTACTCGGTTTATAATTATAAGCAGCGACCTATTTCAAATTTTGTCACCTCTCAATATGTTGGGAGTTGGGACTTTGATTTCAGGATAGGATCGAGGGATAATGAGTGTGAGAGCCTTATCCGGTTGTTTGACAATCTCAAATCAGCTTTTTTGGTTCAATC